>JARQOD010000005.1:105640662-105668650 GCA_033576555.1 Oophaga sylvatica
AGTTGCTAGCAATAAAGTTGGCTTTCTCTGAGTGGAGACATCTGTTGGAGGGGGCTCGCTTTCCCTTCCAAGTCTTCACCGACCACAAGAATTTGGTATATCTTCAGACAGCCCAGCGGCTTAACTCTCGCCAGGCCAGATGGTCCTTGTTCTTCTCCCGGTTTCATTTCACACTTCATTTTCTCTCGGGAGAGAAGAACATTCGTGCCGATGCTCTCTCTTGCTCTGCGGTGTCCTCTGAGGAGGAGGAGGAGCCTCGGCTTATTGTCCCCACAGAGAGCCTGAGAACAGTGGCCCCGGTTTCGCTAGAGTCTGTGCCCCGGGCAAGACTTTTGTGCCTACCAATTTGCAACCGGAGGTACTCTCTTGGGTACATTCGTCCAGGGTGGGTGGACACTTTGGGGCAAAAAGTATATCTGAGTTGCTGGCGAGGAGATACTGGTGGCGGCATATGGTCCGTGACGTTGGGGACTATGTTCTGGCGTGTGTCTTCTGCGGCAAGAATAAGTCTCCTCGACAACGGCCAGCTGGGTTACTTTACCCTTTGCCGGTGGCAGGCCCTGGGGGATGGTTGGGATGGACTTTGTGGTGGACTTACCCAAGTCTCGGGGCTGCACCATCATTTGGGTAATCACCGACCATTTTTCCAAAATGGTGCATCTGGTGCCGCTACCACGGTTACCTTCTGCACGGGCTCTGCAGCGTTGTTCGTTAGGCACATCTTCCATCTACACGGCATGCCGGACAAAATTGTCAGTGATCGAGGTCCCCAGTTTGCGTCTCGGTTCTGGAGAGAACTTTGTCGTCTACTCAGTATCGAGTTAAATCTCTCTTCAGCATACCATCCCCAGACGAATGGGTTGGTAGAGAGGGCCAACCAGACCTTGGTCACCTATCTACGACATTTTGTCTCAGCCAGGCAGGATTACTGGGCATCCTTGCTACTGTGGGCTGAGTTTGCACTAAACAATGCTGTGGCTGACTCCACCGGACAGACTACATTCCTCCTAAATTACGGTCAGCATCCGCGGGGTCCGGTGCCCATGCCCGTGTCTTCCGCCAACTCCAGGGTGGCAGACTGGGCTGTGGAGGCACGGGACATTTGGGACCGTACCCAGGATGCCATTCAGGCATCCAAGGAGAGGATGAGGTCCTCCGCCGATGCACATTGGCGCCCCGCTCCGACATTTGTCCTGGGGACTTGGTGTGGCTCTCCGCCCGTAATATCAGGCTGCGAGTTGAGTCCACTAAGTTGGCACCACGCTACCTGGGTCCTTTCAAAGTCCTCGAGCAGGTTAACCCTGTGGTATACCGTTTGGCTCTTCTACCACGCCTGGGTATCTCCGACACCTTTCACGTATCCCTCCTGAAACCCGTGCTCATGTCCCGGTTTTCTGAGTCATCGGGTTCGTCTACGGATGACCATGAGGTGAATGCCATCGTAGGGTGTAAGGTGGTATGGGGCAAAAGATTTTATTTGGTGGATTGGAGGAGTTATGGGCCTGAGGATATGTCCTGGGAGCCTGCCGAGCACGTTCACGCTCCGCAGCTCATCGCTGCCTTTTGAACGCAGCGAGGCCCAAAGAAGGGGGGCCCTAGGATGGGAGGGTAATGTTAGGGATCGAGTTCCCGCTGCTGCACAAGGGGAATCTCGAACCAGTCCCGATGCGGTCCCCCATCCATCTCCGGCCGCAGTGGAGCCTGCTCAGCGGAGACATCGATACCAGCGTCTCGCTCAGTCTAATACTGTGCAGAGGCTTGTTGCTGCCTCTTCTGGTTCCTCTATTATAACCAGTGCTGGAGCAGGCAGTCTTTGGACTAAGTCCTGCGTTTCTCCATCTGAGTATGCCCAGGGCAAGATCTCTCATTGGAGATCAGGAGTCACATGCTCGGTTACAGCAGCGACTCCCATTGGTCCGCCAGGAAGGTCCTGAAACTGCTTGTGTTCTGGAACAGTTTCTTATTGGTCCTTTACTGGAAGGTCCTGTAGCTGCTACTATAAAAGGTGCGCATGACCGCTCGGCCATGCGCTAGTATCAAATCTGTTACGTTCTTGCGCCAGTGTGGTCATGTATGCATGTGGTTAGGTCCGGCTGAAAACGCCATTAGAATACCGGCTACTCCGGTGAGGAGATTATTGCCTGTGTTCTGGTTGCATGACCACAGACTGCAATCCACTTAGCAGTCATCTGTGTCCCCTGTTATGTTTCGGTAACTGAGGAGAAATAGCAAAAAATAGCAAAAGCGGTAATACACCAGAGAGGCTGGAACCTATTGGATTGCAGTAACCTGAACTAACCACACAACTAGAGGTAGCCGTGAAGCATTCCTACGGTGATCCTAGACGCCTCGTCACAGCCTGAGAGATAACTACACCTAAAGGCAGAAAGATGAAAGCTATCTGCCCCGGAGCAGATCCCCAAAGAAAATAGGAAGCCCCCAAAAATGTAATGGCGGTTAGACAAGAAGAAAGCACGGACACAGACATAAAATAGAATGAGCAAACGCTGGGGCCCAATCTGTCTAGACAGTAAAGTACAGGAAAGAATTCTGACTGCAATCCAACAAAACCCTAACAAAAATACCAACACTGATTGCCAAAAAAACTGAGATCACACGATCTCATCCACCTAAATCAGATCTCTGGTGTAACAAAACACTATTCAGCAAATAAAAAGTAACAAAAGAGCAAAGCAAAAGTGCAGACACAAACGGAGCACAATTGCAGCGCCAGACCCCCAAAAGGGGACAGGCTGCAGTCCACTGCAGGCAGCAAACCAGCAGAGAAAATCAAACAGAGGAAAAAAAAAACAGCAAACACTTATCTGAAGGAGAGCAGGAAACTAGCAGTGCTTCAAATAGAACCCAAGTGCAAAGGAAAAGGGGGAAGAACAACACCACAAGGCAGGTAAAGTATACAATGTGAAAGTTTTATTAAATACAATGACAATTATAAAAACATAGTACAAACATAAAAATAACAGCAATAAAAAGGAGGCATGAACACCACCTAATAATAGCCAATACCCAGTTTACCAATGTATATAATCAGGTAAGTATATAAATTGAATATAGATTGTGCGATAATAATTAACCAATGGCCTACTATAAACAATATAAAAGTGAGTGTAAACAGAAAAAACAGTGCTTGTAATGAATATAGTGATTGTTTTCGTTTGATTCTGCACAATTTTGTGGGCATATTTTTTGCTGTTTATTCATTTGAGTATATTGTTTTGTTACTGTTTGTACACATTAAATATTTATTGTTTTGGGTGTGTGCACGTATACATACAGTGATTTAGGTTCTCTATTTATTGAGCACAGCAGTGTATATTCATTACAAGCACTGGTTTTTCTGTTTACACTCACTTTTATATTGTTTATAGTAGGCCATTGGTTAATTATTATCTATATTCAATTTATATACTTACCTGATTATATACATTGGTAAACTGGGTATTGGCTATTATTAGGTGGTGTTCATGCCTCCTTTTTATTGCTGTTATTTTTATGTTTGTACTATGTTTTTATAATTGTCATTGTATTTAATAAAACTTTCACATTGTATACTTTACCTGCCTTGTGGTGTTGTTCTTCCCCCTTTTCCTTTGCACTTGGGTTCTATTTCTATTTTGGGTTGGCTTCGTCAACCGCACTTTGAAGTGGGGTCCAGTATTTTGTGTAAAATTTAATTATTTTTTTATATATTATTCTTTAATTTTATTATTATTATTTTGCACTGCACTGTATCTTATTTCTGTTGAGTTAGCAGTGCTTCAAGCAAGACCAGAAGGAACAATTGATAACCGGCAAGGCTGCTGGGAACCCAGGCCACTTATATCCTACCACTCAGCGCCAGCTGAAGGCCATTCAGCAATCAGTTCACCACCCTCAGCAACCACCGGAGGGAGCCCCAACTCAGAAGCCGCCTCCAGCATATTCACAACAGTCCCCTGTGAGTCTGACAGGACACAGTCTTTGTCACAGCGGCTCTGTGAATTAACAGAGTCCGCTTATATCGCCATATAGTGCTACAGCATTATAGTTAGCGACTCTGTGGAATAACAGAGTTCGCCTATACCGCCATATAGTGCTACGGCATTTACATCTGCGACTCTGTGGATAACAGAGTTCGCTCATACTGCCAATTTGCGCCATCTTACTAGCAGCAGGCTCTGCCTGCACGGTGGACCCTGGGCTGTGAACGCACCTCTCCTTAATATCTATTAGGTGCGTTCCGCAGGCCCTTAACAATATGCTTGGTTCTTGGATTGACTCTTTCCATCTGAGCAAGAACAAGACATCCTTGATTGTCCTCTTTTAGTTTTGTTGGTTCCAACTGTGGTTGTCCTAATTCTGTTAACAATTGTCTTAACCACAGTACTTCTTGACTCGCATGTTCTGCTGCAACATATTCTGCTTCTGTTGAAGACACTGCCACAATTGACTGTTTCTTACTTGTCCAATTTATTGGTCCACCTGAGAGAAAAAAAATATGTCCACATGTAGATCTTCTGTCAGTGTAATGTATGTAGTACAGTTCATATAGCGTCTTGTGCTTGGGTGCGATGAAAACACAGGAGTCACAGGTTTGATATAGAAGGTCTTGTATTACTTCATACAAGTGGCAAAAATAGTCAAACAGTTTGCAGATACAGAAGCAGGAGACACAGCAGGCCAGAGTAACTTAAGCTCAGCAATCACTCTCCACAACAGGTTCAGGATCTTCTTCTCTGTTACCGTAAGTCCATGCAAACGTGGCTCTTTCAAAGAGCAGGGTTCCAGAGTCCACAAGCGTTCCAGAGTTCCTCAGTAGGAATAGCTGGAGTACAAAGTCCAAGGCTTCCAGGAGTCAGGTCACAGGTTCACTGCAGGCTAGATTCTGAAGCACCGATTGCTCAGCTGTGGCTGCTCAAGAAGCAAGAGGGAGAGAATCAAGGCGGGAACATGAAAGCTGGAAACTCCATATTGACTGAGGGCAAGATAGCTGCAGCAAGACAGAAATCAAAATGGCTGACGGAAAAACTGAGTTTCAAGAACATGTACAAAGAACCTTACATTACTCCCCCCTTAGGGACAACCTCCGGATGGCCTCAGACCAGGCTTGTCTGGGTACCTCTGATGAAACTGGCGGAGCAAACGAGGAGCATTAACGTTATTGACTGGTTCCCATGAGTTGTCCTCCACTGGGTAGCCCTGCCATTTAATCAAATATTGTAACTGATTTCTGTATAACCTGGAATCTAGAATTCTTTCCACCACAAATTCTTCCTGACCATCGACTAGCAATGGGTCAGGGCAAGGAGAAGAACGTCCAGGAAACGTATTGGGTGTTGCAGCCTTTAGTAGGGATACATGAAAGACAGGATGGATTCTCATAGTTCTAGGCAGTTGAAGACGACAAGCAACGGCACTTATAATTTTACTGATTTTATAGGGTCCAATGTACTTATGTCCCAACTTAGACGATGGAATCCTTAACTTAAGATTTCTGGTTGACAGCCAGACCAGGTCTCCTACCTTGAAAGCTGGTGCAGGTTTACGAAATGTATCTGCTGCTTTCTTGTACCTTTCCTGAGCCAATTCCAGATTCTCCTTTAGAAGATCCATATTCTTCTGTAAAGACGTGATTCTTTCAGCCACTGCTGGTAAAGGCGTTTCTATGGGAAATCGTGGAAGAATGTTAGGATGATAACCTAGATTGGAGTAAAAAGGAGACTGCTTAGTGGAGGCGCTCTGAGAGTTGTTATAAGAGAACTCAGCCAATGGAAGTAGATCCACCCAATCATCCTGTAGGTGGCAGATAAAGCAGCGGAGATACTGCTCCAGAGTTTGATTGGTTCGTTCGGTCTGTCCATTAGTCTGGGGATGAAAAGCAGAAGAAAGGTTTACTTTAATGTCCAATGCTGCACAGAAATTTTGCCAAAACCTTGAAGTGAATTGCACCCCTCGATCCGAAATGACCTCATCCGGTACTCCATGTAAGCGAAACACATCTTTAATCATCAAATCTGATGTCTGTTTTGCAGTGGGTAAGCCGACACAAGGGATAAAATGAGCTGCCTTTGTTAAATGATCAACCACCACTAGAATGGTGTTTTTCCCTTGAGAGGTTGGTAACTCCACAATGAAGTCCATAGAAATGGATCCCCACGGCGGGACGGGGTGGGAAGAGGTTGTAACAGACCAGTTGGTGAGGAGCGAGGTGTCTTGCATCTTGCACAGACTTCACATGAAGTGACATAGTTTAAAACATCCTTCCTGCAAGTGGGCCACCAAAAGAAACGAGAAAGAAATTCCTGTGTCTTTAGAATTCCTCTATGCCCAGCTATCTTGGAATCGTGAATGAGTTGCAATACTCTCAATCTGACTGTTTCAGGAATATACAGACGTTGTCCCAGAATCCACACACCATTCTTAAAGACAAGACTTACGTCCCTCGGGGGTTGTGCCAACAAGGAATCCGCATGGTATGCTTCCTTGATGTCCTTAAGTAGGTCTTGATTATGAATCACTCCCAGGAATTTAGAGTCAGGAAGAATAGTCTTAGGAGGAGCAAGTGGACGGGTCTCTGCTGAATGAATCCTAGAGAGTGCATCAGCCTTTCCATTGCGCGATCCTGGTCTATAAGAAATGACAAAATTAAATTGGTTTAAGAAAAGATTCCAGCGAGCCTGGCGAGGAGTCAGGCACTTAGCCGACCTGATAAATTCAAGGTTACGATGGTCTGTCAGGACGACTATTTGCTGTGCAGCTCCCTGAAGAAGGTGTCTCCATTCTTTGAAGGCGGCAATAATGGCCAACAACTCTCTATTGCCCACATCGTAGTTCCTCTCAGCCGAAGACAACTGCTGGGAAAAGAAGGCACAGGGATGCAAGACATTCTTCTCACCTGTTCTCTGAGAGAGTATAGCTCCGACGGCACAGTCCGAAGCATCCACCTCTATTATGAAGGCAAGTTCGGGGTTGGGATGTACCAAGATAGGTGCGGTGGTAAATTTATCTTTTAGACGGAAAATGCTTCCTGGGCTTGGGGAGTCCAGGAGAACCTAGACTCTTTCCGGGTAAGTTGGGTGATAGGTGACACTACCTCAGAGAAATTCCTAATGAAACGTCTATAGAAATTGGCAAACCCGATGAAGCGCTGCACCTCCTTCACATTTCTAGGACTTGGCCAATCCTTGATGGCTTGGGTCTTGCTTCCATCCATACTAATTCCTTGTGTAGACAGTACATACCCCAGAAATTGAATTTCGGTCCTATGGAATTCACACTTTTCAAGTTTGATGTAAAGATGGTTTTGTCTTAGACGTTCCAAGACCATTCTCACATGTCCATGATGTTCCTCTGTGGAGTTAGAAAAAATTAGAATATCATCCAAATAAATCACCACGAATGTATCTAGGAGATCGCTGAAGATGTCATTCACCAAGTGTTGGAAAGTGGCTGGGGCGGTACTCAGACCAAAAGGCATAACTAGATATTCAAAGTGTCCATAGCGTGACCTGAATGCAGTCTTCCATTCATCCCCAGGTCTAATACGGACCAAGTTATAGGCCCCACGGAGATCCAATTTAGAGAAAATTTTGGCATGCCGCACTCTCTCCAATAACTCAGGGATTAAAGGCAATGGATAACGGTTTCTAATAGTAACCTTATTGAGTTCCCTATAGTCTACGCAGGGTCTCAGAGATCCATCTTTCTTCTTCACAAAGAAGATGGGTGCACCTGCAGGAGATGAAGAGGGGCGTATGAAGCCCTTGGCTAGATTTTCGTCTATGTAATCCTTTAAAGCCTTTAGCTCAGGCCCCGCCAGGGGTAGATCTTACCAAAAGGTATCTCTGCTCCAGGCAATAATTCAATTGGACAATCATATGGACGGTGAGGGGGAAGCTGGTCAGCGTTCTTCTTGTCACATAAATCCACATAGTCCTGGTATACAGCTGGTAGTTCAGGGACTGACATGGTTCCTTTAGGAACAGAGCAAGCTGAAACTTCTGGACTCATCTGTTTCTCTTGAAAGTGTAATTCCTTGGTCTCCCAGTTAATGGTAGGGTTCTGAGCCTGCAGCCATGGTAGCCCTAGAATAATGGGAAAGTGGGGAGAAGAGATAAGCATAAAGGACAGTTTCTCTTGATGATCTTTACCCATAAGGACCCTCAAAGGCTCCGTTTCCTGATCCACTGGTCCAGAGGTCAGCAGGGAGCCATCCACAGTTTCCATCTGTACTGGAGTAGCCTTCTTTACTGAACGTATCCCCTGTTTCAGAGCAAAGGAGACATCCATAAAATTCCCACTTGCCCCTGAGTCGATCATAGCAGAGCTAGACACCCAGACTGAGTCAACCCAGAGTTTGATGGAAAGGAAGCAATGAGAATTGTTTTTCCTACAACTCAGCTGGGACACCGCTGAGGAAACTTGAAAAATTGCAACTTTACACAGTCATCGTCCTCAGAAGTAATGGAGTTTAAGTCCGAGAAATCAATATCTGTCGCTGCAGATCTCTCTGGAGCCTGAGGCTCGGACCTGACAGATCTCCTCTCGCAACACTCACAGTGAATGAGTGCTGCAGTAGTCTTACGAGAACGGCTGGGGCAGTTTATAATGAAGTGCCCTGACTTACCACAATAGAAACATAGATTTTCCTTAAAACGATGTTCTTTGCATGCATCACTAACCCGTCTTTGTAAAGAGTCTACCTGCATGGGTTCAGGTTCAGGTTCCCGTGTGATCCTACTCAAAGGTTCCTTAACTGGGGAGGAAGGTAGGAAAAGGTTAGTGCGATTGCTTTCGAACCATCTCTCTTGCCTGCGTTCAGTCAGGCGAGCATCAATACGGATGCAGTAGTTAATAAAGTCACCTAAACGCAGTGGGAGGGTCGGCACGAGCAAGTTCATCCTTAATTAGTGGAGACAACCCCTTTCGAAAAATAGATTTGTTGGCGGAACTGTCCCAGGTGGTATCAAGGGCCCATCTCCTGAAATCCAAGGCATATTCGGCTACCGAGTGCTTACCTTGGCGCAAAGTTAACATGGCTGCTTCAGCTGTTGCACCTCGATTGGGGTCATCAAACACCTGCCCCATGGCTGAAATGAAAGCATCAAGATGATCCAAACATTCATCCTCAGTCTCAATCAGAGGGTTTGCCCACATCAAAGCCTTGTTGGTAAGTAACATAATTATAGTAAGCACTTTAGATCGTTCAGTGGGAAATTGTGAAGCATGTGCAGAAAAAAACAGATTGCATTGGTTAATAAATCCCCTGAATTTTTCACGTTCACCGCCAAAACGAAAAGGGGGCAACTTGGGAATCCCAGAACTCGGGGCTACGGCAGGAGCCTGGACTCGCTCCTCTAGAACCTCAATCCTGGCTCGCAAATCCTGGGCAGTCTGTCCAAACACTTGCAAATTGTGATTAGTGAGGTCCTGTAGGTTTGTAAAACGGGTTTTTATAGTCTGTAAATCTGCAAGGATATTATCAGTCACTCCGCAAAGTTCCTTTATGCGGGCCTCCATTTTCCAGATCTTTTAAGACAGGAGTACTGGAAGGAGAGGAAGAAAAAAAAAAAACAATAGTGTTTACCTGTGGTAACACTGCAGAAAAAAAAAACTTAAGGGAATTGCTCACCTGGAATGGTTGTGAGAAGTCACAACCACTGTCATCACAGAAAGTACAACCGGACGTCTGATATCCACAGTTACAGCAGACACAGCCTTCCCAGACCCAGCAGACACTAACGTTTTGGCTTCAGAATCTTGTAATGTATGTAGTACAGTTCATATAGCGTCTTGTGCTTGGGTGCGATGAAAATACATGAGACACAGGTTTGATATAGAAGGTCTTGTATTACTTCATACAAGTGGCAAAAATAGTCACACAGTTTGCAGATACAGAAGCAGGAGACACAGCAGGCCAGAGTAACTTAAGCTCAGCAATCACTCTCCACAACAGGTTCAGGATCTTCTTCTCTGTTACCGTAAGTCCATGCAAACGTGGATCTTTCAAAGAGCAGGGTTCCAGAGTCCACAAGCGTTCCAGAGTTCCTCAGTAGGAATAGCTGGAGTACAAAGTCCAAGGCTTCCAGGAGTCAGGTCACAGGTTCACTGCAGGCTAGATTCTGAAGCACCGATTGCTCAGCTGTGGCTGCTTAAGAAGCAAGAGGGAGAGAATCAAGGCGGGAACATGAAAGCTGGAAACTCCATTATTGACTGAGGGCAAGATAGCTGCAGCAAGACTGAAATCAAAATGGCTGACGGAAAAACTGAGTTTCAAGAACATGTACAAAGAACCTTACAGTCAGTTGGATCACCTGTGAGTAATTTCAGCTTAACATTGTTAGTTCCTTTCAAATAACGTATTACTTCTCTTCACGCATTCCAATCAGCTTTATTTGGTTTTGATACCTTTCTACTCAGGATTCCTACTGCTGCTGCGATGTCTGGTCTTGTAACGATCGCTAGATACAGTAGTTTTCCTACTGCTGTTCTGTATTCTTCATTGTTTGGTAGCATATTTTTTTCACTGTTCATCTCTTTGAGATAATTAGTTTCCATTGGAGACTTTACTGTTTTTGCATCCTTTAATCCAAATTTTTCTGTTATGTCTTGAATCATGTGATTTTTATTCAGTAGGAAACTTCCGTCTTCTTCTCTTTCTATCTGTATTCCTAGGTACTGTTTTACATTTCCCAAGTCTTTGATTTCAAAATTTTGTTTCAGGATTTTTAGAATGTTTTCGTTATCCCTTTCTTGTTTAAAACAAATCAAAATGTCGTCTACATATATGAGTACATAAATCCATCTATTACTCAGCCTTTTTGTGTACAAGCATGGTCAGCTTTGCTTCTTTGAAATTTTTCATTTGTTAGTACTTCCGTGATTTTGTCATTCCACGCTTTAGCTGCTTGTTTTAAACCATATATGCTTTTCTGTAGTTTACAAACTTTGTTTGGATTTCTTTCATCTTTGAATCCTGGAGGTTGTTCCATGTAAATGTCTTCTGTTAAATCTCCATTCAAAAAAGCTGTCTTCACATCCAGATGTCTTAGTTCCATCTGTTCCATTGCTGCAACTGTAAGTAAAGTTCTTATTGTAGTGTGTTTGACAACTGGAGCAAATGTTTCATCATAGTCTTCTCCATATTTTTGAGAATACCCTTTAGCTACGAGTCTTGCTCGATATCTTTCAGGTGTGCCATCTGTTTGGTATTTTACTTTTACAATCCATTTACATCCTATGGCTTTTCTTCCTTCTGGCAAAACTGTTAGTGTCCATGTATTTGAATCATGCATGGATTTAATTTCTGTTTCTGTTGCTTCTATCCATTTATTAGCTTCTTCTTCAGGAAGTTGAGATATGTCTTCCCAAGAGGTAGGCTCATAGATTTTTCTTATACTTGTCTTGTATGAGAGACGTTTTGGTGGTTTTCCTTTGTTCTCTCTTATTGAACGTCTTGGTTCTGTGTCTGTTTGTAGTTGTGATTCTTCACTTTCAGTATTTTGTTCTTCATTAATTTCTACTTCTTTCTCATCAGATATTTCTTCAGTTATGTCACTATTGTTTTTCTCATTTTTTGTTTCAACTGAAATCATAATGTCTTCATTTAAATCTTCAATGAATATCACACTGTTACTCACTGTAACTCTGTTTTGGGATCTAAGATTCTATATCCTTTGCATTTTTCACTACATCCAAAGAATTTTCCTTCCATGGATCTGTTTTGAAGTTTGGAACGCTTTTCTGTTGGAATGAATTTAAAAACTTTACATCCAAAAACTTTTAAATGATTGACACTTGGTGCCATACCTTGCCACAGTTCATATGGAGTTTTCTTCAGTTTTCTGAAAAAAAGTCGGTTCTGTAGATATGTAGCTGTCATTGCTGCCTCACCCCAATATTTCACTGGTAGTTTAGAATCTGTCAGCATACATCTCATCATTTCTGTTAGAGTTCTGTTTTTCCTTTCTGCTACTCCATTTTGTTCAGGTGTGTATGGAACAGTTTTCTGATGTTCTATTCCATTTTGTCTTAAGTAGTCTTCTATTCTGTGACCTGTAAATTCACCTCCATTTTCACTACTGATGACAACTGGCTTCCTTTGAAATTAGTTACTTGATCTTGTTACATAGTCTACAAGTTTATCAAAAACTTCACTTTTGTTCTTAATTATGTGACTGTGTATCTTGAGTAGTCGTCTATAAAAGTCAACATGTATCTATTGCCTCCTGATGTAGTCACTTTCATGGGTCAACATACGTCAGTATGCACTAAATCAAGTGGTCTTTCGCTTTTCATCTCACTTTCTTTTGGAATAGATATCCTTGTGGCTTTGGATTTTATACAACATTCACATCTTATGGTAATTGAGCAATCTGATATCTTTAAATCTTTTGTCAATTCTTTTCTCTGTAGTTCCCTTATACTGTCTGGGTGTCAATGTCCTAGATGTCTATGCCACATGTGAATACAGTTTTTGTGATCATGTGTACATACCTTCATCTGTTCCTTTGGTTTGTCAAAATGATATAATTGTTCATCTGCCGTGACTTTGGTTATCATCTTGTTTCCTGCAATAATTGCACACTCATTGTCTTTGAATTTTACTGTAAGTCCTTTTGCTGTTAAACGTTTCACAGATAATAATCCGCCTTCCAATTTTGGAACATACAACACATCCTGTACAAGTATCTTTGAATCTTGTCTGAACTTGTTTGAACAGTTTAGCATACCTTGTCCGATACCTTCTGCGGTTATTTTGTTTCCATCTGCAAGATAAATGGCTTTTTTCTTATCTAAATCAATATCAGTAAAAAAATTCTTGTCACTTGTCATATGACTCGTTGCTCCTGAATCAATAAACCAACCAAGTGATGATTTCTTGTCTGTTATTTTGAATGTGCCATTCCAATTATTCTCACACGAATCGGAAATTGTGTTTTTCACTTTCTGTGTATGCTTTTTATGTTGTAATTTTTTTGTTGTTCTGCTTTCCATATGGTGCAGTCTTTCTTTAAATGACCTTTTTTCTTACATCTGAAACATTCTCTTGTCTCTTTATTATAGGGGTTTTTTTTAATTCTGTAGCTTTAAGAGCTTTTTCACTGTCCTTTTCAGTAGAAGAATCATTGCTTTGTTCTTCTCTGATATTCATCTATTAGTCTTGTTTTCACAAAATCTAATGCAATGTCAGTTTCTGGTCTTGTCTCTAGTGCATTTATTAAAGCAGTATATGAATCTGGTAAACTGCACAATAAAATTGCTGCTATATGACTTTCCTTAATATCTTCACCAATAGATCTAAGCTGTGATATCACTTCCATCATTGAGAATATGTGCTTCTGCATGTCACTGTCTGCACTTAGTCTCATACCGTAAAGCTTTCTTAATAAAAATAATTTGTGATTCAAACTAGGTCTTTCATACATTTTTCTTAATGCTTCCCACATTCCTTTCGCTGTTTCTTCATTTCTTGTATGTATTAATTGAGCATCATCCACTAATAAGCTAATGGTGGCTCTTGCTTGTCTATTCTTTTTATCCCATGTCTGATTATCTTGATCAGGTCTATCTGTAGTGATTGCTTCCCATAAATCATCTTTAGACAATAACATCTCTACTTTGAACTTCCATAGCTGATAGTTCTCATCATTCAGTTTAGTTACTGTGAGTTTTAGCTCTGTGCTACTTGTCATTTTGAACTTATCTTGCTTGTTTGGAGAGACTTGCACTGAAGAATTCTTCTGCATTCACCAGGGTCTTGCTGAACGTTCCAGTGTCCTGGGTATCTGGTATTCTTGGTGCTTGTGATCTGTGGTGTCTAGAATTCTCTTGTGCCTGGGTGTCTGGGCCCATAACCTGTTGCACAGCTTCTGAATCCACACCTTTGCAGTAGAAAACTTCACAGAGCAGGCTGCATGGGATAACAAGCTTTTACTTCTAACAACATGAGGTAAAAGAAAAATGCACAGTCATTCCAGCATTGCATCAGGAAACAGGAAAAACAAAACTTAAACTACAAGTGAGACTATTTATTATACAATAAGCAAGAAAACGTTACACAACATCGCCATCTATTGTCAGGTCAGCATAAAGTCCTCCTTTTACTTATAATAAGTCCTAATCTGTTGCATATGCCAGCACTAGTTCCATTGTGTGGATGGGGATTGTAGACCCAGTGAAGCAGTCTCCACAGTGGGTATCACATGCAGTACCAGGTGATGGGTTCAGCTGGAGGAAAATACCTCCATCAATGCACAATGCTATCAATTCAATCTGTGAATACAGTGTTAGCAGTCAGCCTGCAGAAATGGTGAATGTGGTGATAGCAGTCAGCCTTCACAAATGGTGAATGTAGTGATAGCAGTCAGCCTGCACAAATGGTGAATGTCGTGATAGCAATCAGCTTGCACAAACAGTGAACACAGTTGAAGCAGTCAGCCTGCACAAATGGCGAATGTAGTGATAGCAGTCAGCCTGCACAAATGGTGAATGAGGTGATAGCAGTCAGCCTGCACAAATGGTGAATGTCGTGATAGCAGTCAGCCTGCACAAATGGTGAATGAGGTGATAGCAGTCAGCCTGCACAAATGGTGAACACAGTTAAAGCAGTCAGCCTGCACAAATGGCGAATGTAGTGATAGCAGTCAGCCTGCACAAATGGTGAATGAGGTGATAGCAGTCAGCCTGCACAAATGGTGAACACAGTTAAAGCAGTCAGCCTGCACAAATGGTGAACACAGTTAAAGCAGTCAGCCTGCACAAATGGCGAATGTAGTGATAGCAGTCAGCCTGCACAAATGGTGAATGCCGTGATAGCAGTCAGCCTGCACAAATGGTGAACACAGTTAAAGCAGTCACATAACCTAAAAAAGTGTCCTCGTGGCTAGACGGGACATACCTCAGACCTGCCAACATAAATAACCAAAACCAGAAAAAAGGAAGGAATAAATATAATCTTACCTAAGTAAGATAGTAAATAAGTTTATATAAAGATCAAATATCACAAAGGAGAGGTATATGAATAGTAAAATAAGTATAGCTTTATTATAACACATAAAATCAAACAGATATGAGACTTAAGGACACAGGTATATGGGAGAAGATGTTGAAATATAGCGATTCAAACTATCAATGATGACAAAAGATAGTGGTGGAAAGAACACATATCTCCCCCTAGTTCAGTGTATGTGTGCAGACCTAAATAGTTGAAAAAAGAGGTCTGATCATGAGCTTGCACCAATAATATAAATAGACATTGCTGATTAGCGATATATAACATGAGGAAGCAAGTTCAAGATATAAGGAACGTCAGATTTAATAGACTAACCGTTACCTTGTGACATGGTTATCAGCAGCACACCGCACCGAACAAGAGGGAGATGCAAGGGCCCCGACGCGCATTTCACCGCACTCGGCTTCGTCAGGAGGCGTGGCATGTTATACAGAGACGGGGAGTTATATACAGCGGCGGCAAGTTGTTCCACGAATCCGCGCCTTCACCGGCATGATGTGTAACTTGTGCGACCCGGCAGGCCGGAACGTGCCGCAGGGGATGCGGAGGAGGACCGAGGTCATCGCTTCACATCTCCATGACGACGCGTCCGACCCGCCAGGACGCCCAAGCCACACAGCGCATGCGCGGGTTGCGTCTGCGTGGGATCCCAGATGGAGGATATCATCATTGTGTCACGCTGTATAGCAGATATATATATATATGTGATGACAGTAATCTATATCAAAAGGGCAACATACAATATAACATGCGCATAGATATATGATAACATAGAATTACCTGACAGAAAGTCCAGTGGGTCAATACGGAATCCGTATACGCTGTCTCCGGCTAGAGGGTGACCGGGTCTATGCTGACCCTAAACTGGGGTCCTAACTAATCCCTCTACCTGGAGGTACTGTTAAAGGTACAGAGGTCCAGGCCACCAGCGTAAACCCTGTCTCCTATCAATCCCTGCCAACTGTAATCTAGTCCTAAGAAGGACCCTAATTACCACCAAAGGGAATGAACAGGTAATGGTTAATGAACAGAAAGACATACAAGAAAGACAAGAAATAAAGTAAATAAAGTCTTACATACAACACTCACACACAGTAGGAACACCTAAGGTCTCAGAGATAAACTATAAGCTATAAGAGTAAAAACAACTAAGGAGCTCTTAGCTTAAGTATTCTCAGAACCGATCCAGTCTGCTAGACTACATAAAGGCTTTCACCGGCATCTAACAAGCAGACTGGCAGGTATATGAAGGAATCTAATTAGAACATAATCAAAAGCAGCCGGGCGAGGCTGGACCTAGTCTTAGCAAAGAGCTAGGTAAAATTAACTCCCTCATTACCAAACACAAAGAAACAGCAACTCAGCTGTGAGAAGTCAGAGTGTGTAATCGCGACGATCCTTGTGGCGATACACCCATGACAGTACCCCCCCCTCTACGAGGGGACTCCGGACCCTCAGGGCCAGGTCTGCCCGGGTGAGTTGTGTGAAAGGTCCGAACCAATCGATCTGCGTTAACATCAGACGCAGGGACCCACGTCCTCTCCACAGGACCATACCCCCTCCAATGAACCAAGTACTGAAGGGATCGGCGACTGAGACGTGAGTCAATGATTTTCGACCCATGAAATTCCACGTTATCATTGACCACCACTGAAGGCGGAGGTAGAGGTGACGGTATGACTGGTGCCACATACTTTTTAAGTAATGACTTGTGAAACACATTATGAATTTTAAACATAGGAGGGAGGTCCAGACGAAATGCCACAGGATTAATTATGGAACTGATCCTGTACGGCCCGATGAATCTGGGACCCAACCTCCAGGAGGAAACTTTAAGTTTTATATTCCTGGTAGACAACCAAACTAGATCGTTCACCTTCAGATCTAGACCAGAAACTCTCCCCCTATCAGCCATCCGTTTGTAACGGTTCCCCGTAACCTTCAGTCTTAACCGATCTGGAACTATCAGTCTCCCTGGAAGTCCCACCGGGGCGTCCCCCTGAGCCCCCAATACCTCCCCCTCAAGCTCAGAGCATACAGCTGACACTACAACTCCCTCCTGAGGAATAGGAACCGGATCATCCGTCTTCCCGGCCCCTGGGAAAGTACGAGATAAGGCATCAGGAAGCAACTTTATTGAGCAGTCATATGCGCGATGAGGAGGTAACTCTTTACACCCCTCCTCTGAGAACATCTCCCCAAAGTCCTCCAGAAAAGGAGACAAAGTCCTAGGCACAACCGCACCGATGACCGTGCTCATGCAGTTATTCCTGCAAAATTCACCCCACTGGCTTATCTTTCCGGATTGCCAATCAATCACTGGGTTATGTTTAGCCAACCAAGGAAGTCCCAACACAATAGGAGTAGGTAGACCCTCCAACACATAACAAGACAATTGCTCTTTATGTCTTGCCCCTACTCGAAGATCTATGTTATGAACAGCTTGTACCAAGCTACCTTGACCGAGAGGTCTAGAATCAATAGAGACTATAGGGACCGGTTTGGCCAATACACTCAGTTGCATACCATGCACCTGGGCAAACCGAGCGTCCACCAGATTAGCCCCGGACCCACTATCAAGAAAAACAGAAATCCTCTCAGTTCTAGTACCAATCACCACCTCCGCAGGCACGAGAAACTGAGAGGGATTTGGGGACGAAATACACACTCCCAGGTTAACTCCTTTGCTCAAAGAGGCCCGGGATGGACACCCCCCAACAAAATGTCCCTCTCTCCCGCAAAAGAAACACCTTCTAGTCTTGCGGTGCACCGCCAATTCCCTCCTACAAAAAGATGTCCCTCCCAACTGCATGGGTTCCTCAGAACAGACCAGGGAACCTCAGTATAAGGGACTTTAGTAGTAGGTGGAGTCATCACGGGAGGCGGAGTTACCTCGCGTCTTCCCCGAATTCGTCTATCCATGCGAATAGCGAGGGCCATAGCAGCCTCCAGTGATGGAGGAGAATCATACTGAGCCAACACATCTTTTAATTTGTCAGACAACCCTTGACAAAACTGGCTCCTAAGAGCTGGGTCATTCCACTGAGTATCTGTTGCCCATCTACGGAACTCAGAAGAATATTCCTCCGCTGGACGATTTCCTTGCCGTATTTTACGTAACTTTGTTTCAGCAAGGGAAACTCGATCCGGATCATCATATACCAGACCCAGGGCAGTAAAAAATCGATCCACTGACTGGAGATCTGGGGAGCCTGGAGGAATAGAGAACGCCCAAGATTGAGGGTCCCCTTGTAAGAGCGAGATAACAATTCCCACCCTCTGCTCTTCACTCCCAGATGACCGAGGCCGCAGCCGAAAGTACAATTTACATGCCTCCCGGAAAGTAAAAAATTTGTCCCGCCCACCAGTGAACCTGTCCGGGAGAGCAACCTTAGGTTCAGATCTGGTTTGCTCCGGGGGGAACAAAACCTTGGACTTAATGTCTGCAAACTCCATGGACAACCCCTGCAACTGCCGGGCCAGCTGGGCTACTGGATCCATGACAGCTGGAGAGAATCTTTAGTATGGCCGGTGAAAATGTCACGCTGTATAGCAGATATATATATATGTGATGACAGTAATCTATATCAAAAGGGCAACATACAATATAACATGCGCATAGATATATGATAACATAGAATTACCTGACAGAAAGTCCAGTGGGTCAATACGGAATCCGTTATACGCTGTCTCCGGCTAGAGGGTGACCGGGGTCTATGCTGACCCTAAACTGGGGTCCTAACTAATCCCTCTACCTGGAGGTACTGTTAAAGGTACAGAGGTCCAGGCCACCAGCGTAAACCCTGTCTCCTATCAATCCCTGCCAACTGTAATCTAGTCCTAAGAAGGACCCTAATTACCACCAAAGGGAATGAACAGGTAACGGTTAATGAACAGAAAGACATACAAGAAAGACAAGAAATAAAGTAAATAAAGTCTTACATACAACACTCACACACAGTAGGAACACCTAAGGTCTCAGAGATAAACTATAAGCTATAAGAGTAAAAACAACTAAGGAGCTCTTAGCTTAAGTATTCTCAGAACCGATCCAGTCTGCTAGACTACATAAAGGCTTTCACCGGCATCTAACAAGCAGACTGGCAGGTATATGAAGGAATCTAATTAGAACATAATCAAAAGCAGCCAGGCGAGGCTGGACCTAGTCTTAGCAAAGAGCTAGGTAAAATTAACTCCCTCATTACCAAACACAAAGAAACAGCAACTCAGCTGTGAGAAGTCAGAGTGTGTAATCGCGACGATCCTTGTGGCGATACACCCATGACAGTACCCCCCCCTCTACGAGGGGACTCCGGACCCTCAGGGCCAGGTCTGCCCGGGTGAGTTGTGTGAAAGGTCCGAACCAATCGATCTGCGTTAACATCAGACACAGGGACCCACGTCCTCTCCACAGGACCATACCCCCTCCAATGAACCAAGTACTGAAGGGATCGGCGACTGAGACGTGAGTCAATGATTTTCGACCCATGAAATTCCACGTTATCATTGACCACCACTGAAGGCGGAGGTAGAGGTGACGGTATGACTGGTGCCACATACTTTTTAAGTAATGACTTGTGAAACACATTATGAATTTTAAACGTAGGAGGGAGGTCCAGACGAAATGCCACAGGATTAATTATGGAACTGATCCTGTACGGCCCGATGAATCTGGGACCCAACCTCCAGGAGGAAACTTTAAGTTTTATATTCCTGGTAGACAACCAAACTAGATCGTTCACCTTCAGATCTAGACCAGAAACTCTCCCCCTATCAGCCATCCGTTTGTAACGGTTCCCCGTAACCTTCAGTCTTAACCGATCTGGAACTATCAGTCTCCCTGGAAGTCCCACCGGGGCGTCCCCCTGAGCCCCCAATACCTCCCCCTCAAGCTCAGAGCATACAGCTGACACTACAACTCCCTCCTGAGGAATAGGAACCGGATCATCCGTCTTCCCGGCCCCTGGGAAAGTACGAGATAAGGCATCAGGAAGCAACTTTATTGAGCAGTCATATGCGCGATGAGGAGGTAACTCTTTACACCCCTCCTCTGAGAACATCTCCCCAAAGTCCTCCAGAAAAGGAGACAAAGTCCTAGGCACAACCGCACCGATGACCGTGCTCATGCAGTTATTCCTGCAAAATTCACCCCACTGGCTTATCTTTCCGGATTGCCAATCAATCACTGGGTTATGTTTAGCCAACCAAGGAAGTCCCAACACAATAGGAGTAGGTAGACCCTCCAACACATAACAAGACAATTGCTCTTTATGTCTTGCCCCTACTCGAAGATCTATGTTATGAACAGCTTGTACCAAGCTACCTTGACCGAGAGGTCTAGAATCAATAGAGACTATAGGGACCGGTTTGGCCAATACACTCAGTTGCATACCATGCACCTGGGCAAACCGAGCGTCCACCAGATTAGCCCCGGACCCACTATCAAGAAAAACAGAAATCCTCTCAGTTCTAGTACCAATCACCACCTCCGCAGGCACGAGAAACTGAGAGGGATTTGGGGACGAAATACACACTCCCAGGTTAACTCCTTTGCTCAAAGAGGCCCGGGATGGACACCCCCCAACAAAATGTCCCTCTCTCCCGCAAAAGAAACACCTTCTAGTCTTGCGGTGCACCGCCAATTCCCTCCTACAAAAAGATGTCCCTCCCAACTGCATGGGTTCCTCAGAACAGACCAGGGGAACCTCAGTATAAGGGACTTTAGTAGTAGGTGGAGTCATCACGGGAGGCGGAGTTACCTCGCGTCTTCCCCGAATTCGTCTATCCATGCGAATAGCGAGGGCCATAGCAGCCTCCAGTGATGGAGGAGAATCATACTGAGCCAACACATCTTTTAATTTGTCAGACAACCCTTGACAAAACTGGCTCCTAAGAGCTGGGTCATTCCACTGAGTATCTGTTGCCCATCTACGGAACTCAGAAGAATATTCCTCCGCTGGACGATTTCCTTGCCGTATTTTACGTAACTTTGTTTCAGCAAGGGAAACTCGATCCGGATCATCATATACCAGACCCAGGGCAGTAAAAAATCGATCCACTGACTGGAGATCTGGGGAGCCTGGAGGAATAGAGAACGCCCAAGATTGAGGGTCCCCTTGTAAGAGCGAGATAACAATTCCCACCCTCTGCTCTTCACTCCCAGATGACCGAGGCCGCAGCCGAAAGTACAATTTACATGCCTCCCGGAAAGTAAAAAATTTGTCCCGCCCACCAGTGAACCTGTCCGGGAGAGCAACCTTAGGTTCAGATCTGGTTTGCTCCGGGGGGAACAAAACCTTGGACTTAATGTCTGCAAACTCCATGGACAACCCCTGCAACTGCCGGGCCAGCTGGGCTACTGGATCCATGACAGCTGGAGAGAATCTTTAGTATGGCCGGTGAAAATGTCACGCTGTATAGCAGATATATATATATGTGATGACAGTAATCTATATCAAAAGGGCAACATACAAAATAACATGCGCATAGATATATGATAACATAGAATTACCTGACAGAAAGTCCAGTGGGTCAATACGGAATCCGTTATACGCTGTCTCCGGCTAGAGGGTGACCGGGGTCTATGCTGACCCTAAACTGGGGTCCTAACTAATCCCTCTACCTGGAGGTACTGTTAAAGGTACAGAGGTCCAGGCCACCAGCGTAAACCCTGTCTCCTATCAATCCCTGCCAACTGTAATCTAGTCCTAAGAAGGACCCTAATTACCACCAAAGGGAATGAACAGGTAACGGTTAATGAACAGAAAGACATACAAGAAAGACAAGAAATAAAGTAAATAAAGTCTTACATACAACACTCACACACAGTAGGAACACCTAAGGTCTCAGAGATAAACTATAAGCTATAAGAGTAAAAACAACTAAGGAGCTCTTAGCTTAAGTATTCTCAGAACCGATCCAGTCTGCTAGACTACATAAAGGCTTTCACCGGCATCTAACAAGCAGACTGGCAGGTATATGAAGGAATCTAATTAGAACATAATCAAAAGCAGCCAGGCGAGGCTGGACCTAGTCTTAGCAAAGAGCTAGGTAAAATTAACTCCCTCATTACCAAACACAAAGAAACAGCAACTCAGCTGTGAGAAGTCAGAGTGTGTAATCGCGACGATCCTTGTGGCGATACACCCATGACAGTACCCCCCCCTCTACGAGGGGACTCCGGACCCTCAGGGCCAGGTCTGCCCGGGTGAGTTGTGTGAAAGGTCCGAACCAATCGATCTGCGTTAACATCAGACACAGGGACCCACGTCCTCTCCACAGGACCATACCCCCTCCAATGAACCAAGTACTGAAGGGATCGGCGACTGAGACGTGAGTCAATGATTTTCGACCCATGAAATTCCACGTTATCATTGACCACCACTGAAGGCGGAGGTAGAGGTGACGGTATGACTGGTGCCACATACTTTTTAAGTAATGACTTGTGAAACACATTATGAATTTTAAACGTAGGAGGGAGGTCCAGACGAAATGCCACAGGATTAATTATGGAACTGATCCTGTACGGCCCGATGAATCTGGGACCCAACCTCCAGGAGGAAACTTTAAGTTTTATATTCCTGGTAGACAACCAAACTAGATCGTTCACCTTCAGATCTAGACCAGAAACTCTCCCCCTATCAGCCATCCGTTTGTAACGGTTCCCCGTAACCTTCAGTCTTAACCGATCTGGAACTATCAGTCTCCCTGGAAGTCCCACCGGGGCGTCCCCCTGAGCCCCCAATACCTCCCCCTCAAGCTCAGAGCATACAGCTGACACTACAACTCCCTCCTGAGGAATAGGAACCGGATCATCCGTCTTCCCGGCCCCTGGGAAAGTACGAGATAAGGCATCAGGAAGCAACTTTATTGAGCAGTCATATGCGCGATGAGGAGGTAACTCTTTACACCCCTCCTCTGAGAACATCTCCCCAAAGTCCTCCAGAAAAGGAGACAAAGTCCTAGGCACAACCGCACCGATGACCGTGCTCATGCAGTTATTCCTGCAAAATTCACCCCACTGGCTTATCTTTCCGGATTGCCAATCAATCACTGGGTTATGTTTAGCCAACCAAGGAAGTCCCAACACAATAGGAGTAGGTAGACCCTCCAACACATAACAAGACAATTGCTCTTTATGTCTTGCCCCTACTCGAAGATCTATGTTATGAACAGCTTGTACCAAGCTACCTTGACCGAGAGGTCTAGAATCAATAGAGACTATAGGGACCGGTTTGGCCAATACACTCAGTTGCATACCATGCACCTGGGCAAACCGAGCGTCCACCAGATTAGCCCCGGACCCACTATCAAGAAAAACAGAAATCCTCTCAGTTCTAGTACCAATCACCACCTCCGCAGGCACGAGAAACTGAGAGGGATTTGGGGACGAAATACACACTCCCAGGTTAACTCCTTTGCTCAAAGAGGCCCGGGATGGACACCCCCCAACAAAATGTCCCTCTCTCCCGCAAAAGAAACACCTTCTAGTCTTGCGGTGCACCGCCAATTCCCTCCTACAAAAAGATGTCCCTCCCAACTGCATGGGTTCCTCAGAACAGACCAGGGGAACCTCAGTATAAGGGACTTTAGTAGTAGGTGGAGTCATCACGGGAGGCGGAGTTACCTCGCGTCTTCCCCGAATTCGTCTATCCATGCGAATAGCGAGGGCCATAGCAGCCTCCAGTGATGGAGGAGAATCATACTGAGCCAACACATCTTTTAATTTGTCAGACAACCCTTGACAAAACTGGCTCCTAAGAGCTGGGTCATTCCACTGAGTATCTGTTGCCCATCTACGGAACTCAGAAGAATATTCCTCCGCTGGACGATTTCCTTGCCGTATTTTACGTAACTTTGTTTCAGCAAGGGAAACTCGATCCGGATCATCATATACCAGACCCAGGGCAGTAAAAAATCGATCCACTGACTGGAGATCTGGGGAGCCTGGAGGAATAGAGAACGCCCAAGATTGAGGGTCCCCTTGTAAGAGCGAGATAACAATTCCCACCCTCTGCTCTTCACTCCCAGATGACCGAGGCCGCAGCCGAAAGTACAATTTACATGCCTCCCGGAAAGTAAAAAATTTGTCCCGCCCACCAGTGAACCTGTCCGGGAGAGCAACCTTAGGTTCAGATCTGGTTTGCTCCGGGGGAACAAAACCTTGGACTTAATGTCTGCAAACTCCATGGACAACCCCTGCAACTGCCGGGCCAGCTGGGCTACTGGATCCATGACAGCTGGAGAGAATCTTTAGTATGGCCGGTGAAAATGTCACGCTGTATAGCAGATATATATATATGTGATGACAGTAATCTATATCAAAAGGGCAACATACAATATAACATGCGCATAGATATATGATAACATAGAATTACCTGACAGAAAGTCCAGTGGGTCAATACGGAATCCGTTATACGCTGTCTCCGGCTAGAGGGTGACCGGGGTCTATGCTGACCCTAAACTGGGGTCCTAACTAATCCCTCTACCTGGAGGTACTGTTAAAGGTACAGAGGTCCAGGCCACCAGCGTAAACCCTGTCTCCTATCAATCCCTGCCAACTGTAATCTAGTCCTAAGAAGGATCCTAATTACCACCAAAGGGAATGAACAGGTAACGGTTAATGAACAGAAAGACATACAAGAAAGACAAGAAATAAAGTAAATAAAGTCTTACATACAACACTCACACACAGTAGGAACACCTAAGGTCTCAGAGATAAACTATAAGCTATAAGAGTAAAAACAACTAAGGAGCTCTTAGCTTAAGTATTCTCAGAACCGATCCAGTCTGCTAGACTACATAAAGGCTTTCACCGGCATCTAACAAGCAGACTGGCAGGTATATGAAGGAATCTAATTAGAACATAATCAAAAGCAGCCGGGCGAGGCTGGACCTAGTCTTAGCAAAGAGCTAGGTAAAATTAACTCCCTCATTACCAAACACAAAGAAACAGCAACTCAGCTGTGAGAAGTCAGAGTGTGTAATCGCGACGATCCTTGTGGCGATACACCCATGACACATTGCAACAACTGTCAGCGATGCAAAGAAGATCTTTATACATCGTGACAGGTCGGTGCGCACCAAAAGAGCATAGGAGAGGCAAAGTCATGTCTCAACATCTCCAGGACAATACATCCATAACCTCAGGTAACTAAAATCACTCGGTATAAAGATGACAGTATATATAAGGACGCTTTTGGACATAGATGTCAACAAAATAATAATAATGGATTTTCTCATGTCCATATATAGATGCATTGCCTGTTTCAACCATTTAAATTCATATAATCCATTACAAATAATAAATTATAAATAATAGAGTACAATTAAAATAGAAATGAATATAGTGCGCAACAGATCAACAATATATATTAGAAAAAATTATATTATATAACTATAAATTATATATAACAATGATCATAACAGTTATGATCATTGTTATATATAATTTATAGTTATATAATATAATTTTTTTTTGTTGACATCTATGTCCAAAAGCGTCCTTATATATACTGTCATCTTTATAACTAGTGATTTTAGTTACCTGAGGTTATGGATGTATTGTCCTGGAGATGTTGAGACATGACTTTGCCTCTCCTATGCTCCTTTGGTGCGCACCGACCTGTCACGATGTATAAAGATCTTCTTTGCATCGCTGACAGTTGTTGCAATGATGATATCCTCCATCTGGGATCCCACGCAGACGCAACCCGCGCATGCGCTGTGTGGCTTGGGCGCCCTGGCGGGTCGGACGCGTCGTCATGGAGATGTGAAGCGATGACCTCGGTCCTCCTCCGCATTCCCTGCGGCGCGTTCCGGCCTGCCGGGTCGCACAAGTTACACATCATGCCGGTGAAGGCGCCGATTCGTGGAACAACTTGCCGCCGCTGTATATAACTCCCCGTCTCTGTATAACATGCCACGCCTCTTGACGAAGCCGAGTGCGGTGAAACGCGCGTCGGGGCCCTTGCATCTCCCTCTTGTTCGGTGCGGTGTGCTGCTGATAACCATGTCACAAGGTAACGGTTAGTCTATTAAATCTGACGTTCCTTATATCTTGAACTTGATTCCTCATGTTATATATCGCTAATCAGCAATGTCTATTTTTATTATTGGGGCAAGCTCATGATCAGACCTCTTTTTTCAACTATTTAGGTCTGCACACATACACTGAACTAGGGGGAGATATGTGTTCTTTCCACCACTATCTTTTGTCATCATTGATAGTTTGAATCGCTATATTTCAACATCTTCTCCCATATACCTGTGTCCTTAAGTCTCATATCTGTTTGATTTATTGTGTTATAATAAAGCTATACTTATTTTACTATTCATATACCTCTCCTTTGTGATATTTGATCTTTATATAAACTTATTTACTATCTTACTTAGGTAAGATTATATTTATTCCTTCCTTTTTTCTGGTTTTGGTTATTTATGTTGGCAGGTCTGAGGTATGTCCCGTCTAGCCACGAGGACACTTTTTTAGGTTATGTTACTTTGATTTTATAAAAAATCTTTTGTCTATAGACTCTACCACAGGATTCATGGACTTTAAGAAGCGGGACAAAACCTGGGTTACGCAACTCGGGTCGGTATTTGGTGAGAAACAGCTTCTGAGAAAGATACACATGATATCAAAGACCTGAAACTGAAAATTGGAGAGCTTATTAAGAAAAGAACTAAAACCTGGT
The DNA here is from genome assembly GCA_033576555.1 of Oophaga sylvatica. Lineage (NCBI taxonomy): Eukaryota > Metazoa > Chordata > Amphibia > Anura > Dendrobatidae > Oophaga > Oophaga sylvatica. The sequence continues at coordinate 105,667,372 of JARQOD010000005.1, forward strand.
GGAATAAGGCTGCGTTGGAAAACTATTTACAAAAATATATTATCCCTAGAGGATTACGTATTCAACTTTTCCCTACACTAGAAATAGAGGATCCCAGCTTTACTAACAAGTGGGAGGAAACCCTCACTAAGTGTTCACGCACCCTTTTGGAATTATTGATAGGTACTGATAGAAGAAATCTTGAGTCCCTTGAAAAAGAAATCAAAATCACTAAAGATAAAATCCAGGAGAAACTTTCTAGTGACGATTTCAAAAAATTTGATTTATCTCTGGAAGAAGAGCTATCTAAGTGGGAATGTGAAATACAAAACAATAAAACTAAAAAATACTTGCGTGATTTGGAAGATTACCAACAAAAAAAAGTTTACCGGTGGCGGAATAGACAGTTCCGCAATCCACCAAGATCTTTATCTATATCTAGCCTGTCTTCAACCTCTGAGGGAATATGTGCCGAGTCTTTTTTAGACAGAAGGACCTCCACAACTGGAGAGGGAGGTCCTTCCAACAAACAATTTCAACATTCCCTCACACCAGTCATAAAAAGGAAAAAACACACATACAACATGAGAGACAAGAAGGCAAAGAGCTTTTGAAGGTAATTAATCTATCACACCATATACTCTCTCCACCACAGATTGAGGTTTTGTCTAAAGGACTCTCTTTCTCACCGGTGGAAGGCTCTGACTCTTTTACTCTCATAAAAGATCTTGAACTTTTTGCACGCAAATTGATTCAAAAAATATTTTTCCTCTCATTATGATACTTCATTGTCTGAGATGGAATTGCAGGCCTTAAATGATTTGGAATCATTGGAGGCAGAAAATAGACGGGCAGCGGGTCCCTCCATACCGGTGCATTTACACCGGCGTTCGCAGGTTTTTCCCCTTGTCTGCCTGCCCCCCAGTTGAGATATTTGTCAAGTTGGTCAAAAGTGAGTTTATGGAACTTGATTCTTCCATTACACACAACAATCTCTCCTCTACTTCTCATAAAGCCATTAAAGCTCTTAAAAATCTTAGGGATATAGTGATCAAAAGAGCGGACAAGGGGGGCAATGTAGTAGTATGGCCGGCACACATGTATGAGGCAGAAGCCTTTAAACAACTTAATAAACGAGACTGCTATCTTAAACTTGATAGCATACCACATGCCACATTCAAGGATGAATTGAAACACATACTTGATGATGGATGTGAAAATGGAGCAATAACGAACAAAATGAGGGATTCCCTGTTGCCTGCTTTTCCTGTCACTCCTAATTTTTATCTGCTCCCTAAGG
>JARQOD010000005.1:105668750-105733185 GCA_033576555.1 Oophaga sylvatica
GCTGTGTCACTGGGGCGGCAGCAGCCACAGAATCCCCACGTCCTCCCCCTGCTGAAACCCACAGCCACGACCGTGCCTTACTCCTGCCTTCTTCATCTTGGTAGATTGATAAAGAAAGTCAGAAAGTTAAAAGGCCTAAGTGTTGTTATTCCGCGAGACTGCAGTGAACACTGAGACAACTTTTTCACTAGCTGTGAAAGGCCCCTTTGTGTACTTCTAAGTGTTTGCAACCAATGTATTGTATACGGATGGAAGCGCGTCACATAATAGATTGGGTTATTTGAATAGATGGAGCAGCAACAATTATAGAAAAATGACAAGGATGAGGCAGTGACACACGTTCAGCAGACTAAAACCAGCAGTGGTTTAAGAACTAAACTTGAGCGTGATCTGCACTCAGCAAAAAAAAAAAAATATCACAGACTAGAGTGAACACTGCAGTGCACACAACTGGTCACTATCTGTAAAAGGCTCCTTTGTGGACTTCTATAGTGTTTGCAACCAATGTATTGGATACGGATGGAAGCGCGTCACACTAATAGATTGGAGTTATTTTAAATAGAATGGAGCAGCAAAATTATAGAAAAATGACAAGGATGAGGCAGTGACACACGTTCACAGACTATAACCAGCAGTGGTTTAAGAACTAACTGGAGCGTGATCTGCACTCAGCAAAAAAAAAAATATATCACAGACTAGAGTGAACACTGCAGTGCACACAACTGGTCACTATCTGTGAAAGGCTCCTTTGTGGACTTCTATAGTGTTTGCAACCAATGTATTGGATACGGATGGAAGCGCGTCACACTAATAGATTGGAGTTATTTGAAATAGAATGGAGCAGCAACAATTATAGAAAAATGACAAGGATGAGGCAGTGACACACGTTCAGCAGACTATAACCAGCAGTGGTTTAAGAACTAACTGGAGCGTGATCTGCACTCAGCAAAAAAAAAAAATATCACAGACTAGAGTGAACACTGCAGTGCACACAACTGGTCACTATCTGTGAAAGGCTCCTTTGTGGACTTCTATAGTGTTTGCAACCAATGTATTGGATACGGATGGAAGCGCGTCACACTAATAGATTGGAGTTATTTTAAATAGAATGGAGCAGCAACAATTATAGAAAAATGACAAGGATGAGGCAGTGACACACGTTCAGCAGACTATAACCAGCAGTGGTTTAAGAACTAACTGGAGCGTGATCTGCACTCAGCAAAAAAAATATATATCACAGACTAGAGTGAACACTGCAGTGCACACAACTGGTTACTATCTGTGAAAGGCTCCTTTGTGGACTTCTATAGTGTTTGCAACCAATGTATTGGATACGGATGGAAGCGCGTCACACTAATAGATTGGAGTTATTTTAAATAGAATGGAGCAGCAACAATTATAGAAAAATGACAAGGATGAGGCAGTGACACACGTTCAGCAGACTATAACCAGCAGTGGTTTAAGAACTAACTGGAGCGTGATCTGCACTCAGCAAAAAAAAAAAAATATCACAGACTAGAGTGAACACTGCAGTGCACACAACTGGTCACTATCAATTATAGAAAAATGACAAGGATGAGGCAGTGACACACGTTCAGCAGACTATAACCAGCAGTGGTTTAAGAACTAACTGGAGCGTGATCTGCACTCAGCAAAAAAAAAAAATATCACAGACTAGAGTGAACACTGCAGTGCACACAACTGGTCACTATCTGTGAAAGGCTCCTTTGTGGACTTCTATAGTGTTTGCAACCAATGTATTGGATACGGATGGAAGCGCGTCACACTAATAGATTGGGGTTATTTTAAATAGAATGGAGCAGCAACAATTATAGAAAAATGACAAGGATGAGGCAGTGACACACGTTCAGCAGACTATAACCAGCAGTGGTTTAAGAACTAACTGGAGCGTGATCTGCACTCAGCAAAAAAAATATATATCACAGACTAGAGTGAACACTGCAGTGCACACAACTGGTTACTATCTGTGAAAGGCTCCTTTGTGGACTTCTATAGTGTTTGCAACCAATGTATTGGATACGGATGGAAGCACGTCACACTATAATTTCAATTGAATGGAGCTGCAAGAATTACACTAAAGAAAAAAAAAAAGAGTCTGTGAGTGACACGTGCAGATGCCTACAAACAGCGTTGGATGCAGAGCAAACTGCAGCGTCACCTGCACTAACACACAGACCTTGCAGAGCTGTGAAAACAACACTGCAAGGCTAAAGGAAGCCACTTTACACAGTGGTTGTTAAACTAGCCTGCCTAAAGCACAGTACACAAAATCGCAATCTCTAACTGTCCCTCAGAGTCAGCAGAGCAGCGCTCTGTCCCTAACTGAATTCACAGCACAGTGACGCTAAAATGGCGGCGGCGCCTTTTATAGTGCATTCTGATATCATTTCAGCATACAATCACAGCCATGCCATTAGTTAACATGACCGCAGCAGTACAGGATGTGCCCACACTTCTTAGGATTCCTCATTGGCTGACTAAAATCACATTGCCTCTCAAAGAATTATGGGATCTTCCGATTCCGGTATACGATATATGGAAAATATCGGAACTAAGTATCTAACGTCCGATACAGCGAATATCGGCCGATACCCGATACTTGCGGTATCGGAATGCTCAACTCTAAACATGGCTTTGAGGCTCCGGGATGAACTGTCTATGAATAGGCACCATTCACTCGGGGTTACAGGTGATACCTATAGCCTAAAAAGACCGGCCACATTGTTGCAGAAGCACAACCCATCTTCCCGACTGAAGAAGTTGGAAAATGTTTGGTGACGCTTTCTCTGATCTGTGACTTGCACGCTTTCATCCAAGTTCCACTGCTTGAGCCTGGATGTCAGAAGCTTAGCATTGGACTTGGTAAGAAGAAGGTCTCTGATCAGATCGTTGACGTCTTTCTGGTTAGAAAAGTATGGCCTTCTCTCCTCAACCGCATCTGTGAAAATGTAATCTTGATCTCCAACATCATCCTCGCTGTCTGACTTGCAGCTTTTTCCTGAAGATGGCTGATGCCTCTTCGGGAAAGTTGGAACAGGCATCTCAGGCAGAGTAGTACTGGGACAATGGAAGAAGGACTGTCTGGATAAACGATTTGATGCACATTTTTGCCTGTGCAACATTTGGCAGGCTCCACCATGCAGAAGTAGCAGTTGCTTGAGTGGTCAGTCGGTTGCAACCAAATTAGCAGGATAGCAAACTTCATGGCTCTCTTTTCTCCCCTGTACCAACCTGTAACATAGCAGATATAATTAATTATATAAATTTAAAAGCATGAAATTTTACACATTACTTAGTACATATTTTACTATAGTGCATTGATGTATGTGAAAATTTTGTCAATTGTAACTCCTTAAACTGTACTTGATCTAAATCATTGAATTCCTACAAAATAAAGCACTACCATCTAAACAAGCAGCAATTGTTCACCTTACCTTCTATAGTTTTCTTGCAATATACGCATGTGAAATTAGGTGCCCAGGTCTTGTCTTGATCCCTGACAGGCATGCCGAAATATGCCTTGTAGGCCTCTTACATCATACGACATGCTTTCACGGAATACTTTCTCGCTCTTGTCTTTATAAATTGGCCACACACGTAGCAAAATGCATCTGCTGGGCACAAACAACCTATTGATGCCATCTAAAACAAATAATTGCTTTTCAAATACGGTTTCCTATTCTCTTACTCAGCAATAACATAAACTGAAATGTTGGTTCGCGTCACCTGTGCTTTTTATTATTATTATTATTTATTTCTATAGCACTATTGATTCCATGGTGCTGTACATGAGAAAGGGTTACATACAAATTACAGGTATCACTTACAGTAAACAAACTAACAATGACAGACTGATACAGAGGGGAGAGGACCCTGCCCTTTCGGCCTTACATTCTACAGGATTGTGAGGCAGGAGACAGTAGGTCGGGGGGTTGCAGCAGTTCTGGTGTTGGTTGAGGCGATATCTCCGGTAGTGGTGAGGAGGCAGCGGGGTCATTGCAGGCTGTAGGCTTTCCTGAAGAGATGGGTTTTCAGGTTCCGTCTGAAGGATCCGAATGTGTTTGATAGTCGGACGTGTTGGGGCAAAGAATTCCAGAGGATGGGGGATATTCGGGAGAAGTCTTGGAGGCGGTTGGGTGAGGAGCGAATAAGTGTGGAGGAGAGAAGGAGGTCTTGGGAGGATCGGAGATTACGTGAGGGAAGATATCGGGAGATTAGTTCAGAGATATAAGGAGGAGACAGATTATAGATGGCCTTGTAGGTCAGTATTAGTAATTTGAACTGGATGCGCTGAGGGAATGGGAGCCAATGAAGAGATTTGCAGAGGGGAGAAGCGGAGGAGTAGCGAGGAGAGAGGTGAATTAGTCGTGCAGCAGAGTTAAGGATGGACTGGAGAGGTGCGAGGGTGTTAGCAGGGAGGCCAGAGAAAAGGGTGTTGCAGTAGTCGAGGCGGGAGATGATGAGGGCGTGCACAATCATTTTAGTAGATTGAGGGTTGAGGAAAGGACGGATTCTTGAAATATTTTTGAGCTGAAGGCGACAGGATGTAGAAAGAGCTTGGATGTGCGGTTTGAAGGACAGGGCAGAGTCAAGGGTTACTCCGAGGCAGCGGACTTCTGGTACGGGGGAAAGCGTGATGTCGTTAATTGTGATAGATAGGTCAGGTAAGGAAGATCTGTGGGATGGGGGAAAGATTATGAGTTCAGATTTGTCCACATTGAGTTTGAGGAAGCGGGAGGAGAAAGGATATGGCTGATAGACACTCCGGGATTCTGGATAGCAGAGAGGTGATTTCTGGGCCAGAGAGGTAGATCTGAGTGTCATCAGCGTAAAGGTGGTACTGGAATCCGTGGGACTTTATGAGTTGCCCCAGGCCAAGTGTATAGATTGAGAAGAGTAGGGGTCCTAGAACAGAGCCTTGGGGGACTCCAACGGAGAGAGGGTGGGACGAGGAGGTAGTGTGTGAGTGGGAGACGCTGAATGTGCGGTTGGAAAGGTATGAGGAGATCCAGGATAGGGCGAGGTCCTTGACGCCAAAGGAGGAAAGAATCTGTAGTAGAAGGCAGTGGTCAACTGTGTCAAAAGCAGAGGACAGGTCAAGAAGCAGGAGTATAGAGTATTGTCCTTTCGCTTTGGCTGTAAGTAGGTCATTAGTAATTTTGGTCAGGGCTGTCTCAGTGGAGTGATGGGGGCGGAAACCAGATTGTAGAGTGTCAAAGAGCAAGTTAGAAGAGAAGTGGTAGGAAAGCTCAGCGTGGACATGCAGCTCCAGGAGTTTGGAAGCGAATGGGAGCAGCGATATTGGGCGATAGCTGCACATAGCGGTTGGGTCGAGGGTTGGCTTTTTAAGGATAGGCGTGATTGTGGCATGCTTGAAAGCAGAAGGGAAGGTACCGGAAGTTAGTGATAGGTTGATGACTACTACTGAACAGTCCGAGAACGTTCTGCAAAGTTCTAAAAGTTTCTAGATACTTCTAGATAATTCTGGAAAATTATAGAAACTTCTGAACAATTCTAGCAGTTCAACATTATTCTAAAAGACTACTCAGTATTGAATATGAATCGAGAATTTTCCCTAAAACTGACAAATTTCAAAATTTCATTGTCCTGATCACAGAAGCAAAGTTTTTCTGGAACAACTATTTTCTATTTGTTTTAGGCATAACGGGTTAGGACAACACACTTTGGACCCATGAACAAAAAATAAATACTAATTTGTTACATAGTGTAATTTTTACAATTGAATGTGTTTAATTTTTTTTTTCTGTGCTGAGATAATCTTATAAACATGCCCTTGCTGTATTTTGTGTAATGGCGGTGTCTGACTGTGCAGGAACATGTTCACATGTTCTGATCATACCACAGCTTCTGGGAAGGGAGGAGACAACAGAGTATACAGACTTTACAGCTCGGAATCACAAATAATTCTTTCTTTGAAGTAAAACATTGTTTATAAACAGGCAGGGAAATATTTTACCTCACAAATAGAATCAGCTGTGATCCCCATGCTGTAATGTCTGTATCCTCTCTTTTGCTTCCCCACATGCCCAGGAGCTGTGGTATGATAAGACCATGTTCCTGTACAGTCACACACAGCTATTATATGGTACATAGCAGGTGACACATTTATAAGATTATCTCAGCACAGGAACATTTTTTTCAAACAAATCCAATTGTGAAAATTATTATTATCCCAAATCTATGGATTAAAATGAACTATTGTTAACCCCTTCATGACCCAGCCTATTTTGACCTTAATGAACAGGCCATTTTCAACAATTCTGACCAGTGTCCCTTTATGAGGTAATAACTCAGGAAACAATGGATCCTAGCGATTCTGAGATTATTTTTTCGTGACATATTGGGCTTCATGTTAGTGGTAAATTTAGGTCGATAAGTTTTGCGTTTATTTGTGAAAAAAATGGAAATTTGGCAAAAATTTTGAAAATTTTGCAATTTTCAAATTTTTAATTTTTATTCTGTTAAACCAGAGAGTTATGTGACACAAATAGTTAATAAATAACATTTACCACATGTCTACTTTACATCAGCACAATTTTGGAAATTATAAGGGTTAAAAGTTGACCAGCAATTTCTAATTTTTACAACAAAATTTACAAAACCATTTTTTTTAGGGACCACCTCACATTTGAAGTCACTTTGTGACCGCAAAATGGCGGCACCGTACTAGTACTGCTCTGGGCAGAAATGCACCTCCCGCAGAGCAGTGCTAGTACGGCAGAGGTCGGGAAGGGGTTAATTGTAAAATTCCTTCAGGCCGGTTTCACAGTTCAGTGGCTCCAGTACGTGTAGTGACAGTTTCCTCGGAGACACTGACACACGTAGACACATTAACCCCTTCACCCCCAAGGGTGGTTTGCACGTTAATGACCGGGCCAATTTTTACAATTCTGACCACTGTCTCTTTATGAGGTTATAACTCTGGAATGCTTCAACGGATCTTCGCGATTCTGAGATTGTTTTCTCGTGACATATTGTACTTCACGTTAGAAGTAAAATTTCTTCAATATAACTTGCGTTTATTTTTGAAAAAAATGCAAATATGGCGAAAATTTTTAAAATTTTGCAATTTTCAAACTTTGAATTTTTATTCCCTTAAAACAGAGAAATATATCACACAAAATAGTTAATAAATAATATTTCCCACATGTCTACTTTACATCAGCACAATTTTGGAACCAAAATTTTTTTTTTTAGGAAGTTATAAGGGTTAAAAGTTGACCAGCGATTTCTCATTTTTACAACAAAATTTACAAAGCCATTTTTTTTAGGGACCACCTCTCATTTGAAGTCACTTTGAGGGGTCTATATGGCAGAAAATACCCAAAAGTGACACCATTCTAAAAACTGCACCCCTCAAGGTACTCAAAACCACATTCAAGAAGATTATTAACCCTTCAGGTGCTTCACAGGAACTAAAGCAACGTGGAAGGAAAAAAATGAATATTTAACTTTTTAGCCACAAAAATGATCTTTTACAAACTTTTTTTTTATTTTCACAAGGGTAAAAGGAGAAAATGGACAGATAAGGTTGTTATGCAATTTCTCCTGAGTATGCCAATACCCAATATGTGGGGGAAAACCACTGTTTGGGCACACGGCAGAGCTCGTAAGGGAAGGAGCGCCGTTTGACTTTTTCAAACTAAAATTGGCGGGAATTGAGATTGGACGCCATGTCGTGTTTGGAGAGCCCCTGATGCGCCTAAACAGTGGAAACCCCCACAAGTGACACCATTTTGGAAACTAGACCCCCTAAGGTACTTATCTAGATCTGTTGTGAGCACTTTGAACCCCCAAGTGTTTCACAAAAGCTTATAATGCCTGGGTGTGAAAAAAAAAAAACAATTTTCCACAAAAATGATTTTTTAGTCCCAAATTTTTGAATTTTCCCAAGGAAATTGGACCCCAAAAGTTGTTGTCCAACTTGTCCTGAGTACGCTGATACCCCATATGTGGGGGGGGGAACTGTTTGGGTGCACGGCAGGGCTTGGAAAGGAAGTAGTAACGTTTTGAAATGCAGACGTTAATGGGGTCATGTTCCGTTTGCAGTGCCCCAGATGAGCCTAAACAGTGGAAACCCCCCACAAGTGACCCCATTTTGGAAACTAGACCCCCTAAGGAACTTATCTAGATCTTTGATGAGCACTTTGAACCCCCAAGTGCTTCACACAAGTTTATAATGCCCGGGCATGAAAATAAAAAATCCTATTTTTTTCCCACAAAAATTATCTTTTAGTCACTAATAGTGTTGAGCGATACTGCTCGATATCTAAAAATATCAGATCGGAATGGTATCGCCGATATCACTAAATATCGTCGATATCCGATTCCGATACTGGAAGTCCAATGTAAGTCTATGGGAACCAAATATCGACATTAAAAAAAACCATTCTTGCCTTGTTGGTTAATTGTACATGAAGGAAAACAACAAAGACTAATGTAGAATGTATTGGGGGAGGTTGAGGAGACAATAAAGGCATACATGTTTAACCCAATGCATTGGAATAGCATTAATATATATATTTTTGGAAATACGTTTGGATTGACTAACAAATTGACAATGTTGTTAACCTTTTTTCTATTTTGGCAAATATGTATGTTTCACAACTTCCATGCTCTTCACCTTTTTAACTTTTGCCAGTGCCACAATTTCTCCTTCATAATCTTCAGCAGCAGCATCATCTTTCTCATCAAATTATTCTTCATCTTCACCTTCTTAATCTTCTTCTTAAACTTCTTGCTATTCATGTTTTTGTTTACATTACTCATATTGTTATTATTAAACTAATTAATCTTCTTCATATTCAAATTCTTCATCTTCTTCCTCTTCATCTTCTTCATCATATTCTTATTTGTGACAGAGATTCCTGTACTTGTAATCTGTAAAAGTATGAATTGTTCATCCTTCCGTTCTTGCTGTCACAAAAGATTTAAATTGCAACAGTATTTGTCCGTGTTCAGTTTAGCCTGCAGCAGCAGGCATTTTCCAGGGGCACCACGAGGAGGAACGGACTCACCCCCATACACTGCTTAGTCTTCTTCTGCTTAGAATTTAGAGCATATATTTTGCTCTTCATTTTGGTCTTATACTTCATGTTCTTCTGCTTTTTGATCTTCTGCTTATTGTTCTTCTGTCTCTTGTTCTGTATCTTGTAGTTTGTCTTAACCTTCTTTGTCCTGTTGGTGATCTTCTTCTGAGTAATCTTTTATTTTTTCTTTGTGATGGTGTTCAGGCTGGTTGGCTTCATGCTCATCGTCCTTGTTGTCGTCATCTTCTTCTGGGTGGTCTTTAAGGTCGTCTAATTTCCGAGAAACAGCTGACGTTACTGGAACCCTGACGGGTATCAGATGGAGCAAGAGACAATGGAAGTAACGAGGACCAGCTGACTGTGCTGGAACCCGGACGGGTAGCAGAAGGAAAAGAGGCAATGTCACAACCGAGTACCAGCTGACGTTACTGTGACACGGTTACTAAGCAGGAGGTACCTGTGCTCCAAAGCACTACCAAGGACCAGCAGACGTTGGTGGAACTCGGATACGGAGATGGAGGCACCTAGGCCAAAGGCACTGGGGAGAACCAGTTGACGGTACTGGACCCCGGACGGGTAGCAGAAGGAAAAGAGGCAATGTCACAACCGAGTACCAGCTGACGTTACTGTGACACGGTTACTAAGCAGGAGGTACCTGTGCTCCAAAGCACTACCAAGGACCAGCAGACGTTGGTGGAACTCGGATACGGAGATGGAGGCACCTAGGCCAAAGGCACTGGGGAGAACCAGTTGATGGTACTGGACCCCGGACGGGTAGCAGAAGGAAAAGAGGCAATGTCACAACCGAGTACCAGCTGACGTTACTGTGACACGGTTACTAAGCAGGAGGTACCTGTGCTCCAAAGCACTACCAAGGACCAGCAGACGTTGGTGGAACTCGGATACGGAGATGGAGGCACCTAGGCCAAAGGCACTGGGGAGAACCCGTTGACGGTACTGGACCCCGGACGGGTAGAAGAACGCACCCATGAAAATGTAAGTTGACAGGACGCAAGCTGTCCGCAGTTACCGAATCACACAGTCCTACAGTGGGTGCTTGTCCTATTGTCACAATGGAAACCGCCTTTATTTACATATCCCACAGCACACATAGGAATCACCTAAACTGCAGGCACCATAGAGTCGGCTAACCCGAATGCAACACGACAGCACAACTTATTGGAGGATAATTGACGTTCACACTGCCAGGAAACAGCTGTCGTGCTGTAACCAGGCTGGCCATGAGTCAGTACCCCTGCCAATTACTTACGAGCAACAAATGGCGGTGTTGTAGCCCAGGGAGTAGAGTTCAGGTGGTAGAAAGATGAACATAACAGGAGACATGGAAAACGTTGCCAAACAGTTGTTTAATCTGAAAACGGACAGGCAAATTCAGGTGAGATCCATGCCTTGTTCATTTTCAGAAAAGTAAGCCGGTCTACATTCTCTGAGGATAGTCGCATGCGACGGTCTGTTACTACACCACCTGCAGCACTAAAGACACGCTCAGATAATACACTGGCAGCAGGGCAAGCCAGCACCTCCAATGCATACTGGCTAAGCTCTGGCCATGTATCCAACTTAGAGACCCAAAATTTGAAAGGGGAAGAGGCATCTGGGAGTACACTTAGAGGGAAAGCCAAGTAGTCTGTCACCATCTTACGGAAACGTTTCTTCCTGGTGACTGGAGCCGTCTCGGATGGTGTAGACCTTGTTGGCGCTGTCACAAAACTTTGCCACATTTGTAACATACAGCTCTTGCCCTGTGCAGAGGCGCTGCTTCTGCTCCCTCTTGTTGTAGAGGTGTCTACACTGCCTCGACGCACAGAGCTGCTTTGTAAAGCAGTAGCAGCAGCAGCAGCTCTCTCGGCTGGAATGTACAACAGTATGGATTGCACCAGTGTGTCTTGGTACTCCTGCATTTTACGGTCCCGGTTCACCGGTGTGATGAGGGTTTGTAAGTTGTCCCGGTAGCGAGGGTCTAGTAGGGTGTACACCCAATAATCTGACGTGGTGAGAATGTGGGCGATGCGGCGGTCGTTTCTCAGGCACTGAAGCATGAAATCAACCATGTGCTGCAGACTCCCAACTGGCCAACAAAGGCTGTCCTCTGGAAGAGGCGTCATCTCTGCCTCCTCTGCATCACCCCACCCTCGCTCTACATACTGACTAGAGCGTTGTGTATCTCCCTCTGTAGGGATTTCTTCCTCCTCCATTGACTCCTCCTCCTCCTCATCCTCCTCACAAAGTGAGCCCTGCACAGCCCTTTGTGAGGAACCACGTTGCGCTGACTGTCCTGAAGGTAATTGAATTTGTGACTCCTCATCCTCCACCTCTTCCAAAACCTCTTCCTTTAGTGCTTTCAGTGATTTCTGAAGCAGGCAGATAAGGGGGACAGTCATGCTGGCTAGTGCATCATCTGCACTCGCCATCCGCGTTGAGACATCAATCGCATGCAAAACGTCGCATATGTCCTTCATAGTGGCCCACTCAGTAGTGGTGAAGTGTGAACGGCGCAAATTGCGAGTTGATTGCGCCTGTTGCAGCTGATACTCCATTACTGCTGGCTGCTGCTCACACAACCGCTCCAACATATGTAACGTGGAATTCCACCTGGTGGGTACGTCACATATGATGCGATGTTCAGGAAGGCGAAATCTGACTTGCAGAGCTGCAATGCGCGATCTGGCCATGCTGGAACGTCTCAAGTGAGCGCACTCTAGGCGGACCTTGTGCAGCAGTGCATCAAGATCCGGATAGTCCCTCAAAAAACTCTGCACGACCAAGTTGAGCACATGTGCCAGACATGGTATGTGAGTGAGGTTGCCAAGGCCCAGAGCTGCCACCAGATTTCGGCCATTGTCACACACTACCAAGCCTGGCTGGAGATTAGCTGACAAAAACCACACGTCACTCTCCTGCTTGATGGCATCCCAGAGCTCCTGCGCTGTGTGACTTCGATTCCCCATGGAAATTAATTTCAGGACGGCCTGTTGACGTTTGGCCACGGCTGTGCTCATATCGGTCGCAACAGGTAAGCGTTCACGGGTCCATGTGGAGGTATACCGTGACGGCTCGTGCAGCGATGATTCTGAGGAACTGGAGTAGGAGGAGGAATCAATGTGTACAGACTGGATTCCTGCAATCCTTGGAGTTGGCAGAACACGTACAGCGCCACTGGCAATATCTGTACCCGGCTCCACAACATTGACCCAATGGGCAGTGAGGGAAAGGTATCGTCCCTGGCCATGGGTACTGGTCCACGCATCGGTGGTCAGGTGGACCCTGCTACTGATGGCGTTTAGTAGCGCATGTTTAATGTTTCCCTCGACATGTTTTTGCAGAGCAGGGACAGCTTGCCTGCTGAAATAAAATCGGCTTGGCACATTATATTGTGGGACTGCCAATGCCATAAAGTTCCTGAAACTGTCAGTCTCCACAGCCTGAATGACAGCATTTCAAGGGACAGGAGTTTTGCAATGCCAGCATTCAGAGCCTGTGCTCGTGGATGGTTTGCCGAGTATGGCCGTCTTTTATCCCATGCCTGTGGTACCGATGGCTGTTTTTTGTTCTGGGAGTGTGACGATGACTGTGAACTTGCTGCTGTGGGTGGAATAACAGTTTGTCTATGGACAACAGTGACCGAGGTTCTTCCATGGAGATCCTGTGAGGAAGCCGAACCAGGTGTGTGTGAGCTGAAGGTAGAGGCTCGAACACGACCTGAAGATGTAGGTGCTGCTGTAGGTTGGCCTACATCTCCAGTGTGTCTTTGTAACTCAGCTACGTGCTTTGTCCGTACATGTTTCCACATATTTGTGGTATTCAGGTTACTGATATTTTTACCTCTTTTAACTTTTTGCTTACACAGCTTGCATTGAACATAGCAAATATCATCTACAAGTCTGTCAAAAAAGGACCACGCAGTGCAAGTCATGGGAGCGCCAATTTTGACATTTCTAAGAGAACTGCTCCCAACAGGTGCCAAACTGGAGGCTACAGGCAAGCGAGTCTGCAGCCTACCTCTCCCTCCTCTTTGTACCGTTGGGACAATCTCTTCCTCAGAGCTGCTCCCACCACCTTCCTGTTGCTCACGCCATGTTGGGTCTCGGACTTCATCATCTCCACTACCCTCTTCCAACACCTGCTGCTGTTGGATGGTCTGGGCAGCACCATGCTCCACAAAACCTGGCACCTGAGTCTCATCATCATCATAAGATGCGTTCTGCGGTGTGCTGTCCATCGGCACTGGCTCACCCGCCTCTTCAGATTGAGAGAGACACAGCTGTTGCGCATCACTGAATACTCCCTCTTCTTCAAATTGCAGAATGCTGCTTGCCTGTGCCTGTGTTTGCGAGCCAACAGATTCTGAGAACAGAAGCAGAGACTCAGCTGGCTCCTGTACAGAACTCTCTGACTGCCTGGGCAATTTGACAGGCGGTGAACAGACAGATGGTTGCTCAACAGTGTTGTGTTCCTGAGAGGAGGTGGAAGGAATTGAAGTCGATGCATTGGCTGCCATCCAACCAACAACGGCTTCAATTTGTTCTTCCCGCAGCAGGGGGGCACGCCGATCTCCTACCAAAGTGCACATAAAGGAACGCTCATGGGTAAAACTGGTGGATGCTGTGTCACTGAGGGCGGCAGCAGCCACAGAATCCCCACGTCCTCTCCCTGCTGAAACTCCACGGCCACGACCACGTGCCTTACTCACTGACTTCTTCATCTTGGTAGATTGATAAAGAAAGTCAGAAAAGTTATAAGGCCTAAGTGTGGTTATTACGCAGAGACTGAAGTGAACACTGAAACACAACTGTTCACAATCTGTGAAAGGCTACTCCTTTGTCTACTTCTATAGTGTTTGCAACCAATGTATTGGATACGGATGGAAGCGCGTCACACTAATAGATTATATTTTAAATGGAATGGAGCAGAACCAATTGGAGATAAATGAAAAGGATGAGGCACTGAGACACGCTCAGCAGAGTACAAGCAGCAGTGCTTGAACAAGTAACTGGAGCATGATGTGCACTCAAAAAATAAAAAACACAGACTGAAGTGAACACTGAAACACAACTGTTCACAATCTGTGAAAGGCTACTCCTTTGTCTACTTCTATAGTGTTTGCAACCAATGTATTGGATACGGATGGAAGCGCGTCACACTAATAGATTATATTTTAAATGGAATGGAGCAGAACCAATTGGAGATAAATGAAAAGGATGAGGCACTGAGACACGCTCAGCAGAGTACAAGCAGCAGTGCTTGAACAAGTAACTGGAGCGTGATGTGCACTCAAAAAATAAAAAACACAGACTGAAGTGAACACTGAAACACAACTGTTCACAATCTGTGAAAGGCTACTCCTTTGTCTACTTCTATAGTGTTTGCAACCAATGTATTGGATACGGATGGAAGCGCGTCACACTAATAGTTAAATTGCATGGAGCTGCAAGAATTACACTGAAAAAAAAAAAAGAGTCTGTGAGTGACACGTGCAGATGCCTACAGACAGCGTTGCATGCAGAGCAAACTGCAGAGTCACCTGCACTCACACACACCTTGCACAGCTGTTAAAACAACACTGCAGGCAAAAGGAAGCTTTACACAGCGGTTGGTGCTAGCCTGCCTACAGCACAGTACACTAAATCGCAATCTCTAACTGTCCCTCAGAGTCAGCACAGCAGCGTTCTGTCCCTTACTGAATTCACAGCACAGTGACGCTAAAATGGCGGCGGCGCCTTTTATAGTGCATTCTGACATCATTTCAGCATCCAATCACAGCCATGCCATTAGTTAACATGACCGCAGCAGTACAGGATGTGCCCACACTTCTTAGGATTCCTCATTGGCTGACTAAAATCACATTGCCTCTCAAAGAATTATGGGAACTTCCGATTCCGGTATACGATATATGGAAAATATCGAAACTAAGTATCGAAAGGCCGATAGAGCTAATATCGGCCGATACCCGATACTTGCGGTATCGTATCGCTCAACACTAGTCACTAATTTTTTATTTTCCCAAGGGTAACAGGAGAAATTGGACCACATAAGTTGTTGTCCAATTTGTCCTGAGTACGCTGATACCCCATATGTGGGGGGAACCACTGTTTGGGCGCACGGCAGAGCTCGGAATTGAAGGAGCAACATTTGAATTTTTCCAACCAAAATTGGCTGGAATTGAGATTGGATGCCATGTTGCATTTGGAGAGCCCCTGATGTGCCTAAACAGTAGAAACCCCCCACAAATGACCCCATTTGGGAAACTAGACCCCCTAAGGAACTTTTCTAGATCTTTGGTGAGCAATTTGAACCCCCAAGTGCTTCACACAAGTTTATAACGTAGAGCCGTAAAATTTAAAAATCATATTTTTTTCCACAAAAATGATCTTTTCACCCCAATTTTTATTTTTCCAAGGGTAACAAGACTCCAAAAGTTATTGTGCAATTTGTCCTGAGTGCGCTGATACCCCATATGTGGGGTAAACCACTGTTTGGGTGCATGGCAGAGTTTGGAAGGGAAGGAGCGCCGTCTGACTTTTTCAACGCAGAATTGGCCGGACGCCATGTCGTGTTTGGAGAGCTCCTGATCTGCCTAAACAGTGGAAACCCCCATAAATGACACCATTTTGGAAACTAGACCCCTCAAGGAACTTATCTAGATGTGTGGTGAGAACTTTGAACCCCAGGTGTTTCACTAAAGTTTATAACGTACAGCCGTAAAATAAAAAACCTTTTTTTTTTTTTACAAAAATGATTTTTTTGCCCCCAATATTTTATTTTCACAAGGGTAACAGAAGAAATTGGAACCCAAAAGTTGTTGTCCAATTTGTCCTGAGTATGCTGATACCCAATATGTGGGAGAAAACTACTGTATGGGCGCACGTCAGGGCTCGGAAGGGAAGTAGTGACGTTTTGGATTGCAGACTTTGATGGAATGGTCTGGGGCGTCATGTCACATTTCGAGAGCCCCTGATGCACCTACACAGTGGAAACCCCCCACAAGTGACCCCATTTTGGCAAATAGACCCCACAAGGAACTTATCTAGATGTGTGGTGAGCACTTTGAACCCCGAAGTGCTTCACAGAAGTTTATAACGTACAGCCGTAAAAATAAAAAATCTTTTTTTTTTACAAAAATGATTTTTTCGCCCCCAATATTTTATTTTCACAAGGGTAACAGGAGAAATTGGTCCCCAAAAGATGTTGTCCAATTTGTCCTGAGTACGCTGATACCCAATATGTGGGAGAAAACTACTGTATGGGCGCACGTCAGGGCTCGGAAGGGAAGTAGTGACGTTTTGGATTGCAGACTTTGATGAAATGGTCTGGGGGCGTCATGTCGCATTTGGAGAGCCCCTGATGCGCCTAAACAGTGGAAATCCCCAACAAGTGACCCCATTTTGGAAAATAGACCCCACAAGGAACTTATCTAGATGTGTGGTGAGCGCTATGAAGCCCCAAGTGCTTCACAGAAGTTTATAATGTACAGCCGTAAAAACAAAAAAATAATTTTTTTTGTACAAAAATGATATTTTCGCCCCCAGTTTTTTATTTTCCCAAGGGTAACAGAAGAAATAGGACAAATTGCACAATAACTCTTGGGGTCCAGAGTACGCTGATACCCCATATGTGGGGATAAACTACTGTTTGGACGCATGGCAGAGCTGAGAAGTGAAGGAGCACCGTTTGACTTTTTCAACGCAGAATTGGCTGGAATTGAGATCAGACGCCATGTCACATTTGGAGAGCCCTGATGTGCCTAAACAGCGGAAACCCCACAATTCTAACTCCAACCCTAACCCCAACACACCCCTAACCCTAGTCCCAACCCTAACCACAAACCTAACCCTAACACACCCCTAATCCCAACCCTAACCCTAATCCTAACTTTAGCGCCAACCCTAACCCTAACTTTAGCCGCAACCCTAACCCTAACCCTAATGGGAAAATGGAAATAAATACTTTTTTTTAATTTTATTATTTTTCCCTTACTAAGGGGGTGATAAAGAGGGGTTTGATTTACTATTTATAGCGGGTTTTTATGATTGGCAGCTGTCACGCTAAAAGACGCTTTTTATTGCAAAAATAGTTTTTGCATCATCACATTTTGAGAGCTATAATTTTTGCATATTTTGGCCCACAGAGTCATGTGAGGCCTTATTTTTGCAGGACGAGTTGACGTTTTTATTGGTACCATTTTTGAGCACGTGACGTTTTTTGATCGCTTTTTATTTTGATTTTTGGGAGGTTAGAATGAACAAAAATCAGCAATTCATGAATTTCTTTTGGGGGAGGCGTTTATACCGTTCCGCGTGTGGTAAAATTGATAAAGCAGTTTTATTCTTCGGGTCAGTACGATTATGGCGATACCTCATTTATATCATTTTTTCATGTTTTGGCGCTTTTATAGAATAAAAACAATTTTATATAAAAAATAATTATTTTTGCATCGCTTTATTCTGCGAGCTATAACTTTTTTATTTTTTCACTGATGATGCTGTATCGAGGCTCGTTTTTTGCGGGACAAGATGACGTTTTCAGCGGTACCATGTTTATTTATATCGGTCTTTTTGATCGCGTGTTATTCCACTTTTTGTTCGGCGGTATGATGATAAAGTATTGATTTTTTGCTTCGTTTTTTTTTAAGGGGTTCACTAAAGGGGTTAACTAGTGGGACAATTTTATAGGGGGGGTCATTATGGACGCGGCGATACCAAATATGTGTACTTTTATTGCTTTGTTTTTTTTATTTACAGGAAGAAGTGAATTTATTGGGGAATATATATATTTTTTTTAATTTATTTTGGATTTTTTTTTAAAACATGTTTATTTTTATTTTTTTAACTTTTTTACTTTGTCCCAGGGTGGGACATCACTGTATTTTATCAGATCGCTGGTGTGACAGTGTGCACAGCACTCTGTCACACCAGCGATCGCTCAGGCAGTGCAGCAGGCTTCTCAGTGCCTGCTCTCGGCAGGCACTGAGGTAGCCGCCTCCCTCCAGGACCCCGGCGCCATCTTGGATCCGGGTCCTGGGAGGGAGGAAGCCCTCAGAACAGAGCGATCACATCGCGCTGCTCTGAGGTTCTCAGGGGGGCGCGCAGGGAGCCCCCACCCGGCGCGATCCTCCCCTGTGCCCCCAGTACACCGCGATCATGTTTGATCGCGGTGTGCAAGGGGTTAATGTGCCGGGAGCGGTCCATGACCGCTCCTGACACACAGTCATGGGTGTCAGCTGTGATAATCAGCTGACACCCGGCCGCGATCGGTTGTGCTCCCCCCGGGAGCGCGTCCGATCGCACGAGACGTACTATCCCGTCCCCGGTCATACGGGCCTAGGTACCATGGACGGGATAGTACGTCCGATGGCAGTAAGGGGTTAAAATCAATGTGTCTCTGCACATGTCAGCGTGTTTTCATGTAACGTGTGTCTGTGTGGAAAACACGGAGACATGTCAGTGTTCTTGGGAGCGCACGGATCACACGAACCCATTTAAGTCAATTGGTGCGTGTAAACACGTACCGCACACGGATCACATCCGTGTGCAATCCGTGTGCGATCCGTGTGCATTTATAAACTTATAGGGTTAAGATTCTAAGCAATTGTATCAATACCAGGCAGGTGTCTATACATTGTTTGGCGCCAAGTTTCCCATAAGTCTAGACAGCATTTTAGGCTCTGAGGTGAAGTTGGCAAGTTATCAGAGTGCTGGCATCTTTCAACTCTGGTGACTTTGGACAATTTTATGGCCCCCCATGTGGACACAGAGCGGCTAATAAGTTTGGTGGAGCAACATCCAGAACTTTGGGACACACGATCCGAAGGATACCATGACAGGCTGGCCATTCAACGTGGTTGGTTAGCTGTAGCTGAGCAGCTGTACCCCAGACCTGGTTGGTCCTCATATTCACCAGCAAAGCAGGCAAAGTTTGGTAAGTTACCCCATTGATGTTCCTTTTTTAATGTAACATGGAATTAATATTAATATTGTTAAGATATGAAACTACTTCACATTGTGCTTTATGTATGTCATGGTATATGTCTTACCATTAGAGATGAGCGACTTTGCCTTTTTTAGGGTCGAGTCGGGTTTTGTGACGAATGCAGGACAAGATGACGTTTTCAGTGGTACTATGCACTGCGCATGACCAGGAAGTTTCTCAGCTTTGGTGACCCGGATGTCGTCCGACATCGGGTCATCATGGAAGCGATCGGGACCACGCACTTAGTGCCGGGTGTCAGCTGTGAGAATCAGCAGACACCCAGCCGCGATTGGCCGCACACCACCCATGTGTGCGGCCGATCGCTGAGACGTACTATCCATGGTCAGACAGGCCCAGGGCACTTGGACGGGATAGTACATCTGATGTCAGAAAGGGGTTAACTGCTAAATCTTTCTTTCGATGGATAGTCTTCACCAGGCTATAGTGAGGCACTAGTGTGGGCGAGCACTAAAATGCTCGGGTGCTTGTTGCTCAGGTCAAGCATATTGCAATGCTCGGGTTAATGTACTACTATACCAAATAAAAGTTTTTTAATTTTTTTACAAAAAAGATAACTTTTCCTCTTGATTTAATCGCTGGAGGTTTCTGCTCCCACCTTTTTCAAATTTTGATTAGTTTTGTGTTTGGTGTAAACTTTTTTTTATTACAGTAATTTATTAAATTTAGAATATAACTAAGGAAAAAAATAGATAGAATAGAAAAAAGAATAGAAGAAATGAATTTAGAAATAAAAATATAAAAATAAAAAGGCAAATATAAAAACGTGGCAAAATAAAAAAGACCTACTAAAGTAACGTCAGTAAAAAAGATTAAAAACAGTAGTATACAGTAAGTACTAAAAGAATTTTCCAATAAAATTCTGATACTACAATTACTAAATGGACATCAGTAAAAACAATTACTGTCTGCAACTATCTGACACTAATTTCGACTATATTTTAGTAAAAAATACTGTAGTAGAAGTGAATTACAACAGAATAATTTTTACTGTGGATTATGCTGTCTCTATTCTATATCTATCAACTAATCTAAAATATTTCTATTTGATTCTTTTTTTACACTTTACGTCATCGCGCCCTCTGACCTGAACGTCACTGCAGAGAAACAAAAAAAAGGGCTGAAAAACTCGGCTTATACACGAGTATATACAATTTTGTTTTTCTGTGACTATGATGCTCTGTGTGCTTCCTAGCATTGATGAATTTATACCTGAGACCCTAATAGTAATATTTGTAATATATTACATTGTATATACTTTGTTTATCCTCTGTTTTATTTTTTTTACCATTTTCTTTGTCAGTACATTGAAGAAGGTCTAAATCAGGGTTCCCCAACTCCAGTCCTCAAGGCCCACCAACAGGTCATGTTTTCAGGATTTCCTTTGTTTTGCACAGGTGATGCAATTATCACTTGTGTAATACTAAGTAAATCCTGAAAACATGACCTGTTGGTGGGCCTTGAGGACTGGAGTTGGGGAACCCTGGTCTAAATGACCCAAACGTCTGTATTGTATGTATTATAATAAATGCATTCTCACTGCTATCCATCTGGTGTGCGCCAAGTTTTCATATAGGACAATACAAAGCTGACATGAACCCTAACCTTATTACTCCACTTGCCAAAGCCACAGACCAAGTTGAAAGTGCATGGCCAAGAGCCAGATGTGGCATATCTTATGGATGCTCTATTTCTAGGGCGGCTGAGGGCTGGTGTTGGTAGCTCTGTGGGAGGCAATTTCTCTGGCCCTTTCCAAGGCTATTAATATCAACCCACGGCTGTCTGTTTAACCTTGCTGGTTTGAATATACAGGGGGACCCTAAGTCATTTTTTTCTGGGGACCACGTATATTCACCAGTAAAGGATAAGCAAACAGCTGTGATCTGTTATTAATAGCCTGGGAACCTTTTGAGATATTGTCACTTTCCCAGGATTATTAACATCAGCCCCCAGCTGTGGGCTTTCCCTCTTCTGGTTATGAAAATTACGCTGGAGACCACACCATTTTTTAAATTTTATTCTTCATTTTACACAGGAGGTACACAGTGTACTACACTGTGTACCTCCTGTGTAAAATGAAGAATAAAATTTAAAAAATGGCGTGGTCTCCAGCATAATTTTTATACAACGCCCATCATTGTCACCTGGTAGCACGGATCACAGAGAGACCAGGCAATAATGATGAGAGCTGCTTTTAGCAGCTGGCACCTGTGATCATACGTACATATAGTTTCCACACGAACATGGACCACAGATCCTATCAGTATTGTTTTTTGCTGTACAGGAATCACCAGGACATGTGAAGGAGGCTTAAAAGTAGGAATTAGAAGGACTATATAACCTACAAGACTTAGCTTTTACTGTCCATTTAAAGGGGTATTCTTGAGTTTGTAAGCCATCCCCTATCAATAGGATACAGGATAACTCCCAGAACGCTGGGGTTCTGACCGCTGGACCCCAAACAATTCCAGGAACTGGGGCCCCACATGGATGGAGCAGTAGTCAATCATGCACACTGCCACCCTATTCATTGTTATGGGTATGCTCAAGACCATTCGAACACAGCACTTGTCTATCTTTGGGGGTCCCATTAAGAATTAATAGAATTACATGATTGAGTACTGCTTCATTCACACAGAGCCTTGGTTCTCCCAGAGGTCAAACCATCAACGATCAGGAAGTAATTCTTTTAAGAATGTACAAAAGTCACTTCGGTCACATATGATTAGAATTATTCAGGAAATGTCATCCTCTGAAAAGCATAGCAGTAATAAATACACAGTTAAATGAACACTTGCACATACTGGCTAAGACTGTACTTTTTCTGCATGCAAACAAGACAGATTTTATGGGTCAGGGCTGTTCCCATGCTCCAACCTGCAATTGAGTACTATTTTATTATTGTTAGAACAGAGTTTGGAAACAATACAGCTGTATAGCTTAGAGAGTTTACACAGTCTGTAGGGCTCAGTAACCAGGAACACCAAGGCAAGTAGCATTGGTTTCATATGCGTTACTATGTATAAAAGAAATTAATAAATAAAGTCGCCTTTCATTAATAAATATAGATTTTATAATTTAGTTTACATTTTCATCCAATAGCTTAGGGATTCTACTCCCTTACTTAATGTCTAAGGCCCTTATGGACCTTATTTAGGAAAGTCAGATGTTAGATGCCTCCAGGATTTGTATGAACTTATGGTGGCATTCTGTCAAATAACTTCTCCACTGTTGTTTTTGGATACAGCATTTCAAATGTATACAAGATTCCAGAAAACTGTTGTAAAATGGGATGTTCACTAGAGATGGATGATAGAATTTATTATGAGTGGAATTGAAATGCTATGCACGTGGTTGTGGTACCACTATGCCAGGGTCTGGGAAGAGCCTGGAGGGGCATAACTAAACGTGCACCTGACGCTTCACTAGAGTCCCTGATGGTAGAGTTAAACCTGGATTCAGGTGAACACCAGGTACTATTCCAGGGTGGACCCACTGAGCTGTGTCAGCTGACTCCCACAGGGGACAGGGAAGCAGGACTGGCTAATAACTGTTAAGCAGGATGGAACGGCATAAACAGGACTGAAACAAGAACACGGGGTGGAATCACAGATGCAGTTACAAAGGTGAAGGTTTAGACTGGGTAGTTAAGCGACACAGGTACAGGTCAGATGGGTCAGGATCAGGACAAGACAAAGGCAAGATGGATTCAGGTATGAGAACAACAGAGTGGACTGGGACCATTACATACAGGGCAGACTGAATCAGAAGTATGGGGATGTTACAACTAACTAGCAGTAAACACATAGACTAACTAAAGTTGCTAAGCACCTCCCAATAGAGGAGGGTGCCTAATATACAGGATGTCTTCCAGCTATTGGCTGAGGACATTTTTTCCAGTGTGTTTCTTGGCCTTTAAGAGTCATGGAGTGCGCGCGCCCTAAGCCCATCCCCAGGAGGGATGGCACTAGTAGGTTCGGGGAGTAGACAGACGCTGAGGGAGTGTGGATGGGTAAGTTCACATGCCAGTATCCCTGCAGATAGGAGGGAGAGGACACTGCAGGGGCACCGACGGTGTCCTAACATGAATTCTACTGAACATTTACATAAATCACTGTTGCCAAAATTCAGATTTTTTTGTATTTCACTTCCACATGGCACTAAAAATTAAAAATCGCATCCTCCGTGCAATCTTTGCTGAATCCTCTTACTGTTGCTGTAAGCAAAGAAATCCTGTGTATCTTCCAGCTTTGATGATTCTTGGGACAGTTCTGTGTATGCACTCATAAGGTATGATGTGGACCATGACTTAAATTTCAAATGCACAGAACAGTCCTAAGTCTCATCACAACCAAATGTCCAAGCCTAACGTGAAGAGACCTTGGATTTCAACGCTTGTGGAGGTGATAAAAAGATGTGATGAGGACCAGAAGGGAAACGGTAAGTAGCGGAGGGGCAGTAAGGTAGCAGTAAGGTAGGTATAAGTATTTTTGCTTTGGGATCTTTACAGACACTCTTTCCATCAATCATCTATGATACTTTTGGTACAATCAGTGCTAATCCTAGATTATATTTTTTATGTACAAGATACATATCTAGATAACAACCATATGAATTACACAACTATAGATGATTAAATATTTTGAAATTCGAATTTGCCAGGTTCTGCAAAATGTTCTCAAATATTCAATTTGTGGCAAATGTCAAAATAATGTCACCATAGAAATAGATGTTTACCCAGTAGTAACCAACAACTCATAAAACGTAATGCACTGACAGGCTTTTCTTGTGTTTTAAAATTATAAAATGGTCCAAAAATTATTGTAATGTACAATGCATAGTTATTCTGCCCAGATGGCTGATACCATCAGTTGTGGTGGTGCTTCTGCTGCTTATGGCTCCCAAATTCTTAACCATGGTAAGTGTTTTTTTATTTTACCCAACCCACCCATTGCAATGATTTACCAGGTTGGTGCATCATCACAGGTATGCCACAGACTGTAGCAGCCGGGCACCCTCAACGTACCCTAAGGGAGGATGGTCTCATCCCAGGCTCGGTAGAAACAGGTGGATGGGTGGTGGGTGGAGAAAGTAAGAAGGAGGGGAAGTGAAGCTTAGAAAGCGGGAAAGTGAGTCTAGTCAGACAGTCTTGGAGGGGACCTGGAGCTGGTAGTAGCTCGTCCCCAGACAGAGAACGTGAGAGAGAGAAGCACAGAGGGAAGCTTCTGGAAGGACAGAAAGGGGTCCTTGGGGCACGAATAGTGAGTGATCCATCCGTGGGGCTCGATCCAATTGTGGAGGGACCAGGTCACAGAAGGGACACCGGCCCCTTAGCCTAGTGGAGAACTTTAAGACTCAGCTAGCAAGCCGGAGGCAGTGGCATCTCTAGGTGCCTCAGCTACTGAACCACAATTATCTTCACCGAAAAGGTAGCCATAAGGGAGCAAGGAAACGCAGAGAGGACGTTATCTGACAAGGTCCACTGCTACAAGCTTGAGACACTGATTGTGAGGTGTTGGACAGGAAGGAGAGGCGGGAAGGTCAACACAGTGAGACGACAGAGAAAGGAACATATTGAAAGGAGTCCTGGAAAGGTGTATCCTGATCTACCTGGGAGTTTGCTGAGCCCCTCACCTGGAGGACACGGCACCAAGCGGGCATTTGTGCTGCAGCCAGAACTGTGAGTAAAGCTTTGGAAACTGCACTCAGTTGTGTCATCTATTCATTCCTGCGACACCGATTCAACACTGCTACATCTACCAATACCATCTATTCTCTACACCAGACCCGGGCAAGGGGCGGCCCGCAGGCCGCATCCGGCCCACCGGCTGTCAGTGACCGGCCCGCGGAGGCGCTCCGCCGTCCTCAGGGCCCCGGCATCAGCTGGCACAATACTTACCTCTCCCGTGCCTCCGCTGCTGCAGCTCCGGGCTCCACCGGCGCTTCCTCTCACAGCCGGCCGCTGAATGACGTCATCATTCAGCGGCCGGCTGTGTCAGAGAGCGGGGACGCTGGACAGGTAAGACATGTCTCTGTGTGTGTCTGTGTCTATGTAGTGCGGTGCTTTGTGGTGTGTGTGTGTGTGTGTGTGTGTATGTATGTGAGAGAGTGCTTATGTGCTGTCTGTGTGTGATGATGGGCAGGCATTGCTGATAATGGGGAGGCATTGATGATGATGGGGAGAAGATGATGATAATGGGCAGGCATTGATGATAATGGGGAGGCATTGATGATGGGGAGAAGATGATGATAATGGGCAGGCATTGCTGATAATGGGGAGGCATTGATGATGGGGAGAAGATGATGATGGGCAGGCATTGCTGATAATGGGGAGGCATTGATGATGATGGGGAGAAGATGATGATAATGGACAGGCATTGATGATAATGGGCAGGCATTGATGATGGGGAGAAGATGATGATGGGCAGGCATTGCTGATAATGGGGAGGCATTGATGATGATGGGGAGAAGATGATGATAATGGGCAGGTATTGATGATGGGGAGAAGATGATGATGATGATGATGGGCAGGCATTGATCATGATGGGGAGAAGATGATGATAATGGGCAGGTATTGATGATAATGGGCAGGCATTGATGATGGGAGAAGATGATGATGATGATGGGCAGGCATTGATGATGATGGGGAGAAGATGATGATAATGGGCAGGTATTGATGATAATGGGCAGGCATTGATGATGGGGAGAAGATGATGATGGGCAGGCATTGCTGATAATGGGGAGGCATTGATGATGATGGGGAGAAGATGATGATAATGGGCAGGCATTGATGATAATGGGCAGGCATTGATGATGGGGAGAAGATGATGATGGGCAGGCATTGCTGATAATGGGGAGGCATTGATGATGATGGGGAGAAGATGATGATAATGGGCAGGTATTGATGATAATGGGCAGGCATTGATGATGGGGAGAAGATGATGATGATGGGCAGGCATTGATGATGATGGGGAGAAGATGATGATAATGGGCAGGTATTGATGATAATGGGCAGGCATTGATGATGGGGAGAAGATGATGATGATGGGCAGGCATTGATGATGATGGGGAGAAGATGATGATAATGGGCAGGTATTGATGATAATGGGCAGGCATTGATGATGGGGAGAAGATGATGATGTGCAGGCATTGCTGATAATGGGGAGGCATTGATGATGATGGGGAGAAGATGATGATAATGGGCAGGCATTGATGATAATGGGCAGGCATTGATGATGGGGAGAAGATGATGATGGGCAGGCATTGCTGATAATGGGGAGGCATTGATGATGATGGGGAGAAGATGATGATAATGGGCAGGTATGTATATATACAGTATACAGTATATATATATATATATATATATGTATATATACAGTATTGGGTAGAACGGAGTTAATTATATTAGTCCGGCCCTCTAAAACCATCCCAATTTCTCATGCGGCCCCCTGGCAAAATTAATTGCCCACCCCTGCTCTACACCATACATCTGCCCTGGGACAACCAGCTTCACCTGTGGGAAGCTATTCCAACTCTGCTGCAGCACACCATCTGTCCCAGAGGATCTGCACTGCAGTGCTCGTGTGCCTAGAAACCACAGGTGGCATCACGAACATTTCAACATTTCAACAAAACCTCTTATCATCCCCTGTAAATATTCCCATTTTATTGGAGGCCCAGGGCCACAGACCAGGTCACTGCTGCCGTGACTCATCCCTTTAAGACACCGGCCCGATACCAAGTACCCCACTGCCCTATTGGGCGATCCACAAGCATGTCCTGTCCACAGCCAAAGAGAAGTCACTTGGTCCACAGACTGGGTCTGTGCAAGGCATTCCGTTCATCTCTTCTAGTTAGGTGCACAACCAAAAAGCCAGCCCCTACAATAAGGTGCTTCATTGCTGTGGTGTATATGGATATAAAATTTGACTAGTAAAACAGGTGTGACAAAGAAAAAAATTGTTTGTGACATGCACAATTTGTGATGTTGGTATTAGTACTTAAATGTCTAAATTTTAGGGATTTTTTCTTTGCTAAAAATACAAACAATTATTTCCCCCTTCATGAATACAATTGTATAAGAAATGCAAAGCTTGTGACAATCAAGCACATAGTCTTACATTGATTTTAAACTTTGTGTTCTTTCAAACCTATTGTGCTTTCTTGCAGCTGCAAGAAAAAGAATGAAAAAATGTGCCACTGTAGTTCAAATGCAGCAGGACAAATGTCAGGTAGACTATATCACTGATCAATCACGCTGAGTCTGTCGATACTGCAGGCACTTCCCCAATCATTCTCTATTACTATTATTTGAATCTCTGTACCGATCCCAAACTACTACACTTATTAGTGATGAGTGAGCACTAAAATGATCGGGTGCTCGTTGCTCGGGTCGAGCAAATTGGAATACTCGGGTGCTCGACCCGAGCAACGAGCCCAATGTAAATCTATGGGAAAACTGAACATTTTTGCAGCAACCGCCCCTGTGGGTCCTTTTAGGGTCTAAAAACATCTGAAATTGATGTAAACAGTGCTCAAATGACATTGGAACATCATGTGGAATACCCCTGGAAGCATTTCTGACACCTAGGTCAAAGCTGTCAACAATATTGTCAAAGTCTAACGCCACTTACGCACACAATAAAACATACAAAAACGATAACAAAATGGATTTTCCTGGTGACTATGTTAAGGAACATCCTTTACAGGTTAATGATTTGTAAGTATGGAAAAATAAATAACCCAAAACAAAACTGTTCCTCCACCACTTGGGCTAAGTTCACATGTAGCGTTTTTGATGCATTTTTCAACTTTACCTTTGCTTTCACTCAAGACCAATGCATTCACTGTGAAATGTCATTTTAACATTTTACAAACTTTTTTGATCATGTGATGTGTGACACATCATCAGACACATCCTGTTTCATTTATGAAGGAGGGACTTTGAAAGTCACAAAGTCTATTTTTATAGTGCCAGCAGTGGGCCCTCACTTTTCTTAGAGAGCCATCAGCCGGCTATGCTTTGTTGTTCCCATTATTAAACAGTGGGTCCCCTATGCTGTTATTGCATATGCAATCAGTGGCAGGGCTGCCCAAAATTTGGACGCACCCCAACAACCCTTTGAACAGACGTCATGTATGACCACATGCAACCAAAGTTGCAAGTATTCATTTGGTACTCCCATACTTTTTGCCTATGCATTGAATGCAAGGCCTGCCTTGTCCATAAGTAACACGCACCTCAATAACCCTTTGAACACACGTACTGGATGGCCACATTAAACCAAACTTCCCATTAAGCTTTATTTGGCACTGCCATACTTTTTGCCTAGGCATTGAATGCAAGTCCTGCACTGCCCTAACGTTACACGCACCCCAATAACACTTTGAAGCCACGTACTGGATGGCTACATGAAACCAAACTTCCCATTAAGCTTTATTTGGTGCTGCCATACTGTTTGACTAGGTATTGAATGCAAGGTCTGCCCTGCCCCAACGTTACATGCACCCCAGTAACCCTTTGAAGCCAATGTACAGGATGGCCACATGAAACTAAAGTTCCCATTAAGCTTTATTTGGTACTGCCATACTGTTTGTCCAGGCAATGAATGCAAGGCCTGCCCTGCTCCAACGTTACACGCACAAAAATAACCCTTTGCAGCCACGTAGTGGATGGCCACATTATGTCAAACTTCCCATTAACCTTTCTTTGGTACAGCCATACTGTTTGCCCATGCATTGAATGCAAGGCCTGCCCTGCCCCAAAGTTACACGCACCCCAATAACCCTTTGAACCAACGTACTGGATGGCCACATAAAAACATTGTTCCTAATAATTTGGAACTCCCATATTGTTTGGCTACTCAGTGAATTGTTGAGCCTTAAGAACCAGCAGTGGAGAATGTCAGTGTTGGGTCTGGAAAACCTGCAGTGGATAATTTCAGTGCTGAGCAAAAAGATCCTGCAGTGGATAATTGCAGTGTTGAGGCTAAAGACCCTGCAGTGTACAATTGCAGTGTTGAGGTGAAAGACCCAGCAGTGGGGCATTGCAGTGTTGAGGCTAAAGACCCTTTATTGTAGCATTGCAGTGTTGAGGAAGAACACCATGCACTGGAGCATTTCAGTGTTGAGCCAGAAAAACCTGCAGTGGAGAATTGCAGTATTGAGGATGAACACACAGCAGTGAAGCATTGCAATGTTGAGCCCAAAGAACCTGCATTGTAGCACTGCAGTGTTGAGGATGAACACCCAGCAGTGGAGCATTTCAGTGTTGAGCCAAAAGAACCATTAGTGGAGAATTGCAATGTTGAGGCTGAAGAACCTGCTTTGATGAATTGCAGAGGTGAGGCTAAAGACCCTGCATTGTAGCATTGCAGTGTTGAGGCTGAACTGGCAGTGGAGAATTGCATTGTTGAAGATGAACAACCAACAAAGTTAACATTATTAGGAAGTGGGTCTCCCATACTGTTTGCCTATGCAGTGAATGCAAGGCCTGCCCCAAATTTCGACGCACCCAAATACCACTTGGAAGAGACGTGGAGGAAGCCCTCCTAAAAATCTGTTTCCATTACAAAGTAGCGGGTCTCCTATACTTGTAATGCCCATAAAGTAAGTGTATGGGCTGACAAACAATTCCCTCTGGGGTGTACACATAAACATACTGTCTCGACATTTTTGTTACGGGCATCATAAACACCCTTCAAAAATAATACGTGGCTGTTGCATCACGGAATACGTTCACCCTGGTGATCTAGTGATGGTGTCAGAAAAGACATGGAGGATGGCCTATGAAAAATGTGTTCCCAGTTTAAATGAGCAGGTCTCCTATACTTGGAATGCCCATACACTAAGTGTATGGGCTGACAATCATTTCCCTCTGGGGGATACACATCAACATACTATGTAAACATTTTTTTAAAGGGCATCAAAAAC
Source organism: Oophaga sylvatica (assembly GCA_033576555.1). NCBI lineage: Eukaryota > Metazoa > Chordata > Amphibia > Anura > Dendrobatidae > Oophaga > Oophaga sylvatica. The sequence continues at coordinate 105,698,759 of JARQOD010000005.1, forward strand.
ACCATTTTACCAAATGAGTTGGCTGTTGCATCACGGACCATGGTCACCATGGTGATCTAGTGGTGGTGGATGATGAGGATGAAGAGAAGGAGGAGGATAACACACCAAATAGCCAAACTCAGAAAGCGTATACCCACACATGTGTGAAGAGGTGCATGGGAATACAACTCCCAAAAAAAGACACTGTATTGGAGGTTATCTTTTGCTGTTATCATTCGGTGGTGTAGAAAAGTCTGCCCCAATCCAGTCCTTGTTCATTTTTATAAGAGTCAGCCTGTCAGCATTTTCAGTTGACATGCGGATGCGCTTATCAGTTATAATTCCACCAAATGGCACTAAACACCTGCTCTGACAAAACGCTGGCGGCAGTAGAGAGCCAGTTCATGCCACGGGTCCAGCTTGGATACCCAATAATCAAAAGGCACAGAGGAATCACGGAGAATGTTGGTACAGTCAGCAAGGTGCTCCCTCAGCATCTTCCCAAACTTTGCACCCCTTCTGAATGTACTCCTCGCCTCTGGGGCAGGGCGATGGGAGGGCCTGAGAAAACTGTTCCAGAACTTTGCCAGTGTTACCCTGCCTCTGCTGGATTGTAGTTGTGTCTCTCTCGCCTCTGCTCCTTGGTTGTCTAATGAACTGTTACCTCTGACGCCAGCGTTTTCAGATGGGAATTTTTTTAATAATTCCGCAACAATGACCCTATGGTACTGCAACATTTTGGTACACCTATCTGCCTCTGGAAGAAGAGATTGAAAGTTCTCCTTGTAGCGTGGGTCTAGAAGTGTCACCAACCAGTAATTAGTGTCAGAGCAAATTTTGATAATGCTAGGGTCACGGGAAAGGCAGCGCAGGATAAAGTCTGCCATGCATGCCAGACTGCTAACAGGCAAGACTTCCGTGTCCTGACGAACAGGATAACTGACCATGTTGTCCTCCTCCTCCCTGTCCTCAGGCCATACACGCTGAACAGACGGTATGACAGTTGTGTTTGTAGTACCGTCTATAGTGCAGGAAAGTAGCTCCTGTTCTTCCTCCTCTTCCTCCTCTTCCTCATTATCAACCAATCCATGATGGGATGACATGAGGCTGGGCTATGTGTAATCACACTGCATGGTTCCTTGCTCCATGTCCTCGTGCTCTGCCTGTAATGCATCTTCTTTCATTGTGAGCAGAGAGCTTTTTTCAGAATACAGAGAAGCAGATTAGTGATGCTAATTATGGCGTAATCGCCACTCACCGTCTTGGTGGACTCTTCAAATTTTTGTTGGATGGTACATATGTCTGACATCCATGTCAACCCCTGAGGTCTTATGTGTGGAGTCTGAACTGAATGCCGACGGCCTAGTTGATACTGGTAGTTAACAACTGCCCTCTTTTGCTCACAAATCCTTTCCAACATATGCAATGTAGAGTTCCAATGCGTGGGGACATCATACACCAGTCGGTGAGCCGGAAGCTGCAAGCGTTGCTAATGCACAGCAAGAGAGGCTGAAGCTGTAGCTGGCTTTCTAAAATGGGCACACAGGCGGCGTACTTTCACAAGCAGATCCGGCAGATCTGGGTAGGATTTAAGAAACCGCTGAACCACGAGGTAAAGCACATAGGCCAGGCATGGTACGTGTGTGAGCTCGCCTCGCCTCAGAGCCGCCACCAGGTTCTGGCCATTGTCACACACGACCTTGCCTTGCTGTAGGTTCACTGGTGTCAGCCACAGATCTGCCTGCTCTTTCAGAGCTGTCCACAACTCTTCAGCATTGTGCGGTTTTTCACCTAAGCATATTAGCTTCAGCACAGACTGCTGCTGCTTGGCTGAGGCCGTGTTGCAGTGCTTCCAGCTTGTGACTGATGTGGTCATTTTGGAGATTCAGGCTGAAGAGGAAGAGGATGAGGTGCAGAAGCTGTAAACTGTGGGGGCAATCCTGATTAACATAGGGCACACAATCCTCGGTGTTGGAAGGACGTGTTCAATCCCAAGGTCCGACTGTGTCTCGGCTTACACTACGTTAACCCAGTGTGCCGTCAGCGAGATGTACCATCCCTGCCCAGAAGCACTTGCACACATGTCCGTGGTTAGGTGGACTTTCCCAGTAACTGCATTGTTGAGGGCACGGGTAATGCTGTGGGACACATACTTGTGTAATGCCGGGACGGCACTCCGGAAGAAATAGTGGCCACTGGGGACAGAGTACCTTGGGACGGCTGCCGCCATCAGGTTGCGGAAAGCTTCCATCTCCACGAGCCTAAAAAGCAACATTTTGAGCACAAGCAGACGAGAAATGTGTGAATTTAGTACTGTGGCCAGTGGGGCATTAACTAGGAATTTCCGCTTGCGTTCCAATGACTGGCGTATGGACAACTGAAGGCTGCACTGGGACAAGAACGTGGATGTGCTTGATGATGGTGGTAGTTGAGTGTGTGCAACAACATGAGCAGGGCAGGAGTCATCTTTGCAGGCACCATGGACAGGGGATTGGCTTCCATGCACAACAGTGGAAGAAGCAGTGGTGTCACCAACAGACAGTGTTCCAGGACCCTAGGGTTCGGCCCACAAAGTCGGGTGCTTCGCTGCCATTTGCCTTATCATGCTGGTGGTGGTCAGGCTGGTAGTTTTGCTACCCCCGCTGATGCGGGCATGGCAGGTTGTGCAAATGGCCTGTTTGGGGTTATCGGCAGAGTCTTTAAAAAACAACCAGACTCGGGAAGACCTAACATTTGTATTGCCAACTTCCATCATGTTGGTGTTACGAGGAACTATTGCCCGCCTTCTGTCTGCAGCCACCACAGTGCTTCTATCTGCCTGTTGTGGTGCTACGCCTCCCTCCCCCTGTGTGCTGCTGTCCTCGCTCTGCATGTCCTCCTGCCAGGTTGGGTCAGGTACCATATCATCCACCACCTCCTATTCCACTTCCCCACCCTGGTCCTCCTCCTGATTTTCTGGCAAATGTGTCTCATAATCGTCAACTTGTTGTGACACGTTCCCACCATCGCCTTTGTGTGAACGTGGCTGCTCAAATATTTTGGCATCGCTACATGCAATCTTATTTTGCCCTGCTTCAAGTGGACCGGACAAGAGGCCCGAATCTATACATGGAAAAGTGAACAGCTCTTCAGGAGTGTCCCAGTGTGGGATCAGTTGTCTCCACAAACTCGACATGATGGGAGGAAGGAGAATCAGGGTGAGGAATATGCGGTCCAGACTCACGGCTACTCAGACATGACCGTGTGGAAGACAGGGTGCTGGTGGTGGTAGCAAAGTGACTGGAAGCATTATCCTCTGTCCAACCAACAACCTTTTGACACTGCTTTGGTCTCAATAGTGCTGCTCTGCGGTTCCCTAGGAATTTGGACAGGAAGTTCATGTGAGAAGATGTGGGTGTTTGTTGTGCCACAATTTCAGCTTGCCACGGCCTCGGCCTGTGCATGCACCATCATCATCACGTCCACTTCCCCGTCCCTTGCCACTCGCTTTGCCCATTTTAAATGGAGTACCATATTTTTAACGTTCACTACAAATGGCTGAATTGGGAGCGAACTTAGATGTGATCAGTGTGTGGGAAAAACGCTTTAAAATATCTGGACTGAACTTTTTTTTCTCAGCAAACTGTTGTCAATAACTAGGGTAAGACAAAGCAAAAACAGTGGGATGGAGGCCTGAAATGCTACAATTTGTAGCACACAGATAGATTAAGCTTCTGACGGTGTTAGGGTCTGCGGAACGCACCAAATATATGAGGTAGAGAGGTGCGTTCGCAGCCCGGGGTCCACTGTGCAGGCGCAACCTGCTGCTAGTAAAATGGCGCAAGACGCAAACTCTGTTATCCCGCAGAGTCGCCAAAATAAACACCGCAATGCGCTGTGGCAATATGTGCGAACTCTGTTATTTCACAGAGCCGCTAGAAGGAGTGCCGCAGCGCTATATGGCGATGTGTGCGAACTCACTAAACACAACTGAGTCGCAAAATAAACACGCTAGGGCGCTGTCTAGCGTTGAAAGCGAACCCTGTTACGTCACAGGGCCGCTGAGAAAAAGTTCTGTGTCCTGTCAGGCACCCAGGTACACAGTTAAGTGCTAAGCGAACATAGAACGTGATCATGCGCTAATGTCCTCGCGGCAGTCACCCGCAATCTATGGCGTCTGAACGCCAGGCCCTGAACTCCTCACCGGTTATGCCTGTAATCTAGGGCATCTAGGACACCGACCCTGACCAGCTAGCATACCAAACTCCTCACCGATTAAGTCGGTATTCTAGGGGCTTATTTCAGCCGGGCCCTAACCACACACACGCATGACCACACTGGCGCAAAGCATATAATGGTTGATATTAGCGCATGGCGGCCCAGCCATGCTACCCTTTTATAGTAACAGCTACAGGACCTGCCAGAAACAAGGACCAATGAAACTTGTTCCAGAACAACAGTAGTCACAGGACCTTCCTGGCAGACCAATAGGAGCTGCTGCAGTACCTGAGCATGTGACCCCTGATCTCCAATGAGCATGCTCAGAAGGGGAAAACAAGGACTTTGTCCTAAAGACATCTGCTGTGTGTGACTCCGGAAATATATACGGAGATTTAAATTTTTCCCTACACCATATACAGCTGGTATCTTCTGATACAGTACCTTTTTTCTGCTTTTTGTAATACAGACAAATCCATACTGAGAGAGCGTCTGTGTGTGACTCCGGAAATATATACGGAGATTTAAATTTTTCCCTTCACCGTATACAGCTGTACGCTTCTGATACAGTACCATATATCTGCTGGTATTTTTGGTACATTTTGCCAAACATGAGTATGCATGGTGGAAGGGGCTGCGGACGTGGGCGGGGGGCCAGCTGGTACTGATGGTGGTGGTGGTGCATCTGCTGGTAGTGCCAAAAGCACAATAGCACCTAAGGCAAGAGGTGTTGAGCCTGCGTCATCGTCTGGCTCCAGAAGGCCTGGAAGGCTCCCTTTTCTGGGAGTAGGTAAACCGCCTTTAAAGCGGAGCATCAGGAACAGGTTTTGGCTTACATTGCCGAAACAGCCTCCAGCTCTATCGCCTCCTCTTCTGAAGTTTCAAAAAATGCAAGCACTGAGTCTTCATTGCAGGCTACTGGTCAGGAACAACACTTTTCCTCGTGTCCTTCATCCCCACCAAAAGTGAAGGATGCGGCAGGCGACACTTCAGATTACTCCATGGAACTCTTTTCACATACTATGCCTGGGTTATCAAGTGAAATCCTGAATTCCCCAGTCTAAGATGAATATGACATGGAGTGCAGTGATGCACAGCCAGTGCTATATGACTCTGCTGGTGCATTCACCCAGAGCACTGCATTGCCCTCGCAGTCTACTGAGCCAGATTCTGACCCTGATGAAACTCAGGTGCACCTGCCCGCATACTCTACTACCTTACACGGTGACACAGAGGAAAATTGAAATTGATGAAATTGAAGAGGAGGTGATGGATGACCCAGTTATTGGCATCCATTGGGGGAAGAGGGTGCCACTGGCAACAGCTCTGAAGAGGAGGAGGAACCGAAGCAGCCAGCGACATCGCAGCTGCGGTTATCTGGCAGCCCCGTAGCAGTCCAAAAACGTGTTAAAAACCAAAAAGAGTTGCAGGACAGCTTGGCCAGACGTTCAAATTAGCACAGCGTGCAAGCCCTGAAAATTTATCCCATAGTAGGAAGAGTACATTGTGGCACTTTTTTGACCAAAATCCTATTGATGAGGCAAAGGTTATCTGTAAGAAGTGCGGAAGGACCTTTAGCCGAGTGAAAAATCTCCAAAATTTGAATACTATTTGCACTCTATGACCTATCCAGTCGGCACTTCTTTTCTAGAAAAGCCATCCCTGCCCTCCACCTGCATGTGAAAGACCGCATTGTCCATGCACTCAAACAATCAGTGAGTGGAAAGGTGCACCTCACAACAGATGCATGGGCCAGTAGGCATGGCCAGGGCCGTTACGTGTCCATCACTGTGCACTGGGTGAATGTGGTGGATGCAGGGTCCACAGGGGACAGTGGCGGTGGGACTGTGCTGCCTAGCCCACGGTATAGGCAACAGTTGGCTGTAAGCGTTCGACCCTCCTCCTCGTCCAGAAGCAAAAGCTCGTCGACAGAGCGCAGTCGCACGAGCACTCCCTCCGCAGCTGCCAGTGTTGCACACGAGGTGTCCCACTATCGAACAGCTAGTGGTCAGCGTCAACAGGCTGTTTTAAAGATGATGTCTTTGGGCGACAACAGACACACCATGGAGGTACTGGCCGACTACTTGCAGTGAGAAACTGAGTCATGGTTGGGCTGTCTACATCTTGAGCCAGGCAAGGTAGTCAGTGATAACGGACGTGATTTTGTGGCGGCCATAGCCCTGGCAAAACTCAGACACATACATTGCCTGGCTCACACCTTGAACCTCGTGGTGCAGTGCTTCATAAATAATTATCCGGAGTTACCAGCCCTGCTCCATAAGGTGTGAAGACTGTGCTCGCACATCCGTCGCTCGCCCGTAGACTCTAGTCGTATGCAGAGGCTGCAGCGATTGCTCCACTTCCCCAAGCACTGCCTAATCATAGGAACTTCACCATGCACATGGTTGAGAGGCTTTTTCGAACAGAGGCAGGCTGTAATGCATTTGTGGGAGGATACACGGGCAGGCAGTTTGAGGGCAGACATCGAGTTGTCCGGTGTGCAGTGGTCAAATCTCTGTAAAGTCCTTCAGTGGTTTGAGGAATGCACACTGCTGGTAAGCGCAGACGACGCCATCATAAGCATGAGCATCCCACTTATGCATCTGCTCATGCAAACTTTGACGCACATTAAGGTTCAGGCGTCTGCAGCGGAGGAGGAAGATGAGGAGGAGGAGGAGGGAAGCCTTGATGACAGTCAGGCATTGTCTGCTCAGGGAACTGTCCTGGATGAGGTGGAGGAAGAAGAGGAGGAGGATGAGGGGGATGATTATTTTGGGGAGGAGGATGCTTCTCAGGGGGCAAGAGAAAATGTTGGCTTGCCAAGGGCAGGTACAGGTTTTGTGCGTGACTGGAGGGATGTGGATTTGGCAGAAAGTGCTCCTCCACCCACCACTGGTAGTGCATCATTGACACCTGGAACATTGTCCCACATGTGTGATTATGTCTTGCGGATCCTAAAAAGGGACCCCCGCATTGCCAAAATTATGAAGGTTGACGACTACTGGTTGGTCAGCATCCTCGATCCACGCTATAAAGGCAAATTACAGAACATCGTGCCACAGGAGAACCTAGAGCTAATATTGGTGAACAAACAAGCAACTCTGGTAAACCATTTGTTAGAGGCATTCCCAGCACACAGCAGCGGTGCAGGTTCTACCACGAGCCGTACTGGGCCAAATGGAAGAGGTGTTCGTGGTGTACACAGCCGAAGTGGCGTTGGAGACAGGGGTTTCATGACCATGTTGAGGTCTGATTTCTCGAGTAACGCTCACATGACTGGTAATACTGAATCGATTGCAACAGACAGGAGACAGCAGTTGTCAACTATGTTTGAAAATTACCTCTCTTCCCCTATTGATGTTCTCCCTCACAGTTCATTCCCCTTTGACTACTGGGCCTGTAAACTGGACACCTGGCCTGAATTGGCACAGTATGCCTTACAGGAGCTTGCTTTCCCTGCTGGTGATGTGCTATCAGAAAGAGTCTTCAGTGCTGCTGGATGAATTCTGACAGAAAGAAGGACCTGGCTGTCGACCCAAAATGTAGGTGATCTCATCTTCAGTAAAATGAACCATGCCTGGGTTTCAAAGGATATTGTACCACCTTCTCCTGTTGACACATAGCAAAATGGCTCGCTTTGTCCTCCTCTTCCTCCGACTTCTCCAATTCCTCCATTTGAAGCTGCTGAACGTCCAGCCTACACCTCAACACAGATTCTGCTCCAGGTTTTCGTGGGCCCCCGGGTGAAAGAGTCACATACCACAATTTATGATGCACAGATACGGCAGAGAAATATAGGTATAGCAGAATGCCAAAGATTTTACTTACTTCATACATTACATGAGTGATATCTATTGTAAATTCTACAATAGCTCAAAATACAAACAGTATAGTCATCGATACAGTATTATGGGCACCACATAGTGCTCCATACAGTACATGGGCGTACCCAGGATCAAAACTAGGGGGGGGCAAGCCAATGTCGCATCTTATACAGGTTACATCATATACACTGTACATTATCCTGCATATTAGGTATGGAGCATTAGAACTGTTGTATATTGTATAATACAGCAGTGTATGCGACACTACGCTGTATATACCATATATTATACATGGCAGTCGAGCTCATGTCAGGAGCGGTACCAGCAAGTCCGAGGATTGCAGTGCGATCCTCGCATGAGTTATACGGCCGTCTGTCTATGCCCTTGTTATAATAATACTGAAATATTAATCTATTATTAAAGTATTAAGGAGCTCACAAGTAAAAAAAAGCCCCCTACCTCCCCTGTCGCCCACCCACACCCCAACAGCCCATCGTCTCACATGCACCCCTTAGTGTTCTTTCCCACTGACCCCACAATACGCCCATCCTCTCACATGCACCCCTCAGTGCTCTGTTGCCCCTCCCCACTTCGGTCCCCACAATACCCCCATCCTCTTACATTCAACCCCAGTGACCGGTCCACCATCCCTCACAATACCCCATCCTCTCACATCAACCCCTGTGCGCCAGCCCCCACAATATCCCATCCTCTCACATTAACCCCCCCAGTGCCCTAGCCCCCACAATACCCCACATATATCTGTGCAGTGCGGCTCTGCGGGTGGAGGTATGCACCAAATTTCCTCAGCTTTGCCAAATTCCTGTGACTGTGTTTTGTGAACTGCATTAATTTTGCATGGTATGCACCAAATTTCCTCAGCTTTGCCAAATTCCTGTGACTGTGTTTTGTGAACTGCATTAATTTTGCATGGTATGCACCAAATTTCCTCAGCTTTGCCAAATTCCTGTGACTGTGTTTTGTGAACTGCATTAATTATGCATGGTATGCACCAAATTTCCTCAGCTTTGCCAAATTCCTGTCACTGTTTTGTGAACTGCATTAATTTTGCATGGTATGCACCACATTTCCTCAGCTTTGCCAAATTCCTGTGACTGTGTTTTGTGAACTGCATTAATTTTGCATGGTATGCACCAAATTTCCTCAGCTTTGCCAAATTCCTGTGACTGTGTTTTGTGAACTGCATTAATTTTGCATGGTATGCACCAAATTTCCTCAGCTTTGCCAAATTCCTGTGACTGTGTTTTGTGAACTGCATTAATTTTGCATGGTATGCACCAAATTTCCTCAGCTTTGCCAAATTCCTGTGACTGTGTTTTGTGAACTGCATTAATTTTGCATGGTATGCACCAAATTTCCTCAGCTTTGCCAAATTCCTGTGACTGTGTTTTGTGAACTGCATTAATTTTGCATGATTTCTAATTACTATACTATGAATTAGACTAGAATTGGACTGGAATTTGACTGTAAGTTGACAGAATATATAACCACTACCATGTTTCCTTTTCTTTTCACTTTCACCCCCATACTACTTACTTTTTTCCTATTCCCTGTAATCCCCCCACCTAGTAAGGAAGTAGTCATTTTCCCCTCCATTCTCCCCAGACATCTCACCTTCTCCTCAGAACTGTTCCTCCACGTACAATCCTTTTTCTCCAGAAACACACGGCCACACCAAGTCTTATCCTGTTCCCACCTTCTAACGCTCTGTCTGTTACTCCTCACTGCTGGTGATATATCCCCAAATCCTGGCCCTCCTCAACACATCCCCACACTCACTTCTATCACCCTGCCACGATCCTCTACACGTCTTCGCAACCATGATAACCTCATACCCATTCACCCAGCCCCCACTCCCCCGGTCCCCCTACCTGGAGCACTATGGAACGCACGCTCTGTCTGCAATAAACTGTCTTTTATCCACGACCTCTTCATCACCAATAAACTCTCCTTCCTTGGCATCACCGAAACCTGGCTCACCCCCTCTGACTCAGCCTCACCAGCTGCACTCTCATACAGTGGATTCCACCTATCTCACACCCCCGCGCCCCAGCAACAAACGTGGTGGAGGAGTTGGTTTGCTCCTATCTGATACCTGCTCCTTTGCCCCAATTCCACTACCCCCCTCCACTACTACTCCCTCATTTGAGGTGCACTCCGTCCGCATCTACTCCCCCTCCAACCTACAGCTGGCTGTCATCTACCGCCCCCCAGAACTTGCCATCTCCACCTTTCTCGACCACTTCACCACCTGGCTGCTTCATTTCCTCTCTGCTGACATTCCCACTATCATCATGGGTGACTTCAACATCCTCATTGATGCTTCAACCCCAGCGGCGTCTAAACTTTTATCGCTCACTGCCTCCTTTGGCCTCACTCAATGGTCCTCTGAGGCCACTCACAAAGATGGTCACATGCTCGACCTTATCTTCACCCGCCTCTGTTCCCTTACTAATCTCACTAACTCACCCCTTCCCCTGTCTGACCACAACCTACTGACGTTCTCTTCTCTCTCCTCTTCTAGTGCACAACCCCCACTCCACAAACTCACTCACCCTCGCAGAAATCTCAAACACCTCAATTTACCAATGCTCTCTGAGTCCCTCCTCCTTCTTACAGACATATCTTCACTTCATGACACAGATTCTGCTGCCACCTTTTATAACACTGCAATAACAGCAGCACTTGATTCGGCTGCCCCCCCTCACACATAGCAAAACTTGTACAATCAACAGGCAGTCCTGGCTGACCAGCCTCACCAAAGAACTGAGACGGGCTTCCAGGGTTGCTGAGCGGAGATGGAAAAAATCCCGCTCTACCGAGCACCTAACCGCATACAAGCAGTCCCTCACCAGCTTCAAGTCCACACTCACTGCTGCAAAGCAAACTTACTTCTCATCTCTCATATCCTCCCTGTCTCACAACCCTAAACAGCTCTTCAACACTTTCAATTCTCTACTCTGTCCCCCCAGCACCTCCCCCTTCTCCTCTCATTTCTGCTGAAGACTTTGCCTCTTTCTTTAAGCAGAAGATCGATACGATCAGAGAAAGCTTTGGCCCACAGCCCCCATTGCCCCTCTTAGCTACTCAATCCTCTTCCTCCAAAGCCTACTTCTCCACCATGACAGAAGATCAGCTTTCCACCCTCCTATCAAGATCACACCTCACCACTTGCATGCTTGACCCGCTGCCATCCCACCTCATCCCTAGCCTTGCCACCGTCTTCACCCCTACTCTAACACACCTCTTCAACCTCTCACTTACAAATGGTGTCTTCCCCTCATCCTTCAAACATGCCTCGATCACACCCATTCTCAAAAAGACCTCCCTTAACCCATCCTCTGTGTCTAGCTATCGCCTGATATCTCTTCTCCCTTATGCCTCAAAACTACTGGAACAGCATGTCCATCTTGAACTGTTCTCCCACCTCTCCTCCTGCTCCCTCTTTGACCGCTTACAATCAGGCTTCCGACTGCATCACTCAACTGAAACTGCCCTAACTAAAGTCACCAACGACCTACTAACTGCCAAGAGCAAGCGTCACTACTAGTGTTGAGCGATACGATAATGCAAATATCGGCTATCGGCCGATATTAGCTCTATCGGCCTTTCGATAATTCGTTTCGATATTTTCGTCTTATCGAATACCGGAATCTGATTTGTCACTGTCACTGTGAGTGTCCGTCGGTCGGGTCTGTCAGGAGTCAGCGGCACTTACCTGGCAGAAGATCTCCGGCGGTCACGTCCTGGACTGCTTGATGGCCGCCATTATCTTCTCCCTGGCGGTCACATGCAGTTTTTCGCGATAACTGCAGTGACTGCAGGGTAATCCCGGCCGTAAAGCAGTCAGTCCGATGACGTCACCGCCGGGGAAGCAGGTAATCAGCTGTGCTGCGCCGAGATGACAGGCTCTGCCTGTCATTCTGATGTAGCAGAGCTGGATCGTCGTGGGACACTCGTTACTATGGACTGCGTCGGTCAGGTGGTATACTTTTTTTTTTTTTTTCATTTTTTTACAGGAGATCGATGGCGTCGCAGGATGAGACAGTAATAAAAGAAATGAAAACTGTGTTTTTTTTTTTATTAAATTAAAAAACTTTTTTAGGAACATTCACCCGTCCGGGTACATAAACAAGTTAACTATTTACATACAGGGACCCTGTCCGGGTTATTTAGACTTCTTTGGCTGGCCTCTTCCAGGTACCACCTGGTACTCTTCTTGAGATTGCCAAACATCCGAGGCACCAAGGACCACCAGGACCTGATGACGTCGTGTGGCCTGTACAGTGACGTCGTGACCCGCTATCTGGGTCTGTGTGGCCACCTCTTTCATCTCCCTCCGGGTCTGGAGCCCTATGTCCCGGACTGTACGAACCCCAGGGTGCCTAACAGGCGCCGGGTACGGGCCAGCTATACTTATCATGTCCATAGCTGGGGCTGCTGAGGAGACCACTGAGGGAGGCTGGGGAGATTTACGGCGTGGGGTGGGCACTTTTGCAGAGGCCTGGATGTGGGAGGCTGAAGGCTTCGAGGGTCTCACAGGTTCCTGACACACTGGGGAGTAGGGGTCGCACCTGGTAACATTTAGGGCGTACCACCCATTGTAACCCCAGTGTCGGGTGTAAGTCACCAAGTCTCCTGGCAACAGGTCCCTCCCCGGGTGTCCTTCTGGGAGGTGAGCCTCCACGTCCCGCCGGGTCACAAAGACTTCTAAATAAAGTCCAGGCTCCTTGATGAAGCCCCAACCACCTTTCAATTTAAAGCTCCGTACTGCACCCTTACGCCGCGGCTCACTCAGGGTTCCTTTATCCTTTCTCATCCGGTCCTTATCTGCCCGGTCCTTCTCCAGGTGACGTTGGCGAAGTTTTAGGGTTTCTCGCTGCTCCCTTTGTCGCTCTGCTTCCCGCTCCCAACGTCTCCACTCTTCCTCCTGACGCCGGTTGAAATTCTCCTCCACCAGCTGCTCCATGTCTCCACCACTCCACTGCAGCTTACAGTGTCCGGTTTGCGGCAGCTCTCCTGTCGCCCCCCAGTCCTGGCGGCGCTCCCCTGCGGAGGAAGCAGACGGCTCTAAATCAGATGACAGTCGGGGCTCCGGTACAGGCAGGTAGTGCTCTGGTGCCTGCGCGGCCTCCTCCATGAGGACCGGTGTCGCTTCTTCTGTCTCAGCGACGGGGGCAGACAGCGGGATCTGGGGTGCTGCGGTTTTTGCAGGAACGGGTGCCTCCACTGCGACAACGTCAACCGGATCACATTGCAAGGACTCCTCTACTAGAACGGGTGCCTCACCTTCCGGTACAGACACTTCAGGTAAGAGGGATTGGCGCCGCTCCAAGTTTATTTTTAGGGCACGCCAGCTGGCTTCCATCCTGGCGACCTCCTCCCGGTGCCGGGCCAGGCCTCTTAGGGTATCCGCCGCTTCTTGCAGCGTAGGAGGGTTTACAGGCCGGGTGCCCAACGGTGATTCTGTGGCGATCGGGTCGCTTCCGTGGGGGGAGAGCTCTGACTGCTCCATCCCTTCCCACTTCTGCTCGTCGTGTCCATTAGCCATCTCTGCCAAGTCACATGTGTCATATCTGGAGAGGGCCCCTCTTTTGTAGGGAGGCAGGACCTTCGTGTTAGTTTCCGCACACTGAGGAGGATGAGGAGGCGGAACTCCAGAGCTGTGGGGCACGATGTTACATTGCAGTACCATTTACAGTGGGCGGCCATCGTTTTCACGCCACTGAGTGAGTGACACCCACGAAGAGCACGCCCTTCTTCTTCACCAGTGCCTCGTCGTGACGCAGATATGGCGGAAAAATGGCAAATACATTCTCTGATGATTTTAGCAATTCTCAAGCACAAAACCAGTGCAATTCAGGCACACAGGACTCGCTTATAGCGAGCTACAGAATCCTGTTCGTGACGCCCAAGTTGAGTCGCACAGAGCCAGAGGTTTTCGGGGTACTCGGCACCGAGCCCGTCGACTTCTATGGGGTATGTCACGTCTTTACCCGGCAATTGAATTAGAGTCGATTTTACTATGTAGAAGTGTATAAACTATAAATATATGTATATATATGTCACAATGACATGTATATATATATATATGTATTCTATGTGTGTATATTTTGTGTTTACAACGAAAGAAAGGTTTTTTTTGTTGCGATATTTTGTTCCCATAGACTTACATGGGACTTCCGGTATCGAAATCGGATATCGACGATATTTAGTGCTATCGGCGATACAATTTCGATACGATATTTTTAGATATCGAGCAATATCGCTCAACACTAGTCACTACTCTGTCCTCCTTCTCCTGGACCTGTCTTCTGCCTTCGACACTGTGGACCATTCCCTCCTGTTACAGATTCTCTCATCTCTTGGCATCACAGGCTTGGCCCTATCCTGGATCTCATCATATCTAACAAACCGAACATTCAGTGTCTCCTTCTCCCACACCACCTCCTCACCTTGCCCCCTGTCTGTCGGTGTTCCCCAAGGCTCAGTTCTTGGACCCCTACTGTTCTCCATCTACACCCTTGGCCTGGGACAGCTCATAGAATCCCATGGTCTTCAGTATCATCTCTACGCCGACGACACGCAGATCTACCTATCTGGACCTGACCTCACCTCCTTACTGACCAAAATCCCACAATGTCTGTCTGCTATTTCTGCTTTCTTCTCTGCTCGCTTTCTAAAACTGAACATGGACAAAACAGAATTCATCATTTTTCCCCCATCTAACTCTACCCCCCCACCAGACCTGTCCATTAACATCAATGGCTGCTCACTTTCCCCAGTCCCGCACGCTCGGTGCCTCGGAGTGATCCTCGACTCTGCCCTCTCTTTCAAGCCACATGTCCAAACCCTAGCCTCCTCCTGCCGTCTCAAACTCAAAAATATTTCCCGGATCCGTGCATTCCTTGACCATGAAAGTACAAAAACACTAGTGCATGCCCTCATCATCTCCCGCCTCGACTACTGCAACCTCCTACTCTCTGGCCTTCCCTCTAGCACTCTGGCACCACTCCAATCCATCCTGCACTCTGCTGCACGACTAATACACTTGTCTCCCCGCTATTCCCCAGCCTCTCCTCTCTGCCAAGCCCTTCATTGGCTTCCTATCGTTCAGAGGCTCCAGTTCAAAACCCTAACCATGACCTACAAAGCCATCCACAATCTGTCTCCTCCATACATCTGTGACATGGTCTCCCGGTACATACCCACACGCAACCTTCGATCCTCTCAAGATCTCCTCCTCTACTCCCCTCTTATCTCTTCTTCCCACAACCGCATACAAAGCTTCTCCCGTGCCTCTCCCATACTCTGGAACTCTCTACCCCAACACATCAGACTCGCGCCTACCATGGAAAAGTCAAAAAGAACCTGAAGACCCACCTCTTCCGACAAGCCTACAACCTGCAGTGATCATCAGTCTACTGAACCACCGCATGATCAGCTCTTCCCTCTTCTAGTGTATCCTCACCCATCCCTGTAGATTGTGAGCCCTCGCGGGCAGGGTCCTCTCTCCTTCTGTACTTGTGTGTGCCTTGTATTGCTCATGTTTACTGTACTTGTCTATATTTTCCCCTCTTCACATGTAAAGCGCCATGGAATAAATGGCGCTATAAAAATCTATAATAATAATAATAATAATACCCCATACTCTTACATTCACCCCAGTGCCCTGTACCCCTCCCCCACAATACCCCCATCCTCTCACATTCACTCTCTGTGCCCTGTTGCCCCTCCCCCACTTCAGCCCCCACAATACCCCCATCCTCTCACATTAACCCCCCCAGTGCCCTAGCCCCACAATACCCCATCCTCTCACATTAACCCCCCAGTGCCCTAGCCCCCACAATACCCCATACTCTTCCATTCACCCCAGTGCCCTGTACACCTCCCCCACAATACCCCCATCCTCTCACATTAACCCCCAGTGCCCTAGCCTCACAATACCCCCATCCTCTTACATTCACCCCAGTGCCCTCTACCCCTCCCCCACTGTACCCCCATCCTCTCACATTCCCCCACAGTGACCATGACATGCCTGAGCAGAATGAATTTAATAAATTCCATCCCCTCTTACCATGAAGCTTGCAGGCAGTGGCTGAGGCAGGAGCAGGAAGTGTCCAGTGTATGCACACAGAGGGCACTAGGACCCAGTGTGGCTGAGAGAACCAGAGCCTGCAGGGCAGAAAGTGAAACTACAGCTGCTGCCGGCCAAGAAGGAAGGAAGGAAGGAGCTCCTCTGGTGAGACAGCAGCTCCGTGCACTGCCCACACAGACAGGCACTGCAATCTGGGGCAGAGGGAGTCGGCATTGTGCTGCTCTCTTCGCTCTCTTTCATTGTGTGCCCCTGCTTCTAGGGAGGGGCAGCTGCCCCCCCTGCCCCACGGTGGGTACGCCCATGATACAGTATAATGAGCTCCATATATTGCTTCATACACAATTATGGGCACCACATAGAGCTCCATACAGAATAATGAGCCCCATATAATGCTCCATAGATAATGGGCCCCATATATGATGCTCCAGTGTATGAGGGGCCCCATGTAATGCCCCATATATGATGCTCCAATGTATGATGGGTCCCATATATGATACTCCAGTGTATGATGAGTCCCATATATGATACTCCAGTGTATGATGGGCCCCATATAATGGTCTCCATATATTGCGCCAATCATAAAAAAAATAAAAAGTGAACTACTCACCTCTCCTCGCTGGCAGCTGCTCTACTCAAGGCACTGGCCCCCGGTACTGGCACAGGCACCGGGCCCCCATAGCATGCCGGTGTCCCCGACTTTGAGTGGGCCCCCCCGCCTGCTCAGGGCCCCAGCAGTTGCCCGGGTGCGCCGGGTGCTGACGCGGGCCCTGGCTCAATATATGCCAGTTTTTCCACCTCCCTAACTGGGCTGTACCCCCCACAACTTTAGCCAAATAACCCCCAGTTTTCAATGCGTTACTATTATTATAAAGTAAATTAAGGTTGACAAGCTTAAGTAATAAGAATTTATGCCGTTGGCATTGAAATGGGCACTGTAGGTGGCCAGTATTTTTAATATTTTTACCCCAAAATAGTGTATTGAACTAGGGTAACAGACAGCAAAAACAGTGGAATGGAGGCCGGAAATGCTGACAGTTAGATGAGGCGTCTGACGGAGATGCCACACTCTTCAATATGTGGCCTGTATTTTTTTCTTTTTAGCCCAAAATAGTACATTGAACTAGGGTAACAGACAGCAAAACAGTGGAATGGAGGCCTGAAATTCTACAATTTGTAGCCCACAAATAGATGAGGCGTCCGATGGAGATAGCCCACATTAAAATATCTGGCCTTTTTTTTGTTTTTTCCTGCACAATAGTGTACAGAGCTAGGGTAAGACGCAACGAAAACAGTTTGATGAAGGCCTGAAATGCCACAATTTAAAGCCCACAGATAGATGAGACATGTGAGGGAGAAAGCCCACTGTAAAATATCTGGCCTGTATTTTTTTTTTGGCCCAGCTAAATTGTGTCAACAAGTTGGCTATGACACAACAAAAAATATTTCTATGGAGGCCGGAAATGGCTCAATTTTGAGAGCAATAATATGCAAGCCGTGTGGCGGAGAAAATACGGTGTAAAATATCTGCCCTGTAGCTAAATATTTTTTTGGCAGCTAAATATTTTTTTTGGCAGCAAAATAGTGTCAAGAAATTATATAACACACCCCCAAAAAATGTAGCAGTACCACAAAAATGTCAGAAATTTTTGCGCACTCAGATGTGATGGCTGGCACGAGCAAAACCGATTAAAATAGCAGGATTTTCACGCTGTACTATGAAAAGGATCTGGCTTTATTCTGCAGTGTCAACAAGCAAATGGGAAAAAAATGGGGCTCTGGATTGCTTTGGAATAAAATAATCAGGATTAAGATGCAAAAAATAAAATTGCTGCCCACTGAGACCTAGGGCTATGTAGATACGGTCAATATGTCTAATAGGCAGCAGCAGCAGACAATAATGGAATGGACCCTCTTGATGTATGCAATGAAGTATACCACATACAATGCCTGCCCGCTACTGATATGTATATACCCACATACAGTGTGTGCATGCCTTGCACTGATATGTATATACGCACATACACTCCCTGCCTACCTTGCACTGCAATCTATATACCCCGTAATTAGTCCTTAGAAGGACTGTTGATTTAGTTGGATTTGTGTATTCTTTTATGGTATGCCAACACTACCTGATAAACCCCCAAATCTGACCCTATCTCAGCAGCAGCTCTCCCTACACTAGCTGATTCTGGAGCAGACTGTGACGAGCATGGCGGCGCCAGGTCTCTTATACACCTGATGACGTTGTGCTGCCAGCCAATCACTGTAATACCACAATCAAGATGGCTGCAGTATTACAATGCGTGCCCGATAATCCCTGCATGTTGATTGGCGCTCTAAAGAGCGTCAAAAATGCAGGGAGGGGACCAGAGCACCAGGCAAATAATCCCGGAAATGCTCGGCGCAAGCCGAGTACCGCGAGCACAGCGATGCTCGGGCGAGTAACGAGCATTATCGAGCACGTTCGCTAATCACTACTTAACATCTTACAGTCTGTACGGAAAGTATTCAGACCCCTTACATTTTTCACTCTTTGTTTCATTGCAGCCATTTGGTAAATTCAAAAAAGTTCATTTTTTTTCTCATTAACGTACACTCTGTACCCCATCTTGACTGAAAAAAACAGAAATGTAGAAATTTTTGCAAATTTATTAAAAAAGAAAAACTGAAATATCACATGGTCATAAGTATTCAGACCCTTTGCTCAGTATTGAGTAGAAGAACCCTTTTGAGTCTTCTTGGGAATGATGCAACAAGTTTTTCACACCTGGATTTGGGGATCCTCTGCCATTCTTCCTGGCAGATCCTCTCCAGTTCCATCAGGTTGGATGCTGAACGTTGGTGGACAGCCATTTTCAGGTCTCTCCAGAGATGTTCAATTGGGTTTAGGTCAGGGCTTTGGCTGGGCCAGTCAAGAATGGTCACAGAGTTGTTCTGAAGCCACTCCTTCGTTATTTTAGCTGTGTACTTAGGATCATTGTCTTGTTCAAAGGTAAACCTTCTGCCAAGTCTGAGGTCCAGAGCACTCTGGAAGAGGTTTTCATCCAGGATATTTCTATACTTGGCCACATTCATGTTTCCTTTAATTTCAACCAGTCGTCCTGTCCCTGCCGCTGAAAAACACCCCCATAGCATGATGCTGCCACAACCATGTTTCACTGTTGGGATTGTATTGGGCAGGTCATGAGTAGTGCCTGGTTTTCTCCACACATAATGCTTAGAATTATTACCAAAAAGTTCTATCTCGTCTCATCAGATCAGAGAATCTTATTTCTCATAGTCTGGGAGTCCTTCATGTATTTTTTAGCAAACTCTATGCGGGCTTTTATAAGTCTTTCACTGAGGAGAGCCTTCAGTCGGCCCCTCTGCCTTAAAGGCCCGAATGGTGGAGTGCTGCAGTATTAGTAGACTTTGTGGAATTTTCTCCCATCTCCCTACTGCATCTGTGGAGCTCAGCCACAGTAATCTTGGGGTTCTTCTTTACCTCTCCCACCAAGGCTCATCTCCCACTATTGCTCAGTTTGGCTGGATGGCCAGGTCTAGGAAGACTTCTGGTTGTCCCAAACGTCTTCCATTTAAAGATTATGGAGGATATTGTGCTCTTAGGAACCTTGAGTACTGCAGAAATTCTTTTGTTACCTCTGCCAGATCTGTGTCTTGCCACAATTCTTGTCTCTGAGCTCCTTGACCAATTCCTTTGACCTCATGCGCTGCAGATGATACTACAAGCACAGCTGTCATACCGTCTGTTCACAGGGGAAGGCCGGAGGACAGAGAGGAGGAGTATGAGGATGAGGAGGAGGACACCATAGTCAGTCGTACTGTTGGTGAGGACATGGAAGGCATGCCTGTTAGTAGTCTGGCATGCATGGCTGACTTTATGTCGCGCTGCGTTTCCCGTGACCCTCACATTAGAACAATTTTCGGTGACACTCATTACTGGTTGGTGACACTTTTAGACCTACGCTACAAGGAAAATTTTCAAGCTCTTAT
Source organism: Oophaga sylvatica (assembly GCA_033576555.1). NCBI lineage: Eukaryota > Metazoa > Chordata > Amphibia > Anura > Dendrobatidae > Oophaga > Oophaga sylvatica. Next base: position 105,718,871 of record JARQOD010000005.1, read on the forward strand.
TCCAGAGTCAGGCAGGGCTCTAAAAATGGTGCATTACTATAGGGCCCTTGAATCGCAATTAGTGAAAAAATTCCCATGTGAGAACACTGGCAGCAGACGTCAGAGTTTGTTGTACAGCCAAGGAGCCCTAGTGAGAGAGATAGAAGTACAATCCAGGTCAGGCAGGGGAACAATGGCAAAGTCCTGGGAAAATTTTCTCAGACCCTCCCATCGTGCCGCCACAGAGGCAAGAGGTGCTGTCACAAGAAGTTTAATGTTTGGGAAGATGGTGAGGGAGTACGTTGCAGATTGTACAAACGTCCTCCGGGATTCCTCTGTGCCTTTTAATTATTGTGTATCCAAGCTGTACACGTGGCATGAACTGGGTCTCTACGCCTTGGAGGTCCTGGCCTTCCATGCTTCTAGCGTTCTGTCAGAGCGAGTTTTTAGTGCTGATGGGGAATTATAACAGATAAGCGCATCCGCCTGTCAACTGACAATGCTGACAGGCTGACTCTTATCAAAATGAACAAGGGCTGGATTGGCCAAGACTTCTGTACACCTCCAAATGAAAACACCGAAATAGAACCTTAACTGAATTCTCTTTTTTGGAGAGGTGTATTCTCAGGCACTTCTTCACAACCACACATTGGTATCCGCTTCCTGAGTTGGTCTGTTTGCTGTTAGTCTCCTCCTTATCCTCATCATCCACAACCAGTAGAACAACAGGCCGAAGGGATTGCGTGATACAAAAGTAACTCAATTTTTGGCCAAGGGTATTATATAATATTTATATCACTGTCTCTGAGCTATTGCTAGGGACAAACATATCTCATCGAACACACTCTGGCTTCATATCTATGAACCTGTGTTCGCACCTCCCTTTTGTTATTTTTTTCATATGTGGCTTCACATTTATAATTTAGTTGTTTAATTAAAATATGATTTCTCATTGTGCCTCCTCATAGTCCATGTCTACATGACCAGGGTGAATGTGTTTTGTATCATTATAGGCTGTAGAATTTTGGCCAAGGGTGATGGCAATACTTTATTTCAAAAGGTACCACCCATTGGTGAAATGCTTTTCAGCCTATGTCCTCCATTACAAGTCTCAGAGACCCACACCCCTACATTTGGGCCTACTTCTTAACTCGGTTTCCTGAAACATGTTCTGTACCATTGTAGGCCGTACAATTTTGGCCAAGGGGGGCTGTGATGACCATATTTCTTTTATTCCAAAAGGTACCCCCCAGTACTGAAATGATTGTCAGCTTATGCACTCCATTACAAGTCTAAGAGACCCACACCCCTACATTTGGGCCTACTTCTTAACTAGGTTTCCTGCAATGTTTCTTCCTTATCTCACAATACATTGCCTGTGTGAATGTGTTCTGTAGCATTATAGGCAGCTGATTTTTGGCCAAGGTGGGGCTGTGATGGCCATAGTTTATTCAAAAATGTACCTCACATTACTGAAATGCTTGTCAGCCTATGCACTCCATTACAAGTCTCAGAGACACACACCCCTACATTGGGCCTACTTCTTAACTCTGTTTCCTGCAATGTCTCTTTCTTACCTGCCAATAGATGACCAGGGTGAACGTGTTCTGTACCATTATAGGCCGTAGAATTTTGGCCAAGGGGGCCGTGATGGCAATACTTTATTTATTTAAAAAGATACCCCCCATTAGTGAAATGCTTGTCAGCCTATGCACTCCATTACAAGTCTCAGAGACCCACACCCCTACATTTTGGCCTATTTCTTAACTCGGTTTCCAGCAATATTGATTCCTTATCTCAGACTAAATGACCTGGGTGAACGTGTTCTGTACCATTATAGGCCATTGAATTTTGGCCAAGGGGGGCTGTAATGGCAAAACTTTATTTATTTAAAAAGGTACCCCCCATTCAGGGCCGGCTCCAGGTTTTTGAGGGCCCCGGGCGAAAGAGTCTCAGTGGGCCCCCGCCCCCCTTTTAACACATACTATGTCTGCAGGAGATCCATAACCACAAAAGTGGAGATGCCAAATGGGAGCAATTGGCAGTGTGGGCCTACGGCACAGCTCCTGCTCGGCCATAGCACTGCGCTGTGAGTCTTCAGAAGGCGCTGTAGTGCTCCTCAGATCTTTCATGCTACCAATTGGTGAAGGTTTCTGCTAATCAGTGAGCAGCTGCACAAGCTGGAGACCTGCGTCACATTAATTGGCTGAGACGCCCTATAAGGCCGGCGTCACACTAGCGAGTTTGATGTGAATAAGTCGCACGACTAACTCGCATCAACACCCGGCAAGGCCGCCCGCTCTCGGACCAGAGTATACGGCTGCATGTATTATTATGCGCACTCTGGTTTGAGAGCGGGCGTCCGTGCCGGGTGTTGATGCGAGTTAGTCGTGCGACTTATTCACATCAAACTCGCTAGTGTGACGCCGGCCTAAAGAAGATAATCTGTCATGTAAACTGATAACCCGGTGATGAAGCATGACATTATTTACATTACTAATTGTGCACCCTATAAACGGATCAGGTTTCCACTGTTAATTCCACGCCATAAACTCATCATATGTGGTCAGCACTTAGAGGGGCAGCGTTTTGTAGATTTTACAGCAGTTCTTAGATTTCATCCTGCAAAGACCAGACCCACTGCTTGTGACCCCGGCCAGCAGCTAATATACTGTAGTGTTACTCTCCTAAAGGAGCTGATTAATGCTTTCCTCCTGTGTTATTCCAGGGGAAAGGTTACGTACACTAGTAGTGCAGATAACCTTTCCCCTGGAATAACACAGGACGAAAGCATTAATCAGCTCCTTCAGGAACGACACGTCTGTACTCACTCACTGTCACTGCCGCAGGACTCAGGTCAGGAACCTCAGCAAGCGCCGGGAATCTGTGCAGACTGCAGTGACGGGAGTCAGGACCATTTCGCTTTCTCAACGCTGTCTGCAGCCTGCACACAAACTTGCTTCTGTCCTCAGGCTCTGCCGCTCGCCTCTTCCTGTCTCCATCGGCACTTCCTCCCTGGCTGCGGCACACGTGAGAAGAGACAGGGGAGGAGCTCTATTAGACTCCACCAATCCTGACTGTCTGGAGTGTCTGGACTCAGTCTGATTGGCTGGTCCAAAGTCCAATAGAAGCGTGTCTGCTGCTGTGAGTGAGCGTGAGTGGGCCCCCCTGTCTGGCCAGGGCCCCGGCACTTGCCTGGGTGTGCCGGGTGCTGACGCCGGCCCTGCCCCCATTGGTGAATCCACATCCTTCTTGGCAAAGACTTGATAACATTTATGAGATTTATATTTTAATATGCTTTGTGAACAATACAAACATTAACCAACGGAAAAATATGAAAACTATCTTTAGAAATGTGTAATAGGTCTGTGATAAGATTAAAATTTTGATTTTTTTGAACTGTAGGCATAAATGTTCTTGAAAACATGAACAAAGTTTTCTATATACCTCGTCTAAAACCATAAGAATTGTGTTAGAAACGTATTGCCACGTTGCTTTTAGAAAGTATATGGTTTTCTGCCCGATGGACCATACTAGGTCGAAGGATCAAACATGTCAGCTGGATCATTGCCAAAAGAAACAGGAGCCTGAAAAGTGGGTGCCATTGGACATGATAGTCAAACAGCGGCTGCTGCTGGTATGGGGTTTGGCTGGTTAGTTGGGGGCGTAGACTGAAAATTATTGTTGTTTTGGTCAGCAATTTTCTGCAGTTTATTTTACAGAAAAGTCAGAATATTTATCAGCTCTGCAATGCCCACTTCTCCCATACCAGGTATCTCCTGCCCTAAAGGTGGATGTCATTGTTCCCCCATCAAATTCTCCTCCCTTTCGACATCTTCAAATATAGATGTGAATATGTCATCAGGAATATCCTGATCCTGCTCTCTCTGAATTTTGGGGACCTTTCTGGGACATGAAGACCAGAATGGATGGTTTGGAAAAAGTAGAGCCAGTGAAAGATGAGGATGTTCATCTTCAAGACCTGGCCCCCCGAAGGGGCGAAATTTGGCAGGTATTAGCTGGCATGCTGGAAGTGAAATTATAAAGGCCTCCATGTTGTTGGCATTGATTGCATATCTTAGTTTGCGGTTGAGGTAGGAATAGGGCCGACTGTAGAACACCGCATCACTGCTGGTTTGGGGGCAGAAACGCAGGAGGCACATATCCTTGGTACATGCAGGCCAGATGAGATCCACATATTCCCAGACTGATTCCTGAGAGATGATGCCTTTAGTTATAATCTTCTTTGGTAATTTCTGAAAAAGGTGGTCACTATATCACGAAACTTGCATGGCTGTCACTTTGAATGTCTTAATAGAAAACATCTGAATCAAGCCTTTCCGTACTGCAGTTTCAGATGAGGAGGCGGTCTCACTTTTATTGCCTAAGACATCATTTTCCATGCAATCAATGGTCTCTGCTGCCTCTGAGGATTGTAACTTCTGTCCATAACTCTTTTCCTTGGCATTTGTGATTGGTGATTTTATTTTTCCCCTTTGGCCCATATTATTCATATCTGAAGGTTTGATTTTTCCCATGCAAATAATGCAATTGAGGTCCAGAAGGTGAGTTTTGTGATGAGCTGTTGTTTCTGTTGTGATCTCATTTATATTATTAATATCTGAACTCAGTGAATCATTGGTTTTCCAAGGTGCATGACACAGATCCTCCAAGGTAAACATTAGATCTGGTGATGTATCGATTTCAATCAACCCCTTGTGTGTGAGCTTTATCATTTGCTGTTTTTGATTTATTTCCTCCTCTGCTTTCTGAATCATCTCCAATGTGTGCTGCCTTTCCTGGTTTCTCCAGTCACTTAGCTCCTGGTGAGCCATTTCCTGCAGGACTCATCAGAACCAGACGTTGTGGGGTGATCTCACCTAATACCACACCTTAAAAGTAACCATTATTTTTGGTGTCCTTCAGATTGAAAAGAAGACTTCTGTACTTAGTTTGGTATATTATACTAGTATTACGATACAAGTCAAATATATCTTCTTCAACATTTTCAGCCAGTTTTTTCAATGTTTCGTCAGGCAACTCAAGATTCTTTGTCTCCTTAGCCAAGTGAGACAGAAGTGGTGCTCGGTCTTGTAGGCAACGAGCTTCTCATCAGGACTTTATACAATGCCTGTACTGTGCTTCTGCAAACAGTAATAGGGAGTTTGCTGAAAACAGGATAAGAGAATCATGTGGATTTTCTATATCAAATGTCTGCTTTTTGGACTTTCTTTTTCCAAGTTTCACCTTTGAATTTGTTGGAGGAACAGATTCCAGCTGATTGTCAGTTGACCTTTCAGAGTGAACCAGATTTTTTACCTTTAGAACATGTGTGTCTTTTCCCAAATAATAACACCGTCATTATCGGACACATCTAGTACTATTATCTGAAGGTCCAATTCTGGCTGGTCAGAAGGTCTCTCTAACTCATCCAGCATCTCCACTTTCTTGGAATTTACATTCCAGGATCCGAAAGAATGCAAGGATTCATCTTCTGCTCTATTCCTGACAGCAGTGCCTGCATTCATCACCAAGCGCATTCTCTCTAATAAGTAACTTTTATCCCTTGTGGATGCACTGACATCTTGAGAATTTGGGGTGACCATGGAATGTTTTGACTCCCATGTGGAAGGAGATTCAGAAACTCTTGGTACTTCAGGATCAGGAAAAGATGCAGGATCTGGAGGAATTTCCAGCATGAATTTCTCCAACAAGCCCAGTGGACAGTGACAATCACGATCATCAGGCTCTGATGGGTTCACACTAAGCCGTGTATCCATGTTGTATATTTCTGTCTTGGTATGCCAGTAAGAGGAGCTTATGGTGGTCTGCCCATGTACTAGAACAGGAACCCCAGCAGTCTCATCGCGTTCCTTCATAACATTAATATACCTTAAAAAGCTCACTTGAAAAGCTCCTTTTTTTGTTGCCTGGTTGCTCACATTGGACATAATACACTTCATATAAATTTGATAAAGCAATGCTGTTATGTAGGCTCAGTATTTCATTACAAATATTTCTTTGTCCACTATACAGTATTTGTTTATCTCCTTGAGAGTCATAACTTTGGCTGCCTCAAATGGTAAGAGTTCAATACAAAACAGTGATGGCTGAATGCTTGTAGATGCTGAGGACTTAATCAATTTTTGAAGCGATAACTTCTATGAGTGAGACTGCATGTTCCTTCTTTACTGGATTATAAGCAGGAAAATAAAAAAAATGATCTTATTATTTCTAAATTACTTTGTTGAAACCCTGTGTGATCATCTATGGTGTCTCCAATATTTACTACAGAGCAGAACGGAACAGTTGTGGAATATTGAGCATGGTCACAGTTAAGTTTTAGAACATATTCACATTCTTTCATTTCTCTATGTAATTTCCGAAATACATAGTAGCAGCTACTTTTAACAATACTTACCTATAGAAACTGGTCAAAAAGATTGTCATGATTATAGATAGTAGTTTATGGGTTAATCTTCATTTTTTCAAGAACGGCTGAATATAGATATGATTGCTGTTAATAGTGTAGTGCGAATATACAAATGGCTCTTTTGAATCCATATTCAAATATACAGAATGCATTCAGACAATTACATCGCTGCATTTCTGGTAAAACATTTAAGCTTTCATACGTTTGAGGTTTGTGATTGTAAAACTTTACGGTTTGTCTGTGGTGGTTTTATCTAAATCCTTGTGGCTTTTACATTCTAAGGGTTTATGGCCCCTCGTCTGATGACTACATGATATCTCAGTTTCATCCAACCTTGAAAGCTGGCCACTTGAAGGGCTGGGTGAAACTTGAGTTAGTGTTAATCACTATATAAGAACAGAGAAACATGACAAAGACAGATGCAAAAACTGGAGTACCTGTACATGTACAGTGTGTTCATACCTGAATAATTGGGGACGCCCATGCAGTGTATTGAATCTCCCAGTGGTTCTCGGTCTTGTTGTTGCTTCCCTGATATTCCAGACGGATGATGTTTAAAAGCCTCTCGGTGATGATGTCAGTATACTGTATGTAGTTAATCTTTATATCTACTTAATCATAATATTTATTAAATCCCTATATGTACTTAACCTTTGTATATTACAATATATACAAAACTGTACGCAGTCTTACTATTCAATCGTACTATTCCTTTAATCTTGTACTTTTAAATAAAAAAGCATCATATTTCCAGTATTAGCCATCTTTAAAGCCGTATCTGAACCTTAGTGTTAAAAACTTGGCAAATAAAATAGCCAAATTATCCATTAAATAATTAGGCAAAGAGGGAACAATCATACCATTAAAAAATATGAAAAGTTGATAGTCCTTCAATGTAATGCATCCTGCTCTCAACATAGTTTTGGGATTCCATTACCATTTGAAATCCAAGAAAGGGTTTGACAGCTTGAGGTTTCATGGTACACTCCTTTTTTTGCAATTTTTTTTAACTTACAGTCTCCTGTCTCCAATCAGGTCATTCAGACTGCATTGTTGGTTATTCTCAAAAGCTTAACTGAAAACATACAGGATTTTGTGTCACATTAGTATAATTTATCGTTTTGCAAGAATTTAAAGTAATCTGTTTCACTCTGTTTTGGACTAATTGGTGAGATCTTTATCAGCCACAACTCTGAAGTGTTATCAAGTTTTGTTGAAAGAGATGTAATATGAAAATTGCAAATGGAGATACTGATTTGGCTTTTATCCTAAGTCATATTACAAGACTCATTAAAGGGTTGATTGTGACTTGCAGGATCGCTACTTCCAATAGGTGGCGCTATAGAGTACAAGTCCTCCTTTTTTTTGAAGAGGCAATTTGCATATTAAATTTCCCAGAGGAGCATTGCACGGCGAATAAGCCTCCTTACCTCGACATGCCAGAGCTGGTATGTCACTCTCCACAAGGAGAAACCTTACCCCTTAGACCCTAGTTGAAAGAGATGGTGATTCTTTACTTTTTTTTCCTTGCAGTCAGCTCTCCTTAACTCGGTGTGATTTTCTATGTGATTTTTTTTTTTTTTTAAAACTTCAAGTGTTTCTGTTCAGACAAACAAACACTTTGCATGGAGGTGTAATTGGTACAGGAGTACCAAAAGAAATATGGAGACATGGATTTTACGGGGCCCATCCATTCTGTGGGTTCAAAGGCATTATGGGGTGCATGTGACTTTGCAGCAGGGCAGACATTGCTGTCACTGTATAAACAAAAGAGTACGGGAGCACAAAAGGAATATGGTGAAGTGGTTTTTACGAGGCCATCAATTATGTGGGTTCCAAGGTGTAATGGGGTGCATATGACTTTGCAGCAGGGCAGACATTGCTGTCTCTATGTAAACAAAAGAGTACATGAGTACAAAAGGAATATGGTGATGTGGATTTAACGGGGCCCATCCATTATGTGGGTTCATAGGCATTATGGGGTGCATATCACTTTGCATAAGGGCAGACATTGCTGTCACTGTGTAAACAAAAGAGTACAGGAGCACAAAAGGAATATGGTGACGTGGATTTAACGGGGCCCATCCAGTATGTGGGTTCCAAGGTGTAATGGGGTGCATATGGCTGTGCAGCAGGGCAGACATTGCTGCAAATGTTTTAAAAAGGAGTACAGGAGAAGAAAAGGAATATGGTGACGTGGATTTTACGGGGCTCATCCACTCTGTGGGTTCCAAGGTGTAATGGGGTGCATATGGCTGTGCAGCAGGGCAGACATTGCTGCAAATGTTTAAAAAAAGAGTACAGGAGTACAAAAGGAATATGGTGACATGAATTTTATGAGGCCCATCCAGTATGTGGGTTCCAAGGTGTAATGGGGTGCATATGACCTGGTAGCAGGGCTGGCCTTGCTGCCAATGTGTAAAAAAAAATTCAGGAGTACAAAATGAATATGGTGAAGTGGATTTTACGTGGCCCATCCACTATGTGGCTTCAAAGGCTTATTGGGGTGCATATGAATTGGTAGCAGGGCAGGCCTTGCATTCAATGCCACATTTTTCATGGAGGCCCTCTGGGACCTCTTATGAAAGGGGTATTGGGGTTCATCTTAATTCTTGGCAGCCCATCCACTCACAGCATAGGCTACAACAGTTTAGGAGACCCACTGTTTAAGAAAATTAATGCCCCTGATGCACCAGTAAAAATAGGCTCTTTGACTTTAAGAGTCCCTCCTTCATAAATAAAGCAAGATGTGTCTGCTTATGTGTCACACACCACATGGCCAGCTAGGGTTGTTAAATGTTACAATGACATTTCCCAGTGAATGCATTTGTTTTGGTTCAGGAAAGATGTGTATCATTGTACCGTGTTAGCCAGTAGATAGAAAAATATTTTGAATTGAGAAGTCTCTGTGGTATTAACCACTGAGGACTCTCAATTATAAATATTTGTTTTGGTTGAAATCAATATTAAAGTAGCAAAAATGTTTCTAAAACGCTGCGTCGGAACTTATCCCAAGTTGTGGAGGAACATTTTAGTCTGGGGTTAATTATTTTTCCTTACATACAAGTCATTAACATGGAAAGGATGTGCCTTCACATATTTCGCTGCAAAATCAGTTTCGGTTTCGTTTTGGTATGTTTTTCTGTGCATTGGAAACAAAGGCATGAAACTCTGACAACATTGTTTACAGCTGTGAACTAGGAGTCAGGAATGGTTCCAGGGGCGATCCCCATGATGTCCCCATGTCATTTAAGCAGTGTTTCCATCATTTTCTGATGTTTTTAGACCTTTAAAGTACCCCCGAGGTGGATAGCGGCAAAAATACTCGCGTCTCCCATAGACTTACATTGGGCTCGTTGTTCTGTCCGAGTACCCGAGTATTCCAATCTGCTCGACCCGAACAACGAGCACCTGAGCATTTTAGTGCTCACTCATCACTACTGGCTACACCTCTTATAGCTTTGTCCTTGCAGTGCTTAAACAGAGTTGTAAATTGGTACATTAGAGTTTAGGTTTAAGCTCCTGCAGCCATGACACAACCCAGTGGCACCCCTCATCACTTGCTAGGGTGACAAAAAGAAGCTATCCTCTATGCTTCTATTCATCTAAGGAGTTATGTCTAATACCTACTTTTTTCCAATCCCTGCACCTGCCCTTCACGGGCATAGTAATGCACTGCTCAAAAAAATAAATGGAAAACTAAAATTCAACATTCTAGATATCACTGAATTAAATATTCGAGTTGCAAATATTTATTCATTACATAGTGAAATGTACTGAGAACAATAAAACATAAAAATAATCAATGCTAATCAAAATTAATATCCCATGGATTAAATTATCAGTCAACTCCTGGACATTCTGTGGTACAATGTAGCATTGGTTAATGGAACGAGACATGATGTCCCAGATGTGCTCGGTTGGATTCAGGTCTGGAGAATGCGCAGACCAGTCCATAGCATAAATGCTTTCATTATGCAGGAACTACTGACACACTTTAACCACATAAGGCCTAGCATTGTCATGCATCAGAATAAACCCAGGGCCTAGTGCACCTGCAGATGGTCTTACAATGGGTCTGAGGATCTCACCCTGCCACCTAATGGCCGTCAGGGTCCATATGGCTAGCACATGGAGGCCTGTGCCCCACACAATTACTGACCCACTGCCAAACTGGTGATTCTGGAGGATGTTGCAGGCAGCAGAACGTTCTCCACGGCATCTCCAGACTCTGTAATTTCTGGCACAAGTGCTCAACGTGAACCTTCTCTTATCCGTGAAGATTACAGGGCGCCAATGTTGAATCCACCTATCTTGGTGTTCTCTGGCAAATGCCAATCGTTCTGCACAGTGTTGGGTTGGGCTGGACATCAGGCACTCATACCATCATCATGGTAGTGACTTGCTGGAGGTCATTTTGCAGGGCTCTGGCACTGCTCCTTTTGTTTCTACTTGCAAACAGGAGGAGGAAGTGGTCCTGCTGCTGGGTTGTTGCCCTCCTACTTACCCCTTCACGTCTCCTGGTGTACTGGCCTGTCTTCTGGTATCTGATCCATTCTCTGGACACTGTGCTGACAGACACAGCTACCCTTCTTACACAGCTTCGCTTTTTGCCACAGCTAGCATTGATGTGCCATCTGGATTAGCTGCACAAGCTGAGCGATCTCTGTGGGTTGTAGACACCGTCTCATGCTACTGTATGTACTTCTAGGGTGAGAGCAATGACAAAATGGAAAAGTGACCAAAACAACTGCCAAAAAGTACAAGAACAGAGAAACGGTCTGTGGTCACTCCCTGCAGAATCACTCCTTTATGTGAGTTGTCTAGATAATTGCCTGTCAGTTCTACCTGTTGTAGAAATTGATTCACGATCAGTGTTTATTCATAATTTAACAGGTTGATTTCACAGAAGTGTGCTTGAGCTGGAGTTACATTGTGTTGTTTAAGTGCTCCCCTTATTTTTTTGAGCAGTGTATTTTACATCATGCTTCCGATTCAGATGTTGCTGGCACAGTTACTGTGCCCACGCCATCACAATTATATACTATTACAAACATTTTCTGAATAATTGCCATGTAATAGTATGAATGAAGTTAATGTATTAATACAGAAACACAGAAAGGTTCTACACTCATGGATTCATATAAGAATTTATCATATGAAATAAATTGTACCATATACAAGAAGATGCTGCAATATTGGAGCTATTCCCAGTTCAGTTCTAAGAGGAAAAATAGGCCCAGCCTCATCGAAGTGTTTGAAAAATACTTGATAAGTTTGATATAGGAAAGATGTGTATCTTCGTACCGTGTTAGCCAGTAGATAGAAAAATATTTAGACTTGAGAGTCCTCGGTGGTTGATACCTTTTAATGGCTAACTGAAAAGATGGTAACAAATTGCAAGCTTTCTACACTACTCAGGTCTCTTCATCAGGCAAAGACTAAAACAAAACCTTAAGAATCACATATTTATATACACAAAAGGACACAGGAATAGTGCAATAGGTAAGACAAGTGACGTGAAGCAGAACTGTCATTATGGCAGAGGGATGAACATAAATATTGGAACAGTTCATAGATAAGGAGAGAAAGTTTTATTGCCCTCTGATTGGGGTCTGGTGTTGTGTTTTGATGCCCCTAGAAGGTCAGAGACGCAGATTCCTTAATTGATATAGAATGACATGAATCCGTGTGATATATTCATTCCAGCACTAAGAGTGTCAAAGGTCATCATAAGTTTGTATTCCCAAACCTTTCTATCTTTCTCAGATTTGAAGTTAGATTTTAATACCAGTAATTCCATATCCATCATGCTATGACCGGGCATAGAAAAGTGTTTTGCCACAGGTAAATCCATTCTTTTTTCTCTTATTGTGTGGCGATGAGAATTCATCCTTGTTCTCAGTTTTTGCCCGGTCTCCCCCACATACAGACCCCCAGTTGGACATTTAGTACATATAATTAGGTACACCACATTAGATGTGATGCAGCTGAAAGTACCTGGGATCTTGTAGTCCTGATGGGAGTTGGGGATCTTTATCTTGTCCGTGGTCATTATAGATGCACAGGTTTTACACTTCTTCTTGTTGCAAGGAAAGGTTCCTGCAGCTGTTGGGGAGGACAGGGAGCTTCTGACAATGATGCTTCTTAGATTTGGGGGCTGCCTAAAACATAGTAGTGGGGGGTCTGGAAATATGGATTGTAATCGGGCATCTTTTTGTAGTAAGGGTTGTAGTTTCCGTGCAGCTCCCCTTAGCAGCTCCAGATTTGGATTGTAGGTGACCACTAGAGGCACCCGGTTATTTTCTTCTTTAGTTTTGTAATGTAGCAGGTGATTCCTTGATATTCTGGTGGCTCTTGTAATTTGGTTTTCAATTGTTCTTGGATGGTAGCCCTGGTTCAAAAAAGTCTTTATGAGGCGACCAAGGTGTTCATCTCTATCCATGGGGTTGGAACATATACGGTTGTATCTGATGGCTTGGCTGTAGACAATAGAGTTTTTTATGTGTTTTGGATGGAAACTGTCCCATTTAAGGTATGTTGGACGGTCGATTGGCTTCTGATACAGGGATGTCTCTATTTCATTGTTCTTTAGCTTAATGGTGGTGTCTAAAAAGTTAATTTCAGTGCTGGAGTAGTTGAGTGTTAAGTTGATGGTTGGATGAAATTGGTTGAACTGTTCATGGAACGTCTTTAGCTGTTGTTCAGACTCCGTCCAGATGATTAAAATGTCATCAATGTAGCGGTAGTAGGCCCAAGGCCTAATGGGACATGAGGACAAAAAGTCGCTTTCAAGCTTGGCCATGAAAAGATTTGCATACTGTGGAGCCATTTTACTTCCCATAGCTGTGCCAGTCTCCTGAAGATAGATCTTGTTGTCAAATTCAAAGTAATTGTGGGTGAGGATGAATTTTGTGAGTTTCACCACAGAATCAGCATCATTCCCTGTGTTTCCCATGAAGACTTTGCAGGCATTTAATCCATCCTGGTGTGGGATATTAGAGTACAAAGATTCCACGTCCATGGTGGCCAGGATGGTTCCTTCTGGTAGGGGACCTATTGCTGCTAGTTTATTCAGTAGGTCAGTTGTGTCCTGAATGTAGCTGGGTGTATCCTTTACCAGGGGTTTAAGAATGCCCTCTACCCATCCAGATACCTGCTCAGTAAGGGTGTCCACACATGAAATAATCGGCCTCCCTGGATTCCCAGCTTTGTGGATTTTGGGAAGCATGTAAAATGTCCCTGTTCTTGGACTTTCTGGTATCAGGTCATCAGCTCTTATGGATTTGTCAGACAGACAAGATACCAACTTGCTTAGTTCCTTGTAATAGTCCTGTGTAGGGTCCGACTCCAGTTTTCTGTAGTAGCGTGTGTCCGTAAGTTGTCTGTTTGCTTCCTTAATATAGTCTGATGTGTTCATCATGACTATTGCACCTCCCTTGTCAGCAGGTTTAATGATGATTTCTTTGTTGGTTTTCAGAGACTGTATGGCCTTTCTCTCCTGGGCACTGATGTTGGATGTTTGTCTCTTGTTGCTGGCTATGATGGTGGATTTTATCAAATGTCTGAATGAGTCTATATATTTATCCAAATGAGGGTTACGTCCAGGTGGAGGTGTCCAGTCTGACCTCTTCTTGGTTGTTGGGATCCCTTTTCCTTCAGTCCGAGTGTTTTCTGGATCTTCTGTATCATTGAAGTATTCCCTCAGGCGCAGTCTCCTGAAAAAATGTTCCATATCACTGCAGAGTTCGGTTTTATCCAGGGCCTTAGTAGGACAAAATGAGAGTCCTCTAGAAAGCACGGCAAGCTCCACTTTGTTGGGTTTGTAAGTTTAAAAGTTTTTGTGAAACTCGAGTTTACACAATAATGTTAAGACTTTGGCATTTACATGCCAGTTTCACCC
>JARQOD010000005.1:105733285-105745847 GCA_033576555.1 Oophaga sylvatica
CGTGCGGGTTTCCCTTTTTAGGGGCTCTAATCCTGTTTTGGATTGGAAACGTTCTAAAACCTTTTTGGGGCTGCAATGGTTAATCCAAACCCTCCTGTTTTTTTCTGCCCCCCCCGGGGCGGGGATGTTCCTGATTTTTGTTATTTTTCTGATGTTTTTAGCGAAAAAATCGCATCCTTCCCCCCCCCATAGGACTATAGCGTTTTTGAATTATCCCGGGGTAGAAATTTTCCCTAAGGGTCCCTTTTTTTAAATGTCTGTACCGAACATGACCAGGGTCTTAAAAAAGGGATCAGGGAAAAAGGGTCATACAGACCACCCTTTTTTTCCCCCTTAGGGCGGTTTTTTTTCTTTGTGGCCAAAAAAAAGGTTTTCATTAGGCGGAGATTATCGTCTCAAAAAACAATATTACGGGAAATTTAAACCCGTTACCCTTGTTTCTGACCGTTTCCGGGGGTAAAACGCTATTGGTTTCCCCAATTGACCTCAGGGGGCGTAAAAAACCTTATTCGCATTAAGCGGGGGGTGAATGGAAGACGGTTTAAACCCCCCCTGAAGGGCTTTGAGTCCCTTTTTTGGTGAGCCCTTGGGTACAATGCCCTTCCGTCCCAGTCCTTCTAATGACATTTTCGGGGATTTTGTGGACAATTTCTGATTGTTTATTTGGTGAATCTTGATTTTTTCTAATGATGGGACTCTCAGGAAACGGTTTCGAACTGTACCAGATTTTGGAGAAATGCTCTGTATGGAAGGGAAAAAAGGTCTTTTTTGGGACAGAAATCTATTTGGGGAATTTTTGTCCCCATTTTTGAAAGGCCCGGTCAAGGTTCAGCCCATCTGTTTTTGGGTCCAACCTACTTCAAAAGGCTCTTCAGAGATTTTTGGTTTTTCCAATTTTTATCGAAATTTTTTTGGGGAATTTCTCTGTTATTTTAAACCATTAAGATTTGACCAAAAGGGTTTGATGTGGTGAATTGCCTCCTGAGCAGTGTCCTTTTTAGGAACTTAAGCAAAATCACTTCTGCTCCTTTTTTTAAAAAAAAAAAAAGGAAAAAAAAAAACCTGATGTTTCTCGCCATTTCAGTGGGGGGTTGATGCCTCTGAATTGGGGGGAGGTCCGTTTTGTCCCAAAAAGATCCAGAACCCCTAAAAGTAACCCTTTGCCTTTTTTTTCAAAATTTTTTCCTACTGAACGTAATTTGACGGGGAAAAGGGGGTTTAGGGGGTAAAATGGGCTTTGAAGAGGGAACAGGGGGTGGAGGGAGCCAAAACAGGTGGTGGTCCTTACGGCCAAAGAATCGTCTATCTGGATCTGCCAACGCTCAATCCTAACGGGCCCGGGGTGGCCTTGTTTTTTCACACTTTTTAATTTTTGGGTTTCCTTTTCCCGGGGCACAAAAATTTAAAAGGGGGTTCCCCTCTCGGGATTTCCTTGCGGACTCTCCTGAGCATCTGACCCTGTTTTTTGAAGGAGGGTTAGTTCTTTCCGCCCTCGCCAATTTTTGAGACTTGCCGGGGGGGGTGTCAGGAGGATAGCCCGAGCGCCCCCCTGTTGGAAAATTGTTTGTCCCGGCCAAAAAGGAAAAAAGGTGAGTGAGTTTTTTTCCGCATTGGGGGGGGCCCCGGAATTTTTGGTACCAGAGACTGGTTAGTCGGGCCTTTTGGGGCCTATTTTGCTCGCGATTGGGGAATTTTTGGCAGTCTGCGGGATTGCTTCGCTCCAAGCCTTGCTCTCCTTGTGGTTTGTTGGCCATTGCCTGTCCCAAAGACCATGGACCCATACTTTTGGGGATTTCATTTCCGACTTCCTGTTCTCAGAGAATGACCCCCATCGGGGAAAATTTGTGGGGGTTTTCCCAAAAAGATACATTTGTCCCCCACCTAATTTTTCCTTCCCCTCTAATTGGGGCCTTGTTCCTTCACACGGTTCGTTTACCGGCTTCCTAGAACTTTTTGGGTTTCAGGGGATCCAGTTTTTTTCCAATTTTTTGGGGACTTTTGTTCTAACGGGGGTTCAATTGTTTTCCCCCGGGGATTCTCCTCAGACCATGGCAAACGAGGAAAAACCAAATTTTAGACTTATTAAGATCTTTTGTTCTGATCAGGATAACGGGGGCTCTTTTTCCTTTGGGGTGAGTTTTCCTTAAAAAGGGGAGCCTCCATTGATGTCTCCTTTTTTCGAAAAGGGGTTTTCCCCCCGGGTTTTTTTCAGGCAAGGAGGCTTTTGTCTGTCCAGGTGTTACTCTGTTTTTAGGTAGCCGATTTGGGGGCCGGGGGGGGGAGGTTGTCCCTCTCTCAAAAGGCCCAGCGTTTGCTAAGGGGTAACTGAGGCCTCGGTTTAAAGTGGGGACTTGGTTTTTGTCCCAAGAAACCTAGAAGTAGCATCCCTAAATTAAACCTAGGTTCAGGGGGCCTTAAAGACATGGGGATTTTAACCCCTTTTTCTTTTTGCTTTTCCAGGACTTTTAAGACCATAACGGTTCCACATCCTTTTGGGGTTTTGGGCAGTTCCTGCTGGGCCCCGACCCTGTTTTGGTTTTGGGCAATCTGAGTATTTGGGGGAAAAATATTTGGGTTCTGTTTTTAGACGGACCCAGTTTTTGGTTTTAAAGGAGAGGTTTTGGGGGAAGAAATTTTGGGTTTTTTTGCTTCGGACATCCATGCTAGGGAATTATCCGTGTTACATAGAACCATCTTGACCCCGGGGGGCCAAATGGGGGTTGGGGGGGCCCCCCCCAAAAAGGGGGGGAGGGTTTTAATGGGTTTTAGATGGTTCTGAGCAAGGCTCCCCGGGGGTTTTCAAGGGGTACTGGGGGTTTTTGGGTCAGGTTTCTGTTGGGGCTTTTTTAAGGGGGAAACATTTTTTTCCCTCGGGGGGCCGGGACATTTTTTGGTTAATCCTTTTTTTCCATTTCCCCCCGTAGCCCGCTGGGTCGTTCTGCATTCCTGCTATCAGATAAAACAATTTCTTATTTTGTTTTTTTGTATATTTTTTTCATTTTGCCGCCTTTGTGGGGCCTTTTGGGGGCCCTCCGGGGGGTTTTGCCCTCTCAGTTTAGCCCCGCCACTTTTTGACTTTTCTTTTGCAGTTTTTTCAGTGGCGTGTTTTTGTTTCACCAGAGAACTAATTTGGGGGGTAGGGTCGGTATCTCAGGTGATTTTAAATTATAGAGGGGTTTTTCAGGTTTTCTGGGTTGCAAAGGGGCCCTTCCTGTCCTTTTCTATTTAGATAGTTGGGCCCCGCGTTTGCTCATACTATTTTTTTTCGGTCAGTTTTTCCTCTTGTTAACCGCCATTAAAAGTTGGGGGGCTTCTATTATTTTGGGGTTTGCCCCGGGGGAAAAAAATTTTTTCTATTTCTATTTTAGGTGGGGGTTTTTTCCAGGCTGTGACGGGCGTCTAGGCCATCGTGGGAACCTCCACGGCTGCCTCTAGTGTGGGGTTTTAGTAGGGTACGCAATCTCAAGTTTCCAACTGCTTGGGTTTCCTTTTTCCTGCACCCCACTCCGAACTAACACTTCACCGGAAAAAATAGGTCAAAATAAGGGGGTAACGTATATTAATTTAACGTGACATTGGGGAGACGAAATCAAACATTGCCTCAATGAGCCACCTTCTTGGCCCCCCAAAAACCGCCCCAAGGGGAAAGATGGTCTGTATACCTTCCTAAAGACCTTTGATATTAGATGCATACCTCAGCTCAGTACAGAAAAATTTAAAAGGGCCCCACCCTTGGAAATTTACAACTGGGTACTAAGTCAATAGGCAACTAATCCTATAGGAGGAAGGGCAGTTTTTCTCCACTAAAAACATCAAAAAATCGTCAAATAGTCAGGGACATCTTGAGCTGGGGGAGGCAAAAAAAAATTTGACATGGGGGGGGCAAAAAAAAGGATTCAGCACAAAAAAATTGACAACCCCAACGGCCAGAAAGTTTTCCCAACCAAAAAGGATTAGATCTGTAACCAAAAAAAAACCCTAAAACAATGTATGTAAAAATGTAACACCAAAAATTTGAAATTCTCTTGGGGTCCGGGTAACCCCATTATCCCCGGGGGTAAAAACGGGGGTTTTATTCTCCCCAAAAGGGGAAAATCAAATCCCAGAAAGGAATGACTTCCGGGGGGTTATATAGGAAAACCAAACGGGGCAAAAAAATCCAAAATTTTTTAGCTCCCCGTAAACAAAACCGGCTGAAAAAGGGACAGGGAGCAAATAAAGTAAACAGTAACAAATTTAGTCTGAACACCCCAAAACAACTGAGCGCGCAAAACGTTTCCCCCTTTTGGGGCAGAGGGAAATAGATGAAAGCGTCACCCAATAGACACAACTTTTTACGTTTCGTTTTTCATACGCTGTGCCCCAAAGTCACCCCAAAAACCCCCTGCGGGCCGGGGGGGGCCCGAAGGGGATACAATTCACACATATTTCACCTCGCGCAACGCTGTCAACTTGAATAGCTAATGAATAGAGTCATTGAGCCAAAGGGGGAAGGGGAAAATCCCACCAAAAATCCTTCCCCCCTCCAACCCTTCTGAAAAGAGCCCCTGAGCATCTCATTCCACTAGAAGGACTGCCCACTTTCTGAATTCGACAAAAGGGCCCGCGGCTTCATGACCCTGTTTTTAAAGCCAACAAGGTTTATCAGCTTGATCATAAATTTTGGGTTTATCGACAATAACCCAAGCTGAAAAAACACATCAAATCATTCAAAAAAAAAATCCCCAGGGGTTAGGGGGAAAAAGGCCCAACCAGAGGGGCCCCGCGCACCAGGAATGACAATTTTTAACCTCTGCGTTGCTTCCCTGAGATTTTTGGCTTCAAGCAAAAAACAACTTTTAAATTTAAAAAAATTTGGGCCATCCCCCAAAAAAAAATGGGGGAGTGTCCAGCAGAGGCAACCCCAAGATAGTGCAATACTCTGAACTTGAGCAGCAACTGCTCACACGATCGGACAAAAGCTTGACCTCCATTTTGGGAAAAAAAAATTCCCCACCCCCCCCCGAAAAAGGGAAAAATTAGCAAAAAAAAAAAAAACATTTCTGCATTTGCACTTTTTTTTTTTCTTTTACTATTTTCCCCCCTTTGTATACCAAAATTTTTTGTATCCGGGGACTCTGTATTTTTCGGAGCTGGGAGGGAGGGAAAAAAAAACCCCATGGGGCCCCAACCCAGGGGTTTGGAAAAAAAATGGGGTTTCAGCCCCTAAACAACCGCACAACAAAGCAGCCGGGCGTTCCTAGGGGGCCCTAACCCTCGTCAAAAACCGGGGGAGATCATCCCTGAAGAAAAAGGGAAAGTAACCCCCGGGGGTAGCCCCCCAAAAAAGTAGGAACCCCCCCAAAAAATAAGGGTTAACAAAGAAAATAGAACACAGATAGAAAATAGTTTTAGCAAACCGGGGGCCCAAACCTGTCTAAAAGGGGCAGCACGGGGGAGAAAAAGCCTTCCCCCAAAAAACCCCAGGAAAAACTCCAACATTCGAATCCAAAACACGAGACCACACGATCCACCCCCATACAACTCGGTGTGGACACTACTACCCCCATAAAAACACAAACGGAAATAATAAATACAAAAAAACGAACGGAGCCCAGCCAACCCCCCAAAAGGGGGGCCCCCGGGAAAAAAAAAACAAGCAGCAAAAAAGCAAGAGAAATCAACTACAGAAAAAAAAAAAAGAAAAGACATCTGAATGCAAGCAGGGGGCAAAAAAAAGCTGATTTTCAAACCTAACCAAAGAAAAATTTATCCCCGGGGGCCGGGGCCCGGGGAAGGAAACTCGTTATATGGCAATTGATCCCCGGGGCCGGCCCTGAAGGTCACTCGCTTATATAGGCCTCTGTGCCACCGACAACCTCTTTAAGCAGGGGGGTTTTTGTGTTCTACATGGGTTTTTAATTCCTCAGAAAACCCCAAGGAGCTACTCTGAAGTCTCTCCAACATGTTCACAACAGATCACTGCACAACTAATTACACTCCTACTGAATTTTTTTTGAAAAAACGAGTTCAATATAGGGGTTTCGGGCTTTCAGCACCCAGGGGCTTCTTTTTGGGACATGGCACCCCAATCCATTCGCAAAATCTGATCTCCAATATGGCGCCTTTTCCCTTCTGAGCTTTTCCTGTGCCTCAAAAGTTGTATTCCCCCACCTATGGGTTATCGGCGTACTCAAGACAAATTGCACAACAAACTGTATAGTACAATTTCTCCTGTTACCCTATGAAAATGCCAAATTTGGTCCAAAATAATTTGTTTGTGGGGAAAATGTGATATATATTTTTTTTTCACGGCTCAATGTTAAAACTTCGAGAAGCATTTGGGTTCAAGGTGCCACACGCATCAAAATACATTCCTTGAGGGGTCTAGTTTCCAAAATTTGGTCACTTGTGGGCGTTTCCACTGTTTAGGCACATCAGGTGCTCTCCAAATGGATATGACATCTCTAATGATTCCAGATAATTTTACATTCAAAAGTCAAATGGACTCTCCTTCCCTTCCAATCCGCCATGCCCTAAAAAGTAGTTTTCTCCCTGATATTGGGTATCATCGTTCTCAGGAGAAATTACACAAATGTATGGTGCAATTTCTCTGTAACCCTATGAAAATGCAATATTTTGTGCTAAAAACATATTGTGGGTAAAATTGTGGGTTTTTTTGTCTTTACGGCTCAATGTTATAAACTTCTGTGAAGCACCTGAGTGTTCAGTGTGCTCACCACACATCTAGATCAGTTCCCTGAGGGGTCTAGTTTCCAAAATGGTGTCACTTGGGGGGATTTTCATTGTTTAGGCACATCAGGGGCTCTCCAAACACAAACATGGCATCCGCCAATGCTCAGCTAATTTTGCATCAAAAGTCAAATGGCACACCTCCCTTCCGAGCTCTGCTGTGCCGCCCAAAAAGTAGTTTTCTCCCCATATGGGGTATCGGCATCTCAGGAGAAATTACACATCAATTTTGGGGTCTTTTTTTCCTATTCCCTTGTCAAAATAAAAAAAATTTGGGATCGTATCATTTTTTTGTGAAAAAGGGGTTAAATGTTAATTTTTTTAATTTTTTTAATTCCTGTGAAGCGCCTAAAGGGTTAATAAACTTCTTAAATGTGGTTTTAAGCACCTTGAGAGGTGCAGTTTTTAGAATGGTGTCACTTTTCGGTATCTTCTATCATATAGATCCCTCAAAGTGACTTTAAATGTGAGGTGATCCCTAAAAAAACGTTTTGTAAATTTTGCTGGAAAAATGAAAATCACTGGTCAACTTTTTAACCCTTTTAACTTCCTAACAAAAAAAAATTGGGTTCCAAAATTGTGCTGGTGTAAAGTAGACATTGTGTAAATGTTATTTATTAACTATTTTTTGTGACATATCTCTGTGATTTAAGGGTATGAAAATTCAATTTGGAAAATGCTAAATGTTCAAAATTTTGCCAAATTTCCATTTTTCCAAAAATAAACGCAAGTCATATCAAAGAAATTTTTATCACAACATGAAGTACACTGTGTCACAAAGAACAGTCCTCAGAAACGGCCAGGTTATTATCTCTTAAAATGACAGTGGTCAGAATTGTTAAAATTGGCCCGTCATAACGTGCAAACCTCCCTTCGGTGGTAAAGGGTTAAGGAAGCATGTAAACTGTATTTTAAACTATGTCCTTACTCCTCTGGGGATGAGGAGCAATGAGTGGGAATTGTGATTTCATGGGCAAGGGGATCCTCAATCCTGGCTTTTTCTTTGCCACAGGAGTCTATTTGTCTCTAGTCCGTAGAAAGGTTAGCCTTAGCTATGATTATCCTCACTGTATTTTCTTGGCTGAATCCAGGCTCCGTCGCCTACAGCAAGGAATATGTTAGTGGAGACTTATAGGTCTGAATTCCTCAGGAGCGCAATCGATATCAAATGAAATGACCCGCTCTTAAAGCCAATTTTGGTCAAGGTCTTACTGAAAGATTAAAAGATGCTTTGGCATGTATGAAACCCTGACTCAATGAAGGCGGCCATTCATTGGCTATACGGGTGGACAGACGCCTGTGGGATAGATGGGTAAGACCACTCTCTCCCGAGCCCTCTTTCTGGGTGAACCTATACTTGTGCAGTTAGGAGGTGCTTTCATGTCATATGTCTCTCCCGACATTTGCAAGAAAAAGGGCATGTGTTTTTTATGTTGGAGGAAGGGAATTTTATTAAGGTCTGGTCCTTTGATTCCTAAACAAAAGAGACTTGATAACCCTGGGAGCATGGAGTTGATAATCAAGGGGTATGTTCATCTTCAACCTGTAATTCCTCGGTTTGTCTTGACAGCAGAGTGGTGCTAGAGAGCAGGATTGAGAAAATGTCTGTGTAGACAGTGGAGCTGGAGTCATGATGGTTGATGCGGAGTTTGCTAGAACTCATGGGCTTGCTTGCTCTGCCTTAGCTAAGCCCAGGGCCGCTCCAGGTTTTTATGGGCCCGGGCGAAAAGAGTCTCAGTGGGCCCCCTTAACACAGACCACGATTCATGATGCACAGATACTGCAGAGAAATTTGGAATTAGCACAACGCCAAACACTTCTCTTCTTCCATTACATGACTGATACCTCTTGTAAATTGTACAATAGCTCAAAAACCGCCAAATCCTCACAGCGCACAGAACAGACTGGACAGTACAGTCCTCCATACAATATTATGGGCACCACAGTCTCCCCTCACACTCCATATAATACCTCATGCAGGATGTCACCCCACCATCCCCCATATAATGCTCCATACAGAATACTGGACCACATAAATGCTCCATACAAAATATGGAGCTCTCCTCTACACTGTGCTGCGTTCTGCACTGTTACGGCTCAGGAAAGGGCCTGTGGAAAGACTCCCTATTATCATCATCATTGCTGCCCATTATCATCATCATTGCTCCCTCATCATCATTGCCTGCCCAATATCATCATCATTGCCTCCCTATATCATTGCCTCCCCATTAATATCATCATCATCATTGCCTTCCCATATCATTGCCCCCCATCATCATCATTATCATGCCTCCCCATTAAATCATCATCATTGCCTTCCCATTATCATTGCCTCCCCATCATCACTATTATCATTGCCTCCCCATTAATATCATATCATCATTGCCTTCCATTATCATTGCCACCCCATTAATATCATCATCATTGCCTTCCCATTATCATTGCCTCCCCATCATTATCATTGCCCCTCACACCATCACTGCCTCCCTCCACCACCATCACACATACAGCACCACGGGCAGCACTCTCTCACATACCACACACACAAGCACACCAAAACACACACACCTCACCTGTCCGGCGTCTGCGCGCTCTCTTCGCTGCTGTGAGAGAGAAGCGCCGGCGCAGGCACCCCCTGGAGCTCGGAGCTGCGGCAGCGAAGGCACGGCGAGAGGTGAGTATTGCGCCGGCTGCTGATGGGGCCCTGATCAAGCGTTGGAGGTCCAGTGGCGGCGCTGACACTGCTAACGAGCGCCGGGGTGCCCGACGGTGAGTGGGCCCCCCCGCCTGCTCAGGGCCCCGCACTTGCCCGGGTGTGCCGGGTGCTGCCCGCCGGCCCTGGCTAAGCCTATTCCTATTTCGTCATCGACTCAGCACCACTTGCACAGAGAGCACTGACGCAATTGTACATAACATAATTTTAACCAAATGCGTCTAGATAAATAATACTCATCCATATAATGATTGAACAAATACCCAAAGAAAATATGAACCAAAAGCAATTTGTAAAAATTATATAATTTTTATCTTACAAAAATTCTTAAAAAATGAGAACAATATAATACACAATGTGACAAGGGAAAAAGGCAATGCCTAGAAACCACACGCAGTAAGAAGTGACAGACTAAATCAATAAATGAATACAAACAATGCATCCATAGAGATATATACCCCAAAAAATATCAATTTCTTCATGGAGTAAAGTGCATAGAGCAAAAATCAACAAAGGGTATATATCACTGACAATGTAATAGATATAATCACTATGAATCTATCATGCAGAATGTAACCTCAATAGATAGACTGCATAATACATAAATGTGGATAATATACAAATGCATACCACTCAAATAGATCCCCCAACAGGAATGATATTCCTCAAAAAAAAATGCCAAGGCATAAATCAATGAGGGATATACTGTATATCATTGGCAATACAGTGGATGAAATCCCCAAAAAATCATTTATACAGAGTAGGCCATAAAGAAAAGATGCTACCGTTGGTATACAACACGACCTAATATACGATCTTCGTCTGTGTCATCTACCTCTTCCAACAATGACAGTATTATCTCTAATCAACGTTTAAACCAGATCAAGACATAAGAGTGGTTATCACACTCGTCGAAATGATCCTACTAGACTAGTGCTGAGAGTAATTCTGGATCTTCAAAATTAAAGGTAATAAACTTATCACAACATGTTCTATCGGACATGCAAATCGAGGTACTGAGTCCCCGCCTGTCTTCTCTCCGACCTCACTTTTGACTTTTTTACTGCAGTAAAAGATCTCCACCTGTTTGCGAGAAGCTGGTTCTAAAAAAAACTGCATTCCAAGAAAACACCTGAAGATCTCCTTGGAATACAAAAAGAACTGAAGACCCACCTCTTCCGACAAGCCTACAACCTGCAGTGATCCTCAGTCTACTGAACCGCCGCACGACCAGCTCTACCCTCTCCTAGTGTATCCTCACCCATCCCTGTAAAGGGCTGTGAGCCCTTGCGGGCAGGGTCCCTCTCTCCTTTGTACTTGTGTGTGCCTTGTATTGCTCACGTTTATTGTATTTGTCTATATTTGCCCTTTTTCACATGTAAAGCGCCATGGAATAAATGGCGCTATAAAAATGTATAATAATAATAATACACAGAAACAAAAGCTTTAGCAATATTGGATAACTATGTGAGGAATCAACTTTTCTCAACCTGAAGGTAAGTTTACAATTAGTAAATCCAAAAATTTCCCTCCCTTGAGTTTATTTCCCTGAGATCGAGCTATTTGTCAAAATGGTGACTGAGGAATTCAGAAAAATACCACAATGCCTACATCATGATAATTTATCGAAAAAACAAGAGATGTGCTTTATCAGAACACGGAAGTTAAAGGATGTGGTCATAAAGAATGCAGACAAGGGAGGGAATGTGGTAATCTGGCCTACTACATCATATGAAGGAAGCACCCGCCAGTTGAGAGATGTGGATAAGTATAAGAAACTTACTTTTATCCAACTTCTGCCTTCCAGGCCGAACTTGGTGGAATTATTGGAAGAGGCATTTTTTGATGGGACCATTACAAAGGATTGGAGAGACAATCTTATACCTGAGTGTCCAAGAACCCCCGTGTTTGTATCTTTTCCCAAAGGGTTCATAAAAAAACTCCGTGTCCCCCGGGAAGCCCCATTAATCGGGAAAGGGGGGTTTATTGGAAAAATGTGAGTAAATTTTTGGATTTTTTTTTTTTAAACCTTTGGGTGACAATCTCCTTCTTTACCTTAAGATAGGGGTGTCTTTTTCAAGATTAGTAATACCCCCCCTTGAATAGAATTTGCTACGACTCTGGATTTGAGTCCCTCAAAACATCTTTTGGGCACGTACGGACTTAAAAGCCTTTGATTTCTTCCTGGGCTTCTGAATTATGAACGCTTCTTTGCTTTTTTATCTATTTTGGAATTTGGTTACTCATATTATTTCATTTTTAAAGGGGAAAAATCTTTTTACAGCTCCAAGGGACAGCATTGGGGAGCCTTTGCCGGCCTATGCATTCTGTTCCGGGACTGTGGAGAGAAAATTTTCCTACTACCCACCCTCGCCTCTCAATACTGATGTGGGACGATACATCGGGGTAGTTTGCTATATGGCAGGGGATGAGAGTGATCTTTTTGAATTGTAGAAATTACTCAATGCCTGATTAATATCAGGGACCTTTTTTACAGTCAAGTGGCCTGACTTTTTGGATGTTTTGATTTTCAAATGAGAGGGCGGTTTTTTTACAAATGATTTATACAGGAAAAAACATCGGGTTTAATAGTCTGTTTTACTCCCCGTCGGGTCCCCTGGAATATTAAAAAAAAAAAAATACCTTTTGGTCAATTTTTAGGGGACGAAACATTTTCTCTAGAATTCTTACCAGAACAGGCGGTGCTCAAACTTTGGGGAGGGATTCTCTGGACATGGTTTTGAAACGCAAACATCAAGATTTTAAAAAAGGGGGATTTTTGTTAAACAAGGAAAAAACCCGCTTCTCGAAACGGGGAGATTTTTTCTACGTTTTCCAATATTTTTTTGCGCGGAAAAAAGCATTGGGAAAATTTGGGCCCGATTTAAACAAACCAACTTGGGTGAAAATCTCTCTTTCCCCCCCCATTACATATCGAAGAAAAAAAATCCAAAAATCTATTGATACAGCTCACAAAAGGGCAGAACGTAATGCCGTTTTGGGTCAAAGGAACAAATGTTTTTTTTCCTTCATGAACTGCTTTGGGTGTAAAATTTGGAGAGGTCAACCCCCATTTAATTCGGGATGGGGCAAAGGAATTTTCAATTAACCCCCAAT
>JARQOD010000005.1:105745947-105889169 GCA_033576555.1 Oophaga sylvatica
AATTTCTCGCAGGCTTGCAAAACTGACATATAATGGATCCAAAAGAATAGTATTTCAATCACAAAAAAAAGAATAGATATATACACATAGAACACATATATATATATATATATATATATATATATATATATATATATATACATGTCATTGTGACATGTATATATACATGTATTTATAGTTCCTAGACTTCTACATACTGTTATAGTCGCTAATTCAATTGCCGGCTTTTGTGAAATCACAGAAGCCGACATGAAATGATACATTGTTTCCACACAGTTAACCATGTCATTTCCTGTATTTTGATATATGGTTTGAACTTACAACTACATGATTGTATTTGTACAAAATTTCAGACATGTAGGGGTTAATTAAAGGTGTAAATTCGTTGAAAAAAAATGCGTGGGATCCCGCTGTATTTTCTCCACCAGACAGACAAAGCAAGCGAGTGGGGGCAGATAATAACAGCCTAGGGAGGGTACATTTTTTTGGTGCCCCCCCTGGCTACTAACATCTGCCCCCAGACACCCCAGAAAGGGCAAATCTATAATTAGATTCGCCCTTTCTGGCACTTTGCCCGTCTATTCCCATTGCCCTGTAGCGGTGGCGAATGGGTTAATAATCTCACCTTAATGTCACCTTAGTATTGAAAGGTGACCTTAAGGCAGGTTAATAATTGAGAGATGTCAATTAGACAACTATCAATTATTAATCCTATTGTATGATAGAAAAATCAAACACACACAGTTTAATAAAAAAGAAGTTTAATGAAATAATCACACAGTTTTTGACAATATTTTATTTTCCTGCTAAAACCATTTCCTGTAATAAAAATAAATAAAAAAGCAAAATGATTCTTACCAATCCGATGTACAGTCAGGTCCCACGGTGTAATCCATCAGAAAGGGTTAACAGGTTACAGGTCGCAGAGAGCTAATAATGCTGTCTCAGACCTGTATTCCCCTGAATGAATAAGTTACTCTCCCAGCGAAAGGAGAGGAATAGATTCATGAATGGAGCTTAATTGATTTATTACAACTTTCACTTGAGTGACCTGACCTAAGGTGAAAGTGGATACAATCAATTAAGCTTCATTCATGAATCACATCCTCTCCTGTCAGCAGGAGATAAGCTCATTCATTCAGGAGCTATCAGATGAGCACGCAGGATTACTTGCGCTGCTTATCTGATTGCTAGTAGTCAACCCTTTGTGAAGGATTACATCGTGGGACGTGACAGATTGCCAGATAGGTAAGAATAATGTTGTTTTATTATTTTATATTTATTTTAGAAGAACAAGGGCTTCGAACGGATTAAGACTTAAATAAAAGATGGTCAAAAATATGTGTTTTTATTTCATTAAAATTATTTATTCTTAAAGTGTGTGTGTGTTTTTTTATTTACTTCAATAGGATTAATAATTGATAGTTGTCTAATTGACAGCTCTCAATTATTAACCTGCCTTAAGGTCACCTTTCAATACTAAGGTGACATTAAGGTGAGATTATTAACCCATTCGCCACCGCTACAGGGCAATGGGAATAGACGGGCAAAGTGCCAGAAAGGGCGAATCTAATTATAGATTTGCCCTTTCTGGGGTGTCTGGGGGCAGATGTTAGTAGCCGGGGGGGCACAAAATAAAAGTACCCTCCCTAGGCTATTATTATCTGCCCCCACTCGCTTGCTTTGTCTGTCTGGTGGAGAAAATACAGCGGGAGCCCACGCATTTTTTTGTTAACGAATTTACACCTTTAATTAACCCCTACATGTCTGAAATTTAGCACAAATACACTCATGTAATTGTAAGTTCTAAACAAATATCAAAATACAGGAAATGACATGGTTAACTGTGTGGAAACAATGTATCATTTCATGTCGGCTTCTGTGATTTCACAAAAGCCGGCAATTGAATTTGCGGCTATTACAGTATGTAGAAGTCTAGGAAATATAAATATATATATATATATATATATATATATATATATATATACATGTCACAATTACATATATATATATATATATATATGTATTCTATGTGTGTATATATCTATTCTTTCTATTCTTTATTAAAGCTGTCAGTGTGATTTTACAGTATAGCCGGGGATGAATTGCCGGCTTTTCTAAAGGACACCGATGCGATTTCATCGCAAGTCACACATGCGGTCCGTTTGTAATCAGATTTTCATCGCTCCCATAGACTTGCATTGGCGATAGTCGACCCACAATCGGTAACAATCGCAGCATGCTGCGATTGCACACGGACGTTTAAAACGGACCACAAAAAATCTGATACTGGGAGCTGCTCCATAGATTAACATAGGGCAGACTGCAATACGATTTTTCATCGCATTGCAGTCGTCCGATTCTGTCGCCAGTGTGACGCCGGCCTTAATCTTAAGAAGTGCACCATCCACTGGACAGCAGAAAGCCAGGAGGCAAGCGAGTTGTGTATTCCTGAAGACAGACATCCAAAGGGTAATGGATCACCTTGCAGAGAGTGACATGTCAAGCCTGACATGCCAAGGTAAAAAAAGCCTTGCAATGCTCCTCTGGGAAATAAGCAAATTGCCTTTTCAGGGAAGAGGGCTAGAACTCTAGTGCCACTTATAGAAAGTAGTAATCCTATATTGATCCTCGGCTCATCAAAGGGTTAATATTGACATTTAGGATTGCTACTTCCTATAGATGGCAATAGCTTTCTAGTCCTCTTCCTCTCTGAAGAGACAATTTTCTGAACATAGGAAAATGAGACAGCTCCTTTAAGTTAATGGGTTATTTCTGAGTCCACTGTCTTGGTTCCTTCTTCCCTTCTGCTATGTTTCCCCAATTGCAGACTGCACATCTTAGGCCGGGATCACACATGCGAGAAACACGGCTGAGTCTCGCATGTGAAATCCCAGCTCTGGCGCCGGCACTCGGGAGTGGAGTGTGCGGCTGCATGTAGTTATATGCAGCCGCTCTCTCCACTCCTGAGTGCCGGCGCCAGAGCTGGGATTTCACATGTGAGACTCAGCCGTGTTTCTCGCATGTGTGATCCCGGCCTTATTATGCCTCTGGCTTCTAAATCTAATCAAGCTGCACATGCTCTGTTCCGAGCCATATGGCAGCTTAGTGGTTAGCATTGTTGCTTTGCAGAACTAGGGTCCCTTGGTTCAAATCACACCAAGGACAACATCTGCAAGGAGCTTTGCATGTTCTTCCCATGTTTGAGTGGGTTTCCTTTGGGCACTCTGGTTCTCTAATAGAACATTAAGGCTAAGTGCACACGTTCAGGATTATTTGCGTTTTTTTCGCGGAAAAAAAAAAACGCGTAAAAAATGCATGAATTAAGCATCCTATCATTTAGAATGAATTCCGCAATTTTTGTGCACATGGTGTGTTTTTTTCCGCGAAAAAAAAAACGCATCGCGGAAAAAGAAGCAACATGTTCATTAATTTCGCGGAATTCTAGCGTTTTTCCTGCTATATTATTGACCTAGAAAGTTCAGGGAAAAATCGCGGTAAAAACGCATCAAATCCAAGCAAAAAACGCACCAAAAAAGTGCAAAAACCGCACGTTTTTGCCGCGAAAAAAGTCAGTTTTTGTTCAGGAATATTCTGCAAACATTCTTGAACGTGTGCACTTAGCCTTAGATTGTGAGCTCTAATGAGGACAGCGATTATACTATCTGTATATTGTTGTGGAATATGATGTCGATGAATAAATAGTAAAATAAATCATTGTCAGTAGAGGTGAGCACAACTTCTGAAATTCAGCATCTCATAATTATTTTAACCCCTTAATGACCGCCGATACGCCTTTTAATGGCGGTAGTTAAGGGTCCTTAACGGCACTGTGGAAAATGTGTATAGTGCCCCCCAGAGTCGGATTTTCTCCGGGGTCTCAGCTGCTGGAGGTAACCGAGACCCCAGAGAACATTATTCAGGTAGGTTTTTACCGAC
This sequence comes from Oophaga sylvatica, assembly GCA_033576555.1. NCBI lineage: Eukaryota > Metazoa > Chordata > Amphibia > Anura > Dendrobatidae > Oophaga > Oophaga sylvatica. The sequence goes on from JARQOD010000005.1 coordinate 105,749,887, forward strand.
CCCGGGGTTGCGATGGCGTTATTAACCGTATAATGGTGACAGCAAAAAAAAAAATCCGATGTGCCATTTAATTTCTCTCTCCTCTGATGTGATCGCACATTAGAGGAGAGATAAATAGGGTCCCCGATCCCCCCTCATACCTCCTGGTGGTCCTCGGGCCCTCCTGCATCCTCTGGTGGGTGCCGCCATCTTTTTCCGTTCAGAAAATGGCAGGCGAATGCGCAGCGCACACGCCGCGATCTGTCGGAGGTGCAATTTCTCCGGGGTCTCGGCTGCCGTGGGTAGCCGAGACCCCAGGGAACATGATTCAGGTTGGTTTCTACCGACCCTGGATTACGATCGCCGTTATTAACAGTATAACGGCGACCGCAAAAAAAATCCGATGTGCCATCTAATTTCTCTCTGCTCTGATGTGATTACACATCAGAGGAGAGAGAAATAGGGTCCCTGATCCCTCCCATACCTCCCGGTGGTCCTCGGGCCCTCCTGCATCCTCCGGTGGGCACCGCCATCATCTTCCGGTCAGAAAATGGCGGGCCGCTGATATCTGCTGGCCGGCACCCGGCAACAATAGGAAGATTTTTCCTATTGCTTCATTTTAGTCACTGTGATAAACGCTATCACAGTGATCAAAAAAAAAAAAATTTAAATAAACCCTACTTTACCACCCCCTTAGTTAGGGAAAAATAATAAAATAAAGAAAATATATTTATTTCCATTTTTCCATTAGAGTTGGGCTAAAGTTTTAGGGTTAGGGTAAAATTTGGTCTAAATTGAGTTGGGGTTAGGGTTAGAGTAAGACTAAAGTGAGCTGAGCTAAAGTTTTAGGGTTAGGCTAAAGTGAGTTGGGCTAAAGTTTTAGGGTTAGGGTTAGAGTTAGGCTAAAGTGAGTTGGGCTAAAGTTTTAGGATTAGGGTTAGGCTAAAGTGAGTTGGGCTAAAGTTTTAGGGTTAGGGTTAGAGTTAGACTAAAGTGAGTTGAGCTAAAGTTTTAGGGTTAGGCTAAAGTGAGTTGGGCTAAAGTTTTAGGGTTAGGGTTAGAGTTAGGCTAAAGTGAGTTGGGCTAAAGTTTTAGGATTAGGGTTAGGCTAAATTGAGTTGGGCTATAGTTTTAGGGTTAGGGTTAGGCTACAGTGAGTTGGGCTAAAGTGTTAGGGTTGAGATTAGGGTTAGGGTTGGTATTAGGATTAGGGGTGTGTTGGGGTTAGGTTTGTGGTTAGGGTTATGGTTAGGGTTGGGATTAGTGCTAGGGTTGTGGTTAGGGTTATGGTTAGGGTTGGGATTAGTGTTAGGGGTGTGTTGGGGTTAGGGTTTTGGTTAGGGTTGGGATTAGGGTTAGGATGTGTTGGGTTATGGTTGTGATTAGGGTTATGGTTAGGGTCGGTATTAGGGTTAGGGGTGTGTTGGTATTTGGGTTGGGATTAGGGTTAGGGAAGTGTTGTTGTTAGGGTTGTGATTAGGGTTATGGTTAGGGTTGGGATTAGGGTGAGGGGTGTGTTGGGGTTAGGGTTGTGATTAGGTTTTCGGTTAGGGTTTGGAATAGGGTTAGGGGTGTGTTAGGGTTAGAGTTGTGGTTATGGTTGGGATTAGGGTTTTAGGGTTAGGGGTGTGTTGGGGTTAGGGTTATGATTAGGGTTGGGATTAGGGTTAGGGGTCTGTTGGGGTTAGGGTTTTGGTTAGGGTTGGATTAGGGTTAGGGATGTTTTAAGGTTGGAGTTAGGATTAGGGGTTTCCACTGTTTATTTAAATCAGGGGGTCTCCAAATGCGACATGGCGCCCACCATTGATTCCAGCCAATTTTGCGTTCTAGAAATCAAACTGTGCTCCCTCGCTACTGAGCTCTGCCATGTGCCCACACGGTAGTTAACCCCCACATATGGGGTATCAGCGTACTCAGGACAAATTGCACAACAACTGTGGGTGTCTAATTTCTCCTGTTAACCTTGTGAAAATAAAAATTGGGGGGTGAAAATTCATATTTGTGGAAAAAATATGATTTTTTATTTTCACGGCTAGTGTTGAGCATTCCGATACCGCAAGTATCGGGTATCGGCCGATATTCGCTGTATCGGAATTCCGATACTTAGTTCCGATATTTTTTCAATATCGTATACCGGAATCGGAAGTTCCCATAATTCTTTGAGAGGCAATGTGATTTTAGTCAGCCAATGAGGAATCTTTGAAGTGTGGGCACATCCTGTAATGCTGCGGTCATCTTAACTAATGGCATGGCTGTGATTGGCTGCTGAAATTATGTCAGAATGCACTATAAAAGGCGCCGCCGCCATTTTAGCGTCACTGTGCTGTGAACTCAGTTAGGGACAGAACGCTGCTCTGCTGACTCTGAGGGACAGTTAGAGATTGCGATTTTGTGTACTTTGCTTTAGGCAGGCTAGTTTACCAACCGCTGTGTAAAGCTTCCTTTTGCCTTGCAGTGTTGTTTTAACAGCTCTGTGCAAGGTGTGTGTGTGAGAGTGCAGGTGACGCTGCAGTTTGCTCTGCATCCAACGCTGTCTGTAGGCATCTGCACGTGTCACTCACAGACTCTTTTTTTTTTTCTTTAGTGTAATTCTAGCTGCTCCATTCAATAGAAATTATAGTGTGACGCGCTTCCATCCGTATACAATACATTGGTTGCAAACACTATAGAAGTACAGAAAGGAGCTTTTCACAGATAGTGAATAGTTGTGTTTCAGTGTTCACTGCAGTCTGTGAGGTTTTGATTTTTTGAGTGCAGATCACGCTCCAGTTAGTTCTTCAACCACTGCTGGTTGTAGTCTGCTGAGCGTGTGTCACTGCCTCATCCTTCACATTTTTCTCTAATTGGTGCTGCTCCATTATATTTGAAAAAAATCTAATCTATTAGTGTGACGCGCTTCCATCCGTATACAATACATTGGTTGCAAACACTATAGAAGTACAGAAAGGAGCTTTTCACAGATAGTGAATAGTTGTGTTTCAGTGTTCACTGCAGTCTGTGAGGTTTTGATTTTTTGAGTGCAGATCACGCTCCAGTTAGTTCTTCAACCACTGCTGGTTGTAGTCTGCTGAGCGTGTGTCACTGCCTCATCCTTCACATTTTTCTCTAATTGGTGCTGCTCCATTATATTTGAAAAAAATCTAATCTATTAGTGTGACGCGCTTCCATCCGTATACAATACATTGGTTGCAAACACTATAGAAGTACACAAAGGAGCTTTTCACAGATAGTGAATAGTTGTGTTTCAGTGTTCACTGCAGTCTGTGAGGTTTTGATTTTTTGAGTGCAGATCACACTCCAGTTAGTTCTTCAACCACTGCTGGTTGTAGTCTGCTGAGCGTGTGTCACTGCCTCATCCTTCACATTTTTCTCTAATTGGTGCTGCTCCATTATATTTGAAAAAAATCTAATCTATTAGTGTGACGCGCTTCCATCCGTATACAATACATTGGTTGCAAACACTATAGAAGTACACAAAGGAGCTTTTCACAGATAGTGAATAGTTGTGTTTCAGTGTTCACTGCAGTCTGTGAGGTTTTGATTTTTTGAGTGCAGATCACGCTCCAGTTAGTTCTTCAACCACTGCTGGTTGTAGTCTGCTGAGCGTGTGTCACTGCCTCATCCTTCACATTTTTCTCTAATTGGTGCTGCTCCATTATATTTGAAAAAAATCTAATCTATTAGTGTGACGCGCTTCCATCCATATACAATACATTGGTTGCAAACACTATAGAAGTACACAAAGGGGCCTTTCACAGCTACTGAACAGTTGTCTGCAGTGTTCACTGCAGTCTCTGAGGAATAACCACACTTAGGCCTTATAACTTTTCTGACTTTCTTTATCAATCTACCAAGATGAAGAAGGCAGGGAGTAAGGCACGTGGTCGTGGCCGTGGAGTTTCAGCAGGGAGAGGACGTGGGGATTCTGTGGCTGCTGCCACACCCAGTGACACAGCATCCACCAGTTTTCCCCGTGAGCGTTCCTTTATGCGCACTTTTGTAGGAGCTCAGCGTACCCCCCTGCTGCGGGAAGAACAAATTGAAGCCGTTGTTGGTTGGATGGCAACCAATGCATCGACTTCAATTGCTTCCACCTCCTCTCAGGACCACAGCACTGTTGAACAACCATCTGTCTCTTCACCGCCTGCCAAATTGCCCAGGCAGTCAGAGAGTTATGAACTGGAGCCAGCTGAGTCTCTGCTTCTGTTCTCAGAATCTGTTGGCTTGCAAACAGGGGCCCAGCCAAGCAGCATTCTGGAATGTGAAGAAGAGGCAGTATACAGTGATGCGCAACAGCTGTGTCTCTCTGAATGTGAAGAGGCGGGTGAGCCAGTGCCGATGGTCAGCACACCGCAGAACGCATCTGATGATGATGAGACTCAGTTGCCAGTTTCTGTTGAGCATGGTGCTGGCCAGACCACCCAACAGCAGCAGGTGTTGGAAGAGGGTAGTGGAGATGATGAGGTCCAAGACCCAACATGGCGTGAGGAACAGGAAGGTGGTGGTAGCAGCTCTGAGGAAGAGATTGCCCAACGGTCCAAACAGTAGGGAGAGGTAGGCTGCAGACTCGGTTGCCTGTAGCCTCCAGTTTGGCACCCGTTTGTAGCAGTTCTCTTCCAACAGCCAAAACGGGCGCTCCCAGGACTTGCACTGCGTGGTCCTTTTTTGACACTCTTGCAGATGATATTTGCTATGTCAAATGCAAGCTGTGTAATCAAAAAGTAAAAAGAGGTAAAAATGTCAGTAACCTTAATACCACAAATATGTGGAAACATGTGCGGTCAAAGCACGTGGTTGAGTTCCAAAGACACACTGGAGATGTAGACCAACCTACAGCAGCACCTACATCTTCAGCTCGTGTTGGAGCCTCTTCCTCCTGCTCACACACAGCTGGTTCGGCTTCCTCACAGGATCGCCATGGAAGAACCTCTGTCACTGTTGTCCAGAGACCCAGTGTTATTCCACCCACAGCTGCAAGTTCCCTGTCATCCTCACACTCCCAGGCCACAAAACAGCCATCGGTAGCACAGGCATGGGATAAAAGACGGCCATACTCGGCAAACCATCCACGAGCACAGGCTCTGAATGCTGGCATTGCAAAACTCCTGTCCCTTGAAATGCTGTCATTCAGGCTGGTGGAGACTGACAGTTTCCGTAACTTAATGGCATTGGCAGTCCCACAATACAATGTGCCCAGCCGATTTTATTTCAGCAGGCAAGCCGTCCCTGGTCTACAAAAGCATGTTGAGGGAAAAATTAAACATGCGCTACTAAACGCCGTCAGTAGCAAGGTCCACCTGACCACCGATGCGTGGACCAGTACCCATGGCCAGGGACGATACCTTTCCCTCACTGCCCATTGGGTCAATGTTGTGGAGCCGGGTACAGATCTTGCGAGTGGCGCTGTACGTGTTCTGCCAACTCCAAGGATTGCAGGAATCAAGTCTGTCCACATTGACTCCTCCTCCTACTCCAGTTCCTCAGAATCATCGCTGCAGGAGCCGTCACGGTCTACCTCCACATGGACCCGTGAACGCTTACCTGATGCGACCGATATGAGCACAGCCGTGGCCAAACGTCAACAGGCCGTCCTGAAATTAATTTCCATGGGGAATCGAAGCCACACAGCGCAGGAGCTCTGGAATGCCATCAAGCAAGGACATCTGCCACGTTTTGCGTGCGTTTGATGAGTCAACGCGGATGGCGAGTGCAGATGATGCACTAGTCAGCCTGACTGTCCCCCTTATCTGCCTGCTTCAAAAAACACTGCAAGCACTAAGGGATGAGGTTTTGGAAGAGGTGGAGGATGAGGAGACACAAATTCCATCACCTCTTGGACAGTCAGCGCAACTTGGTTCCTCCCAAAGGGCTTTGCAGGGCTCACTTTGTGAGGAGGATGAGGAGGAGTCAATGGAGGAGGAAGACATCGCTCCAGAGGGAGGTACACAACGCTCTAGTCAGTATGTAGAGCGAGGGTGGGGTGATGCAGAGCAGGCAGAGATTACGCCTCTTGCAGGGGACAGCGTTTCTTGGCCAGTTGGGAGTCTGCAGCACATGGTTGATTTTATGCTGCAGTGCCTGAGAAACGACCGCCGCATCGCCCACATTCTCACCACGTCTGATTATTGGGTGTACACCCTCCTAGACCCTCGCTACCGGGACAACTTACAAAGCCTCATCACACCGTTGAACCGGGAGCGTAAAATGCGGGAGTACCAAGACACACTGGTGCAATCCATAATGTTCTCCATTCCAGCCGAGAGCACTGCTGCTGCTGCTACTGCTTTACAAAGCAGCTCTGTGCGTCGAGGCAGTGGAGACAGCTCTGCATCAAGAGGGAGCACAAGCAGCGCCTCTTCAAAAGGCAAGACCAGTATGTTCCAAATGTGGCGAAGTTTTGTGGCAGCGCCACAAATGTCTACACCATCCGAGACGGCTCCAGTCAGCAGGAGGAAACGTTTCCGTAAGATGGTGACAGACTACATGTCTTTCCCTCTCAGTGTACTCCCAGATGGCTCTTCCCCATTCAAGTTTTGGGTCTCTAAGCTGGATACATGGCCAGAGCTTAGCCAGTATGCATTGGAGGTGCTGGCTTGCCCTGCTGCCAGTGTATTATCGGAGCGCGTCTTTAGTGCTGCAGGTGGTGTACTAACAGACCGTCGCATGCGACTATCCTCCGATAATGTAGACCGGCTTACTTTTCTGAAAATGAACAAGGCATGGATCTCGCCAGAATTTGTCTGTCCGTTTTCAGATTAAATAACTGGTTCGCAACGTTATCCATGTCTCCTGTTCCCTACACATGCACAGAAAAACCCATGTCGAACATGCTCCAAATAGGGAAGAGCCGTCACCCTGATTGTTATGCTTAAAACATGAAATTGTGAAGTTTTCCAGGCCTAGAATGATACATTTTTATGACAAATATGGACAAATAATAATTTGTCATCACAGCGCATATCTGCACATGTCTATTAGAAATGGTAACAAAAACTAAAACATAGTGTTCACTTTTTGAAATTAATGCATAAAAGTACATTTCATACTTATCAATTAATGCTTTTTAAGGAACTTTATCTGTACCTGTAAGATAATGCAGTCAATGGATGTACGATTCATAAAATCCTCATCATCATCATCACGAGTTTTATTTATGACAGACATTATAAAATACACATACTGATGCCAACTGTAACTTCACACACCATATATGAAATGGCCAGCATGTAAACCTGGTAATAATGTGCAATAATAAATTATTACATCTAGAAAGTGCATCATGCATACTGACAATAGGTAGTTATACCTGCAAGTGCTGTTGAAACAAGCACAACAGATATAAATTAATAATGGTATATAGGTATCACAGTGCATAGTTACTCATGGACAATGTCGATGTAATACTGTACCTCAATAAAGTCAGCGTCAACCATTATGGTTGTTAGTCTTGTAGATTGTTAAAGAGGGAACGTTCTTTTTTTGTTGGTCATAGGTGGAGTATTAGACAGTAAATGATTACTGCTGTCGTATTTTTGGCGTCCATAGGGCGCAATAACGCTGCGTAACGTCACATTTTATAGAGTCATCTAATAGACACACGCTACCCTACCCTACGCGTGACAGTAGGAAGGTAGTGTTGACGGATAAAGCCTTGCGCAACCAGACATGCTTTTACCCTCTTCAACACTGTACAAGCAAAAAATGCATGATTGCAGCCGCAGACTTTATTGACGTACAGTATAACATCGCCATTACCCATCAGAGGCTGTCCACTGTCTGATACAGACATAGAATACACCTTTTCTATCCGTAGCCTTTGTTTCACCTACACTTGCAGGCACACACTTAAATTGTGACAATGCATTATGTTTTTTTAAATGGTTATTTTTTATCGTACATTATTGTGTCATCACATTGATGAGTCCATGCTGGACATGTCATACATGCTGTACAAAGTAACGATTTTATTAACTTAAATAATTGAAATGTCTGTGACTGTCACATCTAAATTGCAATGATGATGATGATGAGTGACTATTACAAAATCCATTGTCTTCACTATGTTATGGTTTAACATAGCGTTCCTTAAGCATTATTCATAAATACAAAAATGGACTTTTATTCTTAAATTTACAACACTATATTTTGTATCCAATTTTTTGGGTGGTGTGTTGTTCCATTTCTTGTTGGCATGTGCATATATGCGTTTATATTTGCAGTGTCTTTATTTTTATTCTTGAAGTTAGGAAACATGTGTATCTTCGTACCGTGTTAGCCAGTAGATAGAAAAATATTTAGACTTGAGAGTCCGCAGTGGTTGTTACCTTTTAATGGATAACTGAAAAGATGGTAACAAATTGCAAGCTTTCGAGGCTACTCACGTCTCTTCATCAGGTAAAGACTAAAACCAAAAATGAAGCATCACATATTTCTATACACAACAGGACACAGGAATAGTGAAATAGGTAAGACAAATAAGTGACGTGTAGCAGAACTCTCATTATCACAGAGGGATGAACATAAATATTGTAACAGTTCCTACATAAGGATGGAAAGTTTTATTGCCCTCTGATTGGGGTCTGGTTTTGTGTTTTCATGCCCCTGGAAGGGCAGAGACGCTGATTCCTTAATTGATATAGAATGACATAAATCCGTGTGATCTATTCATTCCATCACTAACAGTGTCAAAGGTCATGATGAGCTTATATTCTGAAACCTTTGTATCTTTCTCATATTTGAAGTTATATTTTAATACCAGTAATTCCATATCCATCATGCTATGACCGGGCATACAAAATTGTTTTGCCACAGGTAAATCGATTATTTTTTCTCTTATTGTGTGGCGCTGATAATTCATCCTTGTTCTCATTTTTTGGCCGGTCTCCCCTCACTTGTCCCTCCCTCACTTGTCTTACCTATTCCTGCGTCCTGTTGTGTGTAGAAATATGTGATTCTTCATTTTTTGTTTTAGTCTTAGCCTGATGAAGAGACCTGAGTAGTCTAGAAAGCTTGGAATTTGTTACCATATTTTCAGTTAGCCATTAAACGGTATCAACCACAGAGGACTCTCAAGTATAAATATTTTTCTATTCTTGGAATTGAAATTCATCATTTTATTGTCCTAGTAAAACTTCATTTATTCTTGTTTGAAGTACATACATTTGCAATGGCCACGTAACAAGGCAATAACTCAATATTTTATGCCTACACCCTCCTTGACCCTGGGCTTCAACACCGCCAGTTGTTGCTCAGAAGTGTTAGATGCACAGATGAAAACAATCGCTGATGTGTTTGTGGGGTTCAGTAACGCCTGCTGTTCCCCTGCTGTGTGTCTGGCAAAAATTACTGCTGCTAACTACAACTTCAACTTCAAACATCTCATACTAGGCCTCTGCCTACACCCTCCTTGACCCTGGGCTTCAACACCACCAGTTGCTGCTCAGAAGTGTTAGATGCACAGATGAAAACAATCGCTGATGTGTTTGTGGGGTTCAGTAACGCCTGCTGTTCCCCTGCTGTGTGTCTGGCAAAAATTACTGCTGCTAACTACAACTTCAACTTCAAACATCTCATACTAGGCCTCTGCCTACACCCTCCTTGACCCTGGGCTTCAACACCGCCAGTTGCTGCTCAGAAGTGTTAGATGCACAGATGAACACAATCGCTGATGTGTTTGTGGGGTTCAGTAACGCCTGCTGTTCCCCTGTTGTGTGTCTGGCAAAAATTACTGCTGCTAACTACAACTTCAACTTCAAACATCTCATACTAGGCCTCTGCCTACACCCTCCTTGACCCTGGGCTTCAACACCGCCAGTTGCTGCTCAGAAGTGTTAGATGCACAGATGAAAACAATCGCTGATGTGTTTGTGGGGTTCAGTAACGCCTGCTGTTCCCCTGCTGTGTGTCCGGCAAAAATTACTGCTAGCTACCTAATCATGGTGAAAAAAACATGACATGTCAAAGTGTCTAGTGCTACACATAGATATGAGGCTACACCCTGATTTCTAAGCTGTAAACATTTGAAACGTCAACTTTAAAACCATAAAATGATTAGTCTTTGTCACAAATCTGTTACAAAATAATTGTGACATATTATTACAGATATGCACATGTCGAAAACAAATGCAAACACAAAAGCCTACTTAATGCTATAGGATACTGATGGTCAACCTTGTCACTCCATAGCTTAGACAAATCCAACTCACATCATGACTCAAATTCTGCAATGTTGGAAGTGCATAATGTGGGTTGAACTTTGACAACTGCTGCAGTGCGAAGGTTATACTTCAGTGTTCTTGCCTTTTAAATAAAAGCATACAAGTAAATATAATAATCCAATGTTGATTAAGGGACGTGATGTACACCTGTAATATTGTGCAAACAATGCATGTAGGAATAGTCCTCTTCAACATTACTTATATTTGTGTCATTTTAAAAAATACATATTTAATTAGAAAGTTAACAGCCCATATCATAAAGGTCCTTCATGTAAACATGATAATCGCTAACAAAAATCATGCATTACCTTGGTAAAGTCAATAGTGCATAGTCACAATAGCAAAATATATACCTGTAAGTGGTGCTGAAAGAACGACAACTGATAGAATAGGTGAATGATATCTATTTATCAGACTGAATAGCGACACCTGTACAATGTCGATATAATACTGTACCTTAACAAAACAGCTGTGTCACACCTCACACTCGTTTTTCTTGTAGCTTGTTATGTAATAGGGCACATGCGTGTATGTTTCATTATAGGTGCATGTTTACTGAGTAAAGCAGTCATGACAACGCCTTTGTGTTGTCGGTACGCTTGCGATGATGAACGATGCGCACCGTGAATGTTAGTCTGCGTCATAAGACGTACAGACGCTCCAATACCCAACGCGTCACAGCAGGAAGCCAGTCTGTGCGTCCAAACAAAGGCGCAACCATACATGCACGTAACCTTTTATAAAGCTATATAAAAAAAAGGATGTAGTAGTAACGCACACTTTATTGAGGTACAGTATTACAGTCATGGCCAAAAGTTTTGAGAATGACACAAATATTATATTTTCACATGATCTGCTGCCCTCTGGTTTTTATGTGTGTTTGACCGATGTTATTATCACAGACAGAAATATAATTGCAAACATATGAGTAACAAAAGCTTATATTGACAGTTAGAATGAGTTAATGCAGCAAGTCAATATTTGCAGTGTTGAACCTTCTTCTTCAGAACCTCTGCAATTCTCCCTGGAAAGCTCTCAATCAACTTCTGGACCAAATCCTGACTGATAGCAGTCCATTCTTGCACAATCAATGCTTTCATTTTGTCAGAATTTTTAGGTTCTTGTTTGTCCACCCGTCTCTTGATGATTGACCACAAGTTCTCAATGGGATTAAGATCTGGGGAGTTTCCAGGCCATGGACCCAAAATCTCAATGTTTTGTTCCCTGAACCATTTAGTTATCACCTTTGCTTTATGGCAAGGTGCTCCATCATGCTGGAAAAAGCATTGTTGGTCGCCAAACTGCTCTTGGAGGGTTGGGAGAAGTTGCTCTTGGAGGACATTCTGGTACCATTCTTTATTCATGGCTGTGTTTTTAGGCAAGACTGTGAGAGAGCCGATTCCCTTGGCTGAGAAGCAACCCCACACATGAATGGTTTCAGGATGCTTAACAGTTGGCATGAGACAAGACTGGTGGTAGCGCTCACCTTGTCTTCTCCGAATGAGGCGTTTTCCTGATGTCCCAAACAATCAAAAAGGGGATTCATCAGAGAAAATAACTTTACCCCAGTCCTAAGCAGTCCACTGCCTGTACCTTTTGCAGAATATCAGTCTGTCCATGATGTTTTTTCTGGAGAGAAGTGGTTTCTTTGCTGCCCTCCTTGAGACCAGGCCTTGCTCCAAGAGTCTCCGCCTCACAGTGCATGCAGATGCACTCACACCTGCCTGCTGCCATTCCTGAGCAAGCTCTGCACTGCTGGTAGCCCGATCCCGCAGCTGAAACACTTTTAAGAGACGGTCCTGGCGCTTGCTGGTCTTTCTTGGGCGCCCTGGAGCCTTTTTGGCAACAATGGAACCTTTCTCCTTGAAGTTCTTGATGATGCAATAGATTGTTGACTGAGCTGCAATCTTTCTAGCTGCGATACTCTTCCCTGTTAGGCCATTTTTGTGCATTTCAATGATGACTGCACGTGTTTCTTTAGAGATAACCATGGTTAACAGAAGAGAAACAATGATGCCAAGCACCAGCCTCCTTTTAAAGTGTCCAGTGGTGTCATTCTTACTTAATCATGACAGATTGATCTCCAGCCATGTCCTCATCAACACCCACACCTGTGTTAATGGAGCAATCACTGAAAAGAGGTTAGCTGGTCCTTTTAAGGCAGGGCTGCAATGATGTTGAAATGTGTTTTGGGGGATAAAGTTCATTTTCTAGCCAAATATTGACTTTGCAAGTAATTGCTGTTAAGCTGATCACTCTTTAAAACATTCTGGAGTATATGCAAATTGCCATTAGAAAAAGTGAAACAGTAGACTTTGTAAAAATTAATATTTGTGTCATTCTCAAAACTTTTGGCCATGACTGTACATCGCCATTCACCATCTGTGGCTATGCAGTCTCATCTATATATACCTTATCTATCCGTTGTCATGCTTGCAAGTCCACAGTCAGGCATAAATATCTGTTTTCACTCTGCACTATGCACTTTTTAAATTTTTTGTTTGTTAATATAAATGATTGGCACATATTATCAGTATTACATGATGGAAATTTTAGATATTTTTAAAAAAATTTTAGTGAGATTATTCACCAAATGTAAAGTTTTATGAATGTCAAAGATAACTTGTAATGCTGATTATGTTTTTAAGTCAGCCATTCATTGTCTACACAATAAAAATGGTGTACATACTGTTACTTAGCCATCATTAATGGATTCTGATATGTACTTGTATGCTTTTATTTTAAACCGTATAGCAGATTATTTAACCTATTTTAATTGTGGTTTGCATTGCTTTTCAACATGTTAATGTATGCGTTTATGTTTGTAAATTATAATTTACATATATTTTTTTAAGTTAAATCATCATCTTATGGTACTAAAGTTTATATTTCTCTTGTTTGGAGTATAGACATTTTTAATTCACACGTAACAAGGAAAATACTTGATATAGTATTTAAACATCCTCCTTGACCCTGGGCTCCAACACCGCCAGTTGTTGCTCGGAAGTGCTGTTAGCACAGTGAACACTTGCTCCTGTGTTACTGGGTTCAGTAATGTCAGCTGTTCCCCTGCTGTGTGAACGGCAAAAAGTCCTGCTGCCTGCACCATGTTCTCTTCTCATCCCTGGGCTACAACACCGCCAGTTGTTTCTCGGAAGTGCTGTTAGCACAGTCAACACTTGCTCCTGTGTTACTGGGGTTCAGTAATGTCAGCTGTTCCCCTGCTGTGTGTACGGCAAAAAGTCCTGCTGCCTCCACCATGTTCTCTTCTCATCCCTGGGCTACAACACCGCCAGTTGTTTCTCGGAAGTGCTGTTAGCACAGTCAACACTTGCTCCTGTGTTACTGGGGTTCAGTAATGTCAGCTGTTCCCCTGCTGTGTGTACGGCAAAAAGTCCTGCTGCCTCCACCATGTTCTCTTCTCATCCCTGGGCTACAATACCGCCAGTTGTTTCTCGGAAGTGCTGTTAGCACAGTCAACACTTGCTCCTGTGTTACTGGGGTTCAGTAATGTCAGCTGTTCCCCTGCTGTGTGTACGGCAAAAAGTCCTGCTGCCTCCACCATGTTCTCTTCTCATCCCTGGGCTACAACACCGCCAGTTGTTTCTCGGAAGTGCTGTTAGCACAGTCTACACTTGCTCCTGTGTTAATGGGGTTCAGTAATGTCAGCTGTTCCCTGCTGTGTGAACGGCAAAAAGTCCTGCTGCCTCCACCATGTTCTCTTCTCATCCCTGGGCTACAACACCGCCAGTTGTTTCTCGGAAGTGCTGTTAGCACAGTGAACACTTGCTCCTGTGTTACTGGGGTTCAGTAATGTCAGCTGGTCCCCTGCTGTGTGAACGGCAAAAAGTCCTGCTGCCTCCACCATGTTCTCTTCTCATCCCTGGGCTTCAACACCGCCAGTTGTTTCTTGGAAGTGCTGTTAGCACAGTGAACACTTGCTCCTGTGTTACTGGGGTTCAGTAATGTCAGCTGTTCCCCTGCTGTGTGAATGGCAAAAAGTCCTGCTGCCTCCACCATGTTCTCTTCTCATCCCTGGGCTACAACACCGCCAGTTGTTTCTCGGAAGTGCTGTTAGCACAGTGAACACTTGCTCCTGTGTTACTGGGGTTCAGTAATGTCAGCTGTTCCCCTGCTGTGTGTACGGCAAAAAGTCCTGCTGCCTCCACCATGTTCTCTTCTCATCCCTGGGCTACAACACCGCCAGTTGTTTCTCGGAAGTGCTGTTAGCACAGTCTACACTTGCTCCTGTGTTACTAGGGTTCAGTAATGTCAGCTGTTCCCTGCTGTGTGTACGGCAAAAAGTCCTGCTGCCTCCACCATGTTCTCTTCTCATCCCTGGGCTACAACACCGCCAGTTGTTTCTCGGAAGTGCTGTTAGCACAGTCAACACTTGCTCCTGTGTTACTGGGGTTCAGTAATGTCAGCTGTTCCCTGCTGTGTGTACGGCAAAAAGTCCTGCTGCCTCCACAATGTTCTCTTCTCATCCCTGGGCTACAACACCGCCAGTTGTTTCTCGGAAGTGCTGTTAGCACAGTCTACACTTGCTCCTGTGTTACTGGGGTTCAGTAATGTCAGCTGTTCCCCTGCTGTGTGAACGGCAAAAAGTCCTGCTGCTCCACCATGTTCTCTTCTATCCCTGGGCTACAACACCGCCAGTTGTTTCTCGGAAGTGCTGTTAGCACAGTGAACACTTGCTCCTGTGTTACTGGGGTTCAGTAATGTCAGCTGTTCCCCTGCTGTGTGAACGGCAAAAAGTCCTGCTGCCTCCACCATGTTCTCTTCTCATCCCTGGGCTACAACACCGCCAGTTGTTTCTCGGAAGTGCTGTTAGCACAGTGAACACTTGCTCCTGTGTTACTGGGGTTCAATAATGTCAGATGTTCCCCTGCTGTGTGTACGGCAAAAAGTCCTGCTGCCTCCACCATGTTCTCTTCTCATCCCTGGGCTACAACACCGCCAGTTGTTTCTCGGAAGTGCTGTTAGCACAGTGAACACTTGCTCCTGTGTTACTGGGGTTCAGTAATGTCAGCTGTTCCCCTGCTGTGTGAACGGCAAAAAGTCCTGCTGCCTCCACCATGTTCTCTTCTCATCCTGGGCTACAACACCGCCAGTTGTTTCTCGGAAGTGCTGTTAGCACAGTCTACACTTGCTCCTGTGTTACTGGGGTTCAGTAATGTCAGCTGTTCCCCTGCTGTGTGAACGGCAAAAAGTCCTGCTGCCTCCACCATGTTCTCTTCTCATCCCTGGGCTACAACACCGCCAGTTGTTTCTCGGAAGTGCTGTTAGCACAGTGAACACTTGCTCCTGTGTTACTGGGGTTCAGTAATGTCAGCTGTCCCCCTGCTGTGTGTACGACAAAAAGTCCTGCTGCCTCCACCATGTTCTCTTCTCATCCCTGGGCTCCAACACCGCCATTTGTTGCTCGGAAGTGTAATTGGCACGGGTACTCACTCCTGCCAAGACTGGTTACAGCACGCCATCTGTTTCCTGTCAGTGTAAACGTCACTTAGCCTCCAATAAGTTTTCCTGTCGTGTTGCGGTTGGGTTTGCCGACTCTATGGTGCTTGGAGTTTAGGTGCTTCCTATGTGTGCTGCGGGATATGCAAATAAAGGCTGTTTCCGTTGTGACAATAGGACAATCACCCACTGTAGTACTGTGGGATTTGGTAACTGCGGCCAGCTCGCGGCCTGTCAACTTAAATTTCCATGGGTACCTTCTGCTAGCCGTCCGGGTTCCAGTACCGTCAGCTGGTTCTCCGCAGTGCCTTTGGCCTAGGTGCCTCCATTTCGGTATCCGAGTTCCAGCAACGTCTGCTGGTCCTTGGTAGTGCTTGGGAGCACAGGTACCTCCTGCTTAGTAACCGTGTCCCAGTAACGTCAGCTGGTCCTCGGTTGTGCCATTGGCTCTTTTCCTTCTGCTGCCCTCCGGGTTCCAGCACAGTCAGCTGGTCCTCGTTACTTGCATTGGCTCTTGTACCTTCTGCTACCCGTCCGGGTTCCAGTACCGTCAGCTGGTTCTCCGCAGTGCCTTTGGCCTAGGTGCCTCCATCTCGGTATCCAAGTTCCAGCAACGTCTGCTGGTCCTTGGTAGTGCTTTGGAGCACAGGTACCTCCTGCTTAGTAACCGTGTCCCAGTAACGTCAGCTGGTCCTCGGTTGTGCCATTGGCTCTTTTCCTTCTGCTGCCCCTCCGGGTTCCAGCACAGTCAGCTGGTCCTCGTTACTTGCATTGGCTCTTGTACCTTCTGCTACCCGTCCGGGTTCCAGTACCGTCAGCTGGTTCTCCGCAGTGCCTTTGGCCTAGGTGCCTCCATCTCGGTATCCGAGTTCCAGAAACGTCTGCTGGTCCTTGGTAGTGCTTTGGAGCACAGGTACCTCCTGCTTAGTAACCGTGTCCCAGTAACGTCAGCTGGTCCTCGGTTGTGCCATTGGCTCTTTTCCTTCTGCTGCCCCTCCGGGTTCCAGCAAAGTCAGCTGGTCCTCGTTACTTGCATTGGCTCTGTACCTTCTGCTACCCGTCCGGGTTCCAGTACCGTCAACTGGTTCTCCCAGTGCCTTTGGCCTAGGTGCCTCCATCTCGGTATCCGAGTTCCTGCAACGTCTGCTGGTCCTTGGTAGTGCTTTGGAGCACAGGTACCTCCTGCTTAGTAACCGTGTCCCAGTAACATCAGCTGGTACAAGGTTGTGCTACAAATACAAGATACAGAACAAGAGACACAAGAACAATAAGCAGAAGATCTAAAAGCAGAAGAACATGAAGTATAAGACCAAAATGAAGAGCAAAATATATGCTCTAAATTCTAAGCAGAAGAAGACTAAGCAGTGTATGGGGGTGAGTCCGTTCCTCCTCGTGGTGCCCCTGGAAAATGCCTGCTGCTGCTGCAGGCTAAACTGAACACGGACAAATACTGTTGTAATTTAAATCTTTTGTGACAGCAAGAACGGAAGAATGAAAATTCATACTTTGACAGATTACAAGTACAGGATTCTCTGTCACAAATAAGAATATGATGAAGAAGATGAAGTACAATATGAATTAGAATAATAGTTTAATAAGAAGAATATGAGTAATGTTAAGAAAAAGATGAATAGCAAGAAGTTTAAGAAGAAGATAAAGAAGGTGAAGATGAAGAATAATTTGATGAAAAAGATGATGCTGCTGAAGATTATGAAGGAGAAAGTGTGTCAAAAGTTAAAAAGGTGAAGAGCATGGAAGTTGTGAAATATACATATTTGCCAAAATAGAAAAAACGTGAACAACATTGTCAATTTCTTCGTCAATCCGAACATCTTTAAAAAAAAAATATTTATGCTATTCCATTTGATTGGGTTAAACATCTATGCCTTTAATGTCTCCTCAACCTTCCCCAATACATTCTACATTACTCTTTGTTGTTTTCCTTCATGTACAATTAACCAACAAGGCAAGAATGGGTTTTTTTTAATTCCGATATTTTGTTCCCATAGACTTACATTGGACTTCCGGTATCGGTATCGGGTATCGCCGATATTTTTTGGGTATCGGCGATACCATTCCGATTCCGATACTTTTGGATATCGGAAAGTATCGCTCAACTCTATTCACGGCTCTATATTATAAACTTCTGTGAAGCACTTGGGGGTTCAAAGTGCTCACCACACATCTAGATAAGTTCCTTAAGGGGTCTACTTTCCAAAATGGTGTCATTTGTGGGGAGTTTCCACTGTTTAGGCACATCAGGGGCTCTCCAAACGCGACATGGCGTTCGATGTCAATTCCTGCCACTTCTGTGTTGAAAAAGTCAAATGGCGCTCCTTCCCTTCCAAGCTCTTCCGTGCGTCCAAACAGTGATTTACTCCAAATATGGGGTATTGTCGCATTCATGAGAAATTTCACAACAAATTTTGTAATTCATTTTCTCTTTTTACACTTGTGAAAATATAAAAAATGGTTCTGAAGTAAAATGTTTGTAAAAAAAAGTTTATTAATGTTCATTTTTTTCTTCCACATTGCTTCAGTTCCTGTGAAGCACGTAAAGGGTTAATAAACTTCTTGAATGTGGTATTGAGCACCTTGAGGGGTGCAGTTTTTAGCATGGTGCCACTTTTGGGTATTTTCTGTTATTTACACCCCTCTAAGTGACTTTAAATGTGATGTGGCCCCTAAACAAATGGTTTTGCAAATTTTGTTGTAAAAATGAGAAATCGCTGGTCAACTTTTAAACCTTATAACTTCCTAACAAAAAAAAAATTTGTTTCCAAAATTGTGCTGATGTAAAGTAGACATGTGGAAAATGTTAGTTATTAAGTATTTTGTGTGACATACAGTACAGACCAAAAGTTTGGACACACCTTCTCATTTAAAGATTTTTCTGTATTTTCATGACTAAGAAAATTGTACATTCACACTGAAGGCATCAAAACTATGAATTAACACAAGTGGAATTATATATTTAACAAAAAAGTGTGTAACAACTGAAAATATGTATTATATTCTAGGTTCTTCAAAGTAGCCAACTTTTGCTTTGATGACAGCTTTGCACACTCTTGGCATTCTCTTGATGAGCGTCAAGAGGTAGTCACTGGAAATGGTTTTCACTTCACAACTGTGCCCTGTCAGGTTTAATAAGTGGGATTTCTGGCTTTAAAAATGGGGTTGGGACCATCAGTTGTGTTGTGCAGAAGTCTGGTGGATACACAGCTGATAGTCCTACTGAATAGACTGTTAGAATTTGTATTATGGCAAGAAAAAAGCATCTAAGTAAAGAAAAACGAGTGGCCATCATTATCTTAAGAAATGAAGGTCAGTCAGTCTGAAAAATTGGGAAAACTTTGAAAGTGTCCCCCAAGTGCAGTTGCAAAAACCATCAAACGCTACAAAGAAACTGGCTCACATGAGGACCACCCAGGAAAGGAAGACCAAGAGTCACCTCTGCTTCTGAGGATAAGTTTATCCGAGTCACCAGCCTCAGAAATTGCAGGTTAGCAAGCAGCTCAGATTAGAGACCAGGTCAATGCCACGCAGAGTTCTAGCAGCAGACACATCTCTACCACAACTGTTAAGAGGAGACTTTGTGCCGCAAGCCTTCATGGTAAAATAGCTGCTAGGAAACCACTGCTAAGGACAGGCAACAAGCAGAAGAGACTTGTTTGGGCTAAAGAACACAAGGAATGGACTTTAGACCAGTGGAAATCTGTGCTTTGGTCTGATGAGTCCAAATTTGAGAGCTTTGGTTCCAACCACCGTGTCTTTGTGCGACGCAGAAAAGGTGAATGGATGGACTCTACATGCCTAGTTCCCACCGTGAAGCATGGAGTAGGTGTGATGGTGTGTTGATGCTTTGCTGGTGACACTGTTGGGGATTTATTCAAAATTGAGGGCATACTGAACCAGCATGGCTAACACATCATCTTGCAGCGGCATGCTATTCCATCCGGTTTGCGTTCAGTTGGACCATCATTTATTTTTCAACAGGACAATGACCCCAAACACACCTCCAGGCTGTGTAAGGGCTATTTGACCAAGAAGGAGAGTGATGGGGTTTTACCTTAAACCTCAGGGCAATTTTTTAATGGCAGCACCGCTGCCTTGTGTGGTGGCTGGGGTGCGTAATCTCACCTTAAATCTCAGGTTAATTTTTTTGTGGCAGCACCACTGTCTTGTGTGCTGACTGAGGTGCGTAATCTCGCCTTAAACCTCAGGGCAATTTTTTAGTGGCAGCACCGCTGCCTTGTGTAGTGGCTGGGGTGAGTAATCTCATCTTAAACGTCAGGGCAATTTTTTTGTGCAGCACCTCTGTCTTGTGTGGTGACTGGGGTGCGTAATCTCGCCTTATACCTCAGTGCAATTTCTTTGTGCTGTTGCGATGCTGTTTGTAAAACACAAAGCAGTACTATGCTGTAGTGCTACCTTCACCAAAGCACTAACTGCTCCTTGTTCCCCAATATCTGCATATGAACATCTGCAACTATGGCAGAAAAATCCAAAATTCCTTAAAAGGCTGTTGTGAAGGGAAAGGGACATGGACGTGGACGTGGGGTTGTCATTGGTTCCCAACAAGACACAGAGTCTGGGAGATCGAAACAGGCTGATGCATCTAGGTTCCTGGCGAAATTTCCTGGTCTGGAAAGTAAACAGGTCTGAAAGCCAGAAGAACAAGAGCAGATACTGTCTTGGATGGCTGATAAGGCCTCAACGAAATTTTCTAGCAGCACCCAATCGTCCATGACAAAACAGTTCCTGTCCATACAGAGAACGCTGGGTCATCCTCTTCTCAACCTGCTCCTAGTTCATCACCCCATCAGGAGTCACAGGAAACATTTGACCCCAACCTTGGCCACTCCGAGGATCTGTTTTGTCCATTTCCTTTCGCTGCCTCTGGCCTCTCACCGCGTGACATTGAAGAGGAACATGAGGCGGTATCGTCTGTTGATGATGGCCAAATGTTTGAAACCCCACGGCCAGAAGAAAGCCACTTTTATTAACATACTATTAATATACTGGGTGAAAAGGTGGAGGCTGATGGTGATGACACACAGTTGCCATCTGACCAGTTGACAATATCAACACGGAAGGAGGATGACATGGACGACGAGGTGGTCGATGATGAGACCACCGATCCAACCTGGACCGTTGGCATGCATAGCCAGCATAGCAGCACAGAGGAAGAAGGTGGATACGTAGCACCAACAAAGGCACCAAGGGCTACTGGTTTGAGCAGAGTGCGAAGTGTGTCAACTGTTACCAAGAGCCATCCCTCTGATCCCCAAGTCAAGGCAAGGGTGCTTTCAGCCACTGTCTGGAAATTTTTTTCAGATAGTCCTTCTGAACCCAATGCCATCTGTAGCATCTACCATACGAAGCTGAGCAGAGGCCAGGGCAAAGGCAACCAAACCACCACCAGTATGCGGAAACACATGGCAGCCAAGCACCCTAGTCGGTGGGCGGAACAACAGGGTACCAAATCGGTGTCTGCGGGTCAAACCACTGCCATGTCGCCTGTGATCCGTCCTTCCCAATCTGCTGGGCAGGAAGCAGGTGATCATCATACCTCTTGCTCACAAGCTGTGGTTGCACAGACACAGGACACAAAAAGCTCATCCACTTGTTTATCCCAGCCAAGCTTCCAGTTGTCCGTGCCCCAGATGTATGAAAGGAGGCATAAATACCAAGCCACGCACTCACAAGCGCAAATACTGAACGCGCACATTGCCAAGTTGCTAGCCGTGGAGATGTTGCCGTTTAGGCTTATGGGGACACACTCTTTCCGTGATCTGTTGGCTGTGGCTGCCCCACGATACTCAGTTCCCAGCCGGCACTATTTTTCCCGGTGTGCCATCCCTGCGTTACACCAGCGCGTCTTATACAATCTAAAGCGTGCTCTCATCAATGCCGTAACCGGGAAGGTCCACCTTACAACAGACACGTGGACAAGTACTTGTGGCCAGGGACAATACATCTGTGTCACAGAACACTGGCTCAACCTGGTGGAGGGTGGGACAAAGTCTGAAACTGGACCATCACATATCCTACTAATGGCCACGAATAGCGGGGCCAACCTCAATCAGGGTTTCCTCCTCATCATATACGACCTGTCTCCCTCTTCCTCCTCCTCCTCCGCCACGTCATTCTATGCTGAATTACCCTCCACATCACCCCCCAAGTTGGGAGCTGTGCAGCAGCGCATCGGCAAAGCGGCAACACTCTCTGCTGAAGCTGATCTGCTTGGGTGAAACACCACACACTGCAGCAGAGCTGTGGCAAGGAATAAAACAGTCTGAAGAGAGGATTCATATGTTCCCATAGAGACAGACTTTTGTAAGTGAGGTTGGCATAGTTAGGACCTGAGGTACGAGAAGAGCCTTAACGTGGCTCCCAGGTACGCATAAATTGGCCTTTTTATGCGCTAAGACTTCTCAATTTTTCATATTTCTAAGGCAGTGAGGCAATTCATTTTTCATATTTTTTATATTTTCATATTTTGTGTCCGCAAGCTATAGCGCTACAGTGTGCTACCTTTTTTTCTTAAATATGTATGAGTTGGTGACTCTAGGTTTAAGCACCTGTTCACATTGGATCTATGTTTGGATGTGCCGGTCAGTTTTTTTGATGTGTATTCATTTACCTTCTGCCTGAGCACTCCACCTGTTGGTCACAGGCTTTTTAATTACACCAGTTTCATTACCCTCCACAGAGATGTAGATTTTAGTCTGAAGAGAGGATTCATATGTTCCCATACAGACAGACTTTTCTAAGTGAGGTTGGCATAGTTAGGACCTGGGATACGAGAAGAGCCTTAACGTGGCTCCCAGGTACACATAAATTGGCCTTTTTATACGCTAAGACTTCTCAATTTTTCATATTTCTAAGGCAGTGAGGCAATTCATTTTTCATATTTTTTATATTTTCATATTTTGTGTCCGCAAGCTATAGCGCTACAGTGTGCTACCTTTTTTTCTTAAATATGTATGAGTTGGTGACTCTAGGTTTAAGCACCTGTTCACATTGGATCTATGTTTGGATGTGCCGGTCAGTTTTTTTGATGTGTATTCATTTACCTTCTGCCTGAGCACTCCACCTGTTGGTCACAGGCTTTTTAATTACACCAGTTTCATTACCCCTCCACAGAGATGTAGATTTTAGTCTGAAGAGAGGATTCATATGTTCCCATACAGACAGACTTTTCTAAGTGAGGTTGGCATAGTTAGGACCTGGGATACGAGAAGAGCCTTAACGTGGCTCCCAGGTACACATAAATTGGCCTTTTTATACGCTAAGACTTCTCAATTTTACATATTTCTAAGGCAATGATGCAATTCATTTTTCATATTTTTCATATTTTCATATTTTGTGTCCGCAAGCTATAGCGCTACAGTGTGCTACCTTTTTTTCTTAAATATGTATGAGTTGGTGACTCTAGGTTTAACCCCTTAATGTCCTCTGACGTGCAGAGTCCGTCATGGCAAGGTGCCAGTTCCAGCACCAGGACGGACTCTGCACGTCATGGCTTTGATCTACCACTGCGTGTAAACACGTAGTGGTAGATCAGTGCCGACAGCTGTCACAGACAGCTGACAGGCACGGCAAGCGGTGCGGGGACCTTTGCCGTCGGTCCCCGCACCTACAGCGCTGTGCTTGGTCAGTCAATCTGACTGACCAAACACAGCAGCGATCGTGCAGGAGAAGCTGAAATTTCAGCTTCTCCAGCGCGATCAGTGCAGGAGCCGGCGCTGCAGTGGCCAGGCTTCCTGCACTGACAGCCAGGAGCGGAGCCCCCACCGCCCCTGGCTGTTAACCCCCTGACTGCTGCGATCGAGCGCGATCGCAGAGCTCAGGGGGGGAGGCAGAGGGTCGGGAGCTCCCTCTGCCTCAGATCGGCACCCTGCAATGTATTTGCAGGGGCCGATCTCTGCCTTGATGACCCGGGGGTTGTCATGACAACCTCCGGGTCATTTAGCTACGGGAAGCTGCTGTGATCATTGTCACAGCAGCTTCCACTATAGTTGCAATGCATTGCAATGCCAGAGCATTGTAATGCATTGTAACTGCAATAAAAAGTAAAAAAAGTGAAGTCCCATAAAGGGACAAGTTAAAAAAAAATCATTTTTTTTTAAAAATTGTAAAAAAAATATTAAAAAATAATTTAAAAAAAATCCCCTAAAAAATACACATTTTTATGTAATAAAAAAAATAAAAAACAAAAAACATACACATGTTAGGTATCGCCACGTCCGTAAAAATCCCATCTATAAAAGTGTAACCCTAGTTAACCCCTGCAGTGAAAGCCGTAAAAAAAAACACAAAAAAGTAGTAAATTATACTTTTTCCAAGCGGTATCATTATACCGCTTGGAAAAAGTGCAATAACACGCGATCAAAAAGTCAGATATAAATAATCATGGTACCGCTGAAAACGTCATCTTGTCCCGCAAAAAACAAGCCGCCATACAACATCATCAGCAAAAAAATAAAAAAGTTATAGCTCGCGGAATAAACTGATGCAAAAATAATTATTTTTTCTATAAAATTTTTTATTGTGTAAAAAACGGCAAAACATAAAAAAAAATATATAAATGAGGAATCGCCGTAACCGTAGTGACCCGAAGAATAAAGCTGCTTTATCAATTTTACCACACACGGAACGGAGGAAAAAAAAAAAAAAAAAGCAATTCCTGAATTGCTGGTTTTTGTTCATTCTGATTCCACAAAAATCGGAATAGGAAACGATCAAAAAACGTTATGTGCCTGAATATGGTACCAATAAATACGTCAGCTCGTCCCGCAAAAAATAAGCCCACAGATAACTCTATGGAAAAATTATAGCTCTCAAAATACGGCGATGCAAAAATTTCTTACAAAAAATTATTCCAAGAAAAAGCATCTTTTAGTGTGTGACAGAAGCTAAACATGAAAAAAGGGTGTAAATCTGGTATCGCTGTAATCGCACCGATCCGAGGAATAAAGTCGCCTAATCACTAATACCGCACGAGGAACGGCGTAAAAAAAGAAACCAATTCTTCACCTTTTGTGGATTTGTTCATTGTGCCTCCCAAAGATCGCAGTAAGGCGATCACAGTGGTTCCACCCACATATGGGCTATCAGCGTACTCAGGACAAAATGCACAATAGCTTTTGGGGTCCTATTTCTCCTGTTACCCTTAGAAAAATAAAAATTTGGGGCAAAAAGGTAATTTTTGTGGAAAAAAATATGATTTTTTTATTTTCACGGCTCTACATTATAAACTTCTGTGAAGCCCTTGGGGGTTCAAAGTGCTGACCACACATCTAGATAAGTTCCTTGGGGGGTCTAGTTTGCAAAATGGGGTCATTTGTGGGGGGTTTCTACTGTTTAGGCACATCAGGGGCTCTCCAAGCGCGACATGACACCCGCAGACCATTCCATCAAAGTCTGCATTTAAAAACGGTGCTCCTTCCCTTCCGAGCTCTGCCATGCGTCAAAATAGTGGTTCCCCCCCACATATGGGATATCAGCGTACTCAGGACAAATTGCACAATAGCATTTGGGGTCCTATTTCTCCTGTTACCCTTATAAAAATAAAAATTTTGGGGCAAAAAGATTATTTTTGTGGAAAAAAAATATGATATTTTTATTTTCACGGCTCTACGTTATAAACTTCTGTGAAGCACTTGGGGGTTCAAAGTGCTCACCACACATCTAGATAAGTTCCTTGGGGAGTCTAGTTTCCAAAATGGAGTCACTTGTGGGGGGTTTCTACTGTTTAGGCACATCAGGGGCTCTCCAAACGTGACATGACACCCGCAGACCATTCCATCAAAATCTGCATTTGAAAAAGGCGCTCCTTCCCTTTCCAGCTCTGCCATGCGTCAAAATAGTGGTTTACCCCCACATATGGGGTATCAGCATACTCAGGACAAATTGCACAATAACTTTTGGGGTCCTGTTACCCTTTGGAAAATAACAATTGGGGGTGGAAAGATCATTTTTGTGGAAAAGATATGATTTTTAATTTTACTGCTCTACGTTATAACTTTCTGTGAAGCCCTTGGGGTTCAAAGCTTTCACCACACATCTAGATAAGTTCCTTGGGGGGTCTAGTTTCCAATATGGGGTCACTTGTGGGGGGTTTCCACTGTTTAGGCACACAGGGACTCTCCAAATGCGACATGGCGTCCAATCTCAATTCCAGCCAAAAAAGTCAAATGGCGCTGCTTCCCTTCCAAGCTCTGCCATGCGCCCAAATAGTGGTTTACCCCCACATATGGGGTATCAGCGTACTCAGGACAAATTGCACAATAACTTTTGGGGTCCTTTTACCCTTTGGGAAATAAAAATTGGGGGTGGAAAGATCATTTTAGTGGAAAAGATATGATTTTTTAATTTTACAGCTCTACGTTATAACCTTCTGTGAAGCCCTTGGGGGTTCAAAGCTCTCACCACACATCTAGATAAGTTCCTTGGGGGGTCTAGTTTCCAAAATGGGGTTACTTGTGGGGGGTATCCACTGTTTAGGCACACAGGGGCTCTCCAAATACAACATGGCGTCCAATCTCAATTCCAGCCAAAAAAGTCAAATGGCGCTGCTTCCCTTCCGAGCTCTGCCATGCACCCAAATAGTGGTTTACCCTAACATATGGGGTATCAGCGTACTCAGGACTAATTGCACAATAACTTTTGGGGTCCTTTTATCCTTTGGAAAATAAAAATTGGGATGAAAAGATCATTTTTGTGGAAAAAACATGATTTTTTAATTTTATGGCTCTGCGTTATAACCTTCTGTGAAGCCCTTGGGGGTTCAAAGCTCTCACTACACATTTAGATAAGTTACTTGGGGGTATAGTTTCCAAAATGGGGTCACTTGTGGGGGGTTTCCACTGTTTAGGCACACAGGGACTCTCCAAATGCGACATGGCGTCCAATCTCAATTTCAGCCAAAAAAGTCAAATGGCGCTGCTTCCCTTCCGAGCTCTGCCATGCACCCAAATAGTGGTTTACCCTAACATATGGGGTATCAGCGTACTCAGGACTAATTTCACAATAACTTTTGGGGTCCTTTTATCCTTTGGAAAATAAAAATTGGGATGAAAAGATCATTTTTGTGGAAAAAACATGATTTTTTAATTTTACGGCTCTACGTTATAACCTTCTGTGAAGCCCTTGGGGGTTAAAACCTCTCACAACACATTTAAATAAGTTACTTGGGGGTCTAGTTTCCAAAATGGGGTCACTTGTGGGGGATTTCCACTGTTTAGGCACACAGGGACTCTCCAAATGCGACATGGCGTCCAATCTCAATTCCAGCCAAAAAAGTCAAATGGCGCTGCTTCCCTTCCGAGCTCTGCCATGCGCCCAAATAGTGGTTTACCCCCACACATGGGGTATCGATGTACTCAGGAGAAATTGTACAACAAATATTGTGGTTCATTTTCTACTGATACCCTTGACAAAATTTTAAAAAATTGTGTCGAAAGAAAAATTTTGGGAAAAAAAGTTAAATGTTAATTTTTTCCTTCCACATTGCTTCAATTCTTGTGAAGTACCTAAAGGGTTAATAAACTTCTTGAATGTGGCTTTGAACACATTGAGGGGTGCAGTTTTTAGAATGGTGTCACTTTTGGGTATTTTCTGTCATATTGACCCCTCAAATTCACTTCAAATGTGAGGTGGCCCCTAAAAAAAATGATTTTGTAAATTTTGTTGGAAAAATGAGAAATTGCTGGTCAACTTTTAACACTTCCTAACAAAAAAAAATTTTGGTTCCAAAATTGTGCTGATGTAAAGTAGACATGTGGGAAATGTTATTTATTAACTAATTTTTGTGACATATCTCTGATTTAATGGCATAAAAATTAAAAGTTTGAAAATTGCAAAATTTTCAAAATTTTTGCCATATTTCCGTTTTTTTTCATAAATAAACGCAAGTTATATTGAAAAAATTTTACCACTATCATGAAGTACAATATGTCTCGAGAAAACAATCTCAGAATCGCCAAGATCCAATGAAGCGTTCCAGAGTTATAACCTAATAAAGAGACAGTGGTCAGAAATGTAAAAATTGGCCTGGTCTTTAACCTACAAAATGGCTTGGTCGTTAAGGGGTTAAGCACCTGTTCACATTGGATCTATGTTTGGATGTGCCGGTCAGTTTTTTCGATATGCCTACACATTGGGCAGTGGGCGGCAGTGGAAAAACAAGTACAGTAGTCCAAGCTTTATAATTGTGAATTCCTTGTGATGATGATGACTGGCTTCTTCCTGCGTTAACCATCACACAGCCCCTAGGGCAGATCGCTCTCCTTACACCACTTACACACTTATCTGTCAGAAGATCGCCTCCATCATCACTCGCTCTTACGGCACTTCTGATATATTACTGGCACTGCGTAAGTGGAATACGAGTCCCGCTCAGCCGGCAAAAAATGACAGGACTTCAAATAGTGTTTGTACATTCTAGTGAAGCAGTGGTGTAAAACCACTCATGCAGCCCCTGACCAGTTTCCCCCATGTTATATACATTTGTTTACATCATACATTTTTTTAACATTTACACATTTTTTAGCCTTTTCCTCAGCCCCCAGACCACTTTGTAGGGTCCAGCAGACAATTACTCGCATTTTCGATAGACTAACATTGGACTCGCTACTCGTGCCGAATACCCGAGTATTACGATATACTCGGTATGAGTATGGCGAGTCTGAATATTTCACTATTCGCTCATTCCTACTCAACATGTATGGCATTGATAAACATATATTAACCATTCATCACTACTGTGTTATCGCTCACTATCTGTATAGTTTATTTAACATTTTTGGCTTTCTCTTCCAATGTATATGTTGTGAATGTGTTAGAAATGAATTCTGAGCAGAAGCTCCCTCTGGTGGTTACAAACAGTACTGAACCATTCAATGAAGATTGGCAATCAGGAGTTACAGACTGGTCTTATATAAGGGAAGTTCCCTCCCATCATGGTTGCCGGTGATCAATTGTTCTTGTCTCAACTGTGGTTCCTGGTTCACTTGGAAGCTTGCTGAGTCTTGCCTCTTCTCCTGCTCTCAGATAAGATATTTTCTGTTTTTTGTTTTTGTGCTTACCATTTGCATATTTCTCTGCATTTCTGTGAGGTTAGCCAGGTCTCCCCGGCCCCCCCCGGGGGCATGGGCTCCTCTCAGTTCTTCTGGAGCCACTGTTATTTGTTCATTTGCCTTTTCCAGTTTTTTCAGTGGCTGCGGCTTAGTTTTGTTACACCAGAAAACTAATTTAGGTAGTAGAGGTCGTGTGATCTCAGGTGTTTTTGCAATTAGTAGAGTTGGTATTTTTTAGGGTTTTTTGGATTGCAGTAAGTGTCCTTCCTATCCTTTTCTGTCTAGGAAGATTGGGCCCCAACGTTTGCTCATACTATTTTCTGTCTGTGTCTGTATTTCCTCTTGTCTAACCGCCATTACATGTTTGGGGGCTTCCTATGTTCTTTGGGGATCTGCTCCGGGGCAGATAGCTTTCCTCTTTCTATCTTTAGGTGTAGTTAACCTCTCAGGCTGTGACGAGGCGTCTAGGACCAACGTAGGTACGCTCCACGGCTGCCTTTAGTTGTGGTGGTTAGTCAGGGTACTGCAATTCAGTAGATTCCAACCTCTCTGGTGTATTGCCGTTTTTGCATGCTATCCTCAACTACCAAATCATAACAGTATCACCGGCCAAACTGAAAATTATATGGTACTCAACAGAAGGGAAAAATAGTAAAAGGAAAAAGAAAAGAGAAAGTTGTCAGAAATTTTTTTTTTTTCTTCTCTGTTTGTTGCATTTTTTTCCTCTTTTTCTCTGGGTGCTGAGGAGGATTTTTTTCTCTCAATGGAGTTTGCACAGTTGTCTGGCCGTGTGGATCAGCTTGCCACTGAAGTTCGGAGTATTGCTACCTATCTTGCAGGGTTGCCGGTTGTGGAACCTAGGATCCCCATGCCAGATTTGTTTTTTGGGGAAAGTGGGCAGTCCTGACCAAATGGAATGATGATGCTTTGGCAGCCCTTTTTCGGAAGGGTCTGTCAGAGAAAGTAAAAGATGTTATGGTGGGTTTCCCTGCTCCCTCTGGTCTCAATGATTCTATGTCATTGGCGATTCAAATTGACAGACGTTTGCATGAGCGTAGAGGTATGTGTGGAATAGTGTTGCCTTGTGAACCAGCTTCCGAACCCATGCAGTGTGATGGAGTGGCTTCTGGGGCACAGCGTCATGAGTTTAGAAAACGCAATGGGTTATGTTTCTACTGTGGTGACGCCTCTCATGCTATTTCAGTCTGCCCTAAGCGGGAAGACGTTTTGCACGCTCAGTTGTTTTGGGTAGTGTTCAGACTAAATTTCTGTTGACTGTTACCCTGATTTGTTCTCTGTCCACATTTTCTGCTCAGGCTTTTGTTGATTCGGGAGCAGCTATTAACCTGATGGATTTTGATTTTGCTAAACGTTGTGGGTTTCCCTTGATACCCCTACGGAAGTCTATTCCCCTACTGGGGATTGATTCTACCCCTTTGGCTGAGAATAAACCCCAGTTCTCTACTCAGGTGATAATGAGGGTTGAACCTGATCATCAGGAGAGTTGCAATTTTTTGGTGCTGTATAATCTGCATGACATTATTGTACTAGGTTTCCCTTGGTTACAGTCTCATAATCCTGTTTTGGATTGGAAATCTGTGTCTGTAACTAGTTGGGGCTGCCAATGTGTTAATGCCAACACTCCTGTTTTTTCTGCCTCTCCCAGGCTCAGGATGTTCCTGACTTTTTGACTGATTTTTCTGATGTGTTTAGCGAAAGTAAGCCTGCATCCTTGCCCCCCCATAGGAGCTATGACTGCGCTATTGAATTAGTGCCTGGTAGTAAATTCCCTAAAGGTCGCCTTTTTAACTTGTCTGTACCTGAACATGACGCTATGCGGTCTTATATCAAGGAGTCATTGGAGAAGGGTCATATCAGACCATCCTCTTCACCCTTGGGTGCCGGTTTTTTCTTTGTGGCCAAAAAGGATGGTTCATTAAGGCTGTGTATTGATTATCGTCTCTTGAACAATATCACTGTGAAATATCAATATCCGTTACCCTTGATTTCTAACCTGTTTTCCAGGGTGAAAAGTGCTACTTGGTTTACCAAGCTTGACCTCAGGGGGGCGTATAACCTTATTCGCATTAAGCACGGGGATGAATGGAAGACGGCGTTTAATACCCCAGAGGGGCATTTTGAGTACCTAGTGATGCCCTTTGGGCTCCCTAATGCTCCTTCCATCTTCCAGTCCTTCATGAATGACATTTTCAGACATTTTGTGAATACATTTCTGATTGTTTATTTGGATGATATCTTGATTTTTCCAATGACTGGGACTCTCATGTGAAACATGTTCGGACTGTGTTCCAGATTTTGAGAGAGAATGCTCTGTATGTGAAGGGATCAAAGTGTCTTTTTGGCGTACAGAGGATCTCATTTCTGGGATTCATTTTGTCCCCATCTGTTATTGAAATGGACCCGGTCAAGGTTCAGGCCATCTGTGATTGGGTCCAACCTACTTCATTAAAGGCTCTTCAGAGATTCTTGGGTTTTGCCAATTTTTATCGTAAATTTATGGTAATTTCTCTGTTATTGTTAAACCATTGACTGATTTGACCAAAAAGGGTTCTGATGTGGTGAATTGGCCTCCTGAGACAGTATCTGCGTTTCAGGAACTTAAGCAGAGATTCACTTCTGCTCCTGTTCTACGGCAGCCTGATGTTTCTCTGCCATTTCAGGTGGAGGTTGATGCCTCTGAAATTGGGGTAGGTGCCATTTTGTCCCAAAGAGATCCAGAGACCTCTAAAAGTAACCCTTGTGCCTTTTTCTCTCGAAAATTTTCTCCAACTGAACGTAATTATGACGTGGGTAATCGGGAGTTATTGGCCATGAAGTGGGCTTTTGAAGAGTGGAGACATTCGCTGGAGGGAGCCAAACATCAGGTGGTGGTCCTCACGGACCATAAGAATCTGGTTTATCTGGAATCAGCCAAGCGACTTAATCCTAGACAGGCCAGGTGGGCCTTGTTTTTCACACGTTTTAATTTTGTGGTTTCCTTTCTTCCTGGCACTAAGAATGTTAAGGCGGATGCCCTCTCGAGGAGTTTCCTTGCGGACACTCCTGAGTTATCTGATCCTGCTGTTATTTTGAAAGAGGGTGTAGTTCTTTCCGCCATCTCGCCCAATTTGAGACTGGCTCTGGAAGGATGTCAGGAGGATAAACCCGAGTGCTGCTCTATTGGGAAATTGTTTGTCCCAGACCGGTGGAAAAAGATTGTGATGTCTGAGATTCATTGTTCCGCGTTGGCCGGTCATCCCGGAATTTTTGGTACCAGAGACTTGGTTAGTCAGTCCTTTTGGTGGCCTACTTTGTCTCGTGACGTCAGGGAATTTGTGCAATCCTGCGGGACTTGCTCTCGCTCCAAGCCTTGCTCTCGCTCTAGTGGTTTGTTGATGCCATTGCCTGTGCCCAAGAGACCATGGACCCACATCTCTATGGATTTCATTTCCGACCTCCCTGTTTCTCAGAGAATGATCATTATCTGGGTGATTTGTGATAGGTTTTCCAAAATGATACATCTTGTGCCATTACCTAAGTTGCCTTCCTCCTCCGAATTGGTGCCTTTGTTCCTTCAGCACGTGGTTCGGTTACACGGCATTCCTGAGAACATTGTGTCTGACAGAGGAGTCCAGTTTGTTTCCAGATTTTGGAGGACTTTTTGTTCTAAACTTGGTGTTCAATTGTCTTTCTCCTCGGCTTTTCATCCTCAGACCAATGGACAAACTGAGAAAACAAATCAGACATTGGAGACTTATCTGAGATGCTTTGTGTCTGCTGATCAAGATGACTGGGTCTCTTTTTTGCCTTTGGCTGAGTTTTTTCTTAATAATAGGGCTAGCTCTGCCACTTTGATGTCTCCATTTTTCTGCAATTTTGGGTTTCACCCTCGATTTTCTTCGGGACAGACGGAGGCTTCTGTCTGTCCAGGTGTTGACTCTGTTCTGGAGCGTATGCAGCAGATTTGGGACCAGGTAGTGGAGAGGTTGTCCCTCTCTCAGGAGAGGGCCCGGCGGTTTGCCAACCGGCATAGGACTGATGGTCCTCGGTTTGAAGTGGGGGACTTGGTCTGGTTGTCGTCAAGAAATATCCCTATGAGAGTTGCATCTCCTAAGTTTAAGCCTAGGTTCATTGGACCTTATAAGATCATGGAGATTCTTAATCCTGTTTCCTTTCGTTTACTTCTTCCAGGGACATTTAAGATCCATAACGTGTTCCACAAGTCCTTATTGAAGAGGTTTGTCGAGCCAGTGGTTCCTATGGCTGCGCTTCCTGACCCTGTTTTGGTTGAGGGCAATCTGGAGTATGTGCTTGAGAAAATATTGGATTCTCGTTTTTCTAGACGGAAACTCCAGTATTTGGTTAAGTGGAGAGGTTATGGTCAGGAGGACAATTCTTGGGTGTTTGCTTCGGACATCCATGCTAGGAGACTGATCGGTGCGTATCACAGAGCTCATCCTGACCTGGTTGCCCAAATGAGGGTTCGGTGACCCCTCCTCAAGGGGGGGTACTGTTGTGAATGTGTTAGAAATGAATTCTGAGCAGAAGCTCCCTCTGGTGGTTACAAACAGTACTGAACCATTCAATGAAGATTGGCAATCAGGAGTTACAGACTGGTCTTATATAGGGAGGTTCCCTCCCATCATGGTTGCCGGTGATCAATTGTTCTTGTCTCAACTGTGGTTCCTGGTTCACTTGGAAGCTTGCTGAGTCTTGCCTCTTCTCCTGCTCTCAGATAAGATATTTTCTGTTTTTTGTTTTTGTGCTTACCATTTGCATATTTCTCTGCATTTCTGTGAGGTTAGCCAGGTCTCCCCGGCCCCCCCCGGGGGGCATGGGCTCCTCTCAGTTCTTCTGGAGCCACTGTTATTTGTTCATTTGCCTTTTCCAGTTTTTTCAGTGGCTGCGGCTTAGTTTTGTTACACCAGAAAACTAATTTAGGTAGTAGAGGTCGTGTGATCTCAGGTGTTTTTGCAATTAGTAGAGTTGGTATTTTTTAGGGTTTTTTGGATTGCAGTAAGTGTCCTTCCTATCCTTTTCTGTCTAGGAAGATTGGGCCCCAACGTTTGCTCATACTATTTTCTGTCTGTGTCTGTATTTCCTCTTGTCTAACCGCCATTACATGTTTTGGGGCTTCCTATGTTCTTTGGGGATCTGCTCCGGGGCAGATAGCTTTCCTCTTTCTATCTTTAGGTGTAGTTAACCTCTCAGGCTGTGACGAGGCGTCTAGGACCAACGTAGGTACGCTCCACGGCTGCCTTTAGTTGTGGTGGTTAGTCAGGGTACTGCAATCCAGTAGATTCCAACCTCTCTGGTGTATTGCCGTTTTTGCCTGCTCTCCTCAGCTACCAAATCATAACAGTATATGTGTAAGCTGTGAACCATAGTGATAGACTTACAGCTATCCAGATTTACAACAAATTGGCTGCTGCATTTCCTGCTTCTGCTTTTATTTAGTTTATGATATGGGTTTGCTCTACCATGTTAGGTAACAGATGCAAGGCATTATGGAGAAGTCCACCCATTGAAGTCATGTCAACTTTCTTTGACTGTTGCAATATTCTGCTATTTATAATGGCAAAAGGAATTTTCTGATATTTGAATGAATCAGATTGCAAACTGTTTTAATTTAAACAATTTCTGCCTTCATGAATCAAGCCCTAATTCATTTTTTGTCGAAAAATGTATCAGCAAAGATTAAAATGTTATACTCTGTGTCCTAGTACGGATAAATAACATGACATAGGATAGTGCTAAAAATTCATAATTAAAGTCAGTAGAAAAGTCATAAACTTCTTGCTGGAACTATTACCAAAATTTGTGCAACTTTATAGGTTAATGCAGGAGTGAGGAATCTTTGTTTTTCTGCCAAGGTCCATTTGGATATTTACAACATCAGTTGCAGCCATGCAAAATCATAAACTTTAATTAGCTGGTTGTATTTTTCAAACATTAAATTAACTCATCTCTAATGTGGTGGCTGGATCTGTTTCATTTTGGTGAGGTGTGTGGTGTTAGACGGTATTGATTATGCTGCTATATGCAACTGTTTTTCAGGTTTGCATGGGTCAGTCTGGAACACAGTCAACTTTATGGGTTGATAAGTTTTGAAAGGAATGGCTTGTTGCAGCAAGTTTATCTGAACAAAGATGCATATTCCACTGCATGTCTTCTCTAAGTGGGAAATTAATCACTTTGCAAGTGATCTTTATAGTGTAGAACTCAAACAGTGGGAGATTTGCTGTATACATCACATAGGATACACTTAAGCTGTTGAATACACTGTATATGTAAGGGTGTGACAGAGTCGGGTTGCACTTCTTCCTTCCCGTTTAAGACAAATGTAATCTTTTATGATTGATATATGTATTGCTGAACCTGCCTGCATATTTACAATGCTGTACTGTGTTGCAAGGGACAGCGTAAGGCTAGAAACAATAGTTAGATAGCATAGTTAGGAATAGGAAATACAGATCAGTGGGGGGCACTATAGTGCAGTATGATTAGGAGAAGTTATGCCCACATCAGAGGGGATTTATCAAATTGGGAGGAGCTAGAAATGGGCTCAGTGTACTTGAGTGAAGGGACTTCCTGATTAAGATCAGAGTTGGTGATATAACAAGAGGAGATTGAAGACAGATAAGCCTAGGGGCTGGAGAGTACAAAGAGGAGCAGCGTGCGGCGGTCGCTATCAAGTTCAGTGATCCTTCAGGAGATATCTGCAGTCTACAGCCTAAATTAGGCAGAACTATGGGTGCCTCTTTCTTCTTCTAAAGGAAGCTGGATGAGAAATTGACTGAGACTAGTGGACCTTAGGGCACGAGAGCTACAGGAGTGGAAGAAATGTCTTCAGGCCTAGGATTATCAGGAAGTGCAGGGAAAGATCAAGAATTGCAAGGGAAAAGGAACTGTACTGCATTTGTATTGGAACTCCTGTGTTTAAGCAAAGTTGAATTGTTGGATGAGAATTCTGTTATTGTGGACTCCAAATCTGGAAACAGAGATGCAGGACCAGAAGGAACCTAGGAGCCTGAAGTTAGTGTTGTGATTTGCACGTACCACATGCACCAGAAAGAATATTACAGTTTCTTTGCGGGGTGCCAGAGTGTGGAAACACAACAGCCCCTCATCACGACTACCACCTTGGCCACCTCACATATATCACACAGAATAATCTGAGACTATTCTATATGTATCTCACAGGATACACTGAAATTGCTGTGTATACAGTGGGTACGGAAAGTATTCAGAACCCTTTAAAATGATCCCTCTTTGTTTCATTGCAGCCATTTGGTAAATTCAAAAAAGTTCATTTTATTTCTCATTACTGTACACTCTGCACTCCATCTTGACTGAAAAAAACAGAAATGTGGAAATTTTTGCAAATTTATTCAAAAAAGAAAAACCTAAATATCACATGGTCATAAGTATTCAGACCCTTTGCTTAGACACTCATATTTAAGTCACATGCTGTCCATTTCATTGTGATCCTCCTTGAGATGGTTCTACTTCTTCATTGGCGTCCAGCTGTGTTTAATTAAACTGATAGAACTTGATTTGCAAAGGCCACACCTGTCTATATAAGACCTCACAGCTCACAGTGCATGTCAGACCAAATGAGAATCATGAGGTCAAAGGAACTGGCCAAGGAGCTCAGAGACAGAATTGTGGCAAGGCACAGATCTGGCCAAGGTTACAAAAGAATTTCTGCAGTATTCAAGTTTCCTAAGAGCACAATGGCCTCCATAATCCTTAAATGGAAGAAGTTTAAGACCACCAGAAGCCTTCCTAGACCTGGACGCCCAGCCAAGCTGGGCAATCGTGGGATAAGAGCCTTTGTGAGAGAGGTAAAGAAGAACCCCCAGATCACTGTGGTAAAGTTCCACAGATGGAATAGAGAGTTGGGAGAAAGTTCCACAAAGTCAACTATCACTGCAGCCTTTCACCAGTCGGGCCTTTATGGCAGAGTGGAACGACGGATGCTCCTCCTCAGTGCCAGATATATGAAAGCCCATGAAAGACCATCAGCTCATTACCACCTTATATCGCAAGGGCACTGCCACCAAAAGCCTTTTGGACTTCTGTAGACTTTTTATCAGGGTTATTTGGATGTTTTGGGGTGTCATTATGATTTAAAAAGAGAAAATACAGTAGTTTGACAATAAATGGCTTCACCCAACCACTAACTATGAGTGGAGAAAAAGTTTTGGTGTTATCATTGATATTCTCTGAAAAAAGGCCAAGAAAGCAAAAATTCGACTGGGGTATGTAAACTTTTGACCACAACTGTATATTTATGTATTCTATGTGTATATATCTATTCTATCTATTTTATTCTAACCTGGCATGGTCTGAGTGCTGTGCGATTTTTTTTCTCAAACCGGTAGGCTTGCATTGGCGAGTATCGGCCGAGTCTTGGTGACAATCACAGCATGGCGATTTTACATGCACGCTGAATACGGCTGAGAAAATATATGCTGATGTGAGCTGCCCCATAGATTAACACTGGGCCAAGTGCTATGCAATGTTTTCTCACATAGAACTCGCCCGTAAAACCTGCGTAGGTTCTCCTGTATTTTTGATAACCAGTCAGGCAGAACTCACAGCTTGGGGCTGCAACACTCAGCTGTCAGCTTCATTAAGGCTGGTTATCAAGAACAGAGGGGTCCTCACACCATATTTCTTAATTATTTAAATAAATCATTTAAAAAAACGGCATGAGTTTTTCCTCCAGCAGCTCATTCACTAGTGGTTCTCAGCCTGGATGGTTGCATCTTGGCACCGTCCAGGTTGAAAACTATTAATTCCCCAGACATGGATTACGGCGTGGGACAGAACGACTGACAGGTGAGCGATTTTGTTGTTTTTTTATTTTAGTTTTATTACAGGAGAACTAGTGCTTTGGTGGAATAAGCTTTAGGTGAGTATAACTGTGTTTGTTATTTTTAAATAAAATTGAAAACTGTGTTTATTCTTATTTCTATTAAAGGACTTTATTCTGGCTGTGCCTTTAATTACCATACAACTATAGGATTAGTAATGGATAGTTGTCTTATAGATGCCTCACTATTACTAATCCGTGGGCTTGATGTCACCTGACAATACAAAGGTGACATCAACCCCACAATTATGAACCCTACATGACACCGCTACAGGGCAAGTGGGAAGTGCCGGGCAAAGGGCCAGAATTGGCTCATCTAATAGATGTGCCTTTTCTGGGCAGCTGCTGGCTGCTATTTTTAGGTTGGTGGGGCAATATCCATGGCCCCTTACCAGCCTGAGAATACCAGCCCCCAGCTGTCTGCTTTAGTAAGGCTGGTTGTCAAAACTTGGGGGACCCAAGCCATTTTTTTAATTATTGATTTAAATAATTAAAAATATGGCAAGGGGACCCCTCTTTTCTTGATAACCAACCTTGCTGAAGCTGACAGCTGATGGTTGCAGCCCTCAGCTCTGAGTTTTGCCTGGCTGGTTATCAAAAATAAAGGGCAAGTCACGCAGGTTTTTTTTTTAAAATTATTTATTTACAGCACAGGAGAGGCTGATGAATACTCCCCTCATGCTCTCACTGCTGTTAGTGGCAGCAGGTGTCAGCTGATGGGAGCTGTAGTCTCATTAGCTGACACCAGTATTAATCACTTTTATCAAGGCTAATATAAATAGATTCTATTTTGTTATAATAATACCACTCTTATCTGAAATTTTTCTGCGGTGAGGTTTTGCAGTAGGTATAGCATGTAACAGGCATCTAGTCAGGGATTATTGACTTATAAATTCTAAGACTTGTTGTTGCTTTTTTCCATTGAGTCACTGACCGATTTTTGTTTTTTACCATCTATTCTATTATTTCTAAACACTGTTTTTCGGTGATTACTTTGTATCTCCGTTCATACTGCACCCACACACACAAATGATACACCATTTGAAAGGTAAACTTGCCCCCTTCAGCAAGAAAATAGCCAAAGAAACCACACGTCCTCAATTTGATCACAAAATACAGTTTAAGCATTAATTTTCATAAACCTGTAGTAAGGAAAAATGACCTGCAGGTGGCACCACAGTACCCCAAAGCACACTACCACAAAGCTGCTTACAGACATCATAAACAAATCCAAACATTTGCCTTGGGGGCTTTCCAGATTGCCGAACTGCTTGTCCAGCCTATTTTAGCCAAATTGGAGGATTGCAGACTTCACTGCAGGTGAGGCACATTTGCAAACACATTTGTAAACATGCACTGCCTATTGAATTGTACACTTGCTCTGTTCATACTCCACCCATACAAACAAATGATACACCATTTGAAAGGTCAAATTACCTGCAGTTGTCAGCACACTACAACAAAGCACACTACCACAAAGCTGCTTACAGACATCACAAACAGATCCAAACATTTGCCTTGGGTCTTTCCAGCTTGCTCAAGTGCTTGCCCAGCCTATTTCAGGCACATTGGAGGATTGCACACTTCACTGCAGGTGAGTCACATATGCACACACATTTGTATACATGCACTGCTTTTTTGCTGATTACTTCGCCCCCAGGTGAACTTGCTCCCTTCAGCAAGAAAAGAGCCAAACAAACCACACATTCACGATTTAATCACTAAATATAGTTTAAACATTTATTTTCATAAACCTACAGAAAGACAAAATGACCTGCAGGTGGCACCTCAACGAGAAGACATTTTTTGGCCTCTACTTATCAAACCAATTTATTGTATTACCAAGCTACATATATAAATACCTGTCTGTGTTCATCATCTCATGAAATACATTTATGTTTGACCAGGTTGCTTTTGCAGAAATTGCCTGCACCCCCGACGACAAATGTGCGAAAATTTCGCACAGGTCAAGCTAGTAATCTATATTTAGAAATTGATCAAAGCTGTCAATGTTACTTGAGTTCCTACACACTTTGTTGCTTTGCTGCCACATACAAGAATAAATCTTTTCAGGGCCGGTTCAAATAGCTTCTATATTCTACAATAATACTTCTGTTATCTGCAATTCATGTAGGCAGTAGATATACCGTATGACAGGTATCTAGTTACGGATTATTGCTTTATAAATTCTAAGTCTTCCTGAAGCTGCTTTTTGCTATGGACTCATTGACCGTTTCATGGTTTTTGCAATGTTCTGTACTCAGAAATTCATCAATGCAGGCAAAATTAACTGATTTAATTTGTCCATTTACAGTTTCTCTGTAGCATCTGTATGTAAGAGGTAGTGGTTGGACACTTTACGCTACTGGAGCTGGAATTAGCACTTCTGAATTCTCAAGTGCTTTGTTTCCATCTATTTCTGGGTGCTTCTTTAAGTATGTTGGAGGTCATTGTCCTGCTGGAAGACCCATGACCTAGAATGCAAATCCAGCTTTCAGTCCCCGGGAACTACGTTGCAACCAAAAATCCTTTGGGAATCTTCACAGTCAAGGCACCCAGGACAAGAGGCAGCGAAACAACACCTACATTTCCATAAATCTCCACCATTCTTGAATGTAACTACTGTGTTCTTTTTCAGTCTTCATTCTATTTACAGTAAACAGTAGAGTGATGTGTTTTTCCAAAAAACTGTATCTTAAGGTACTGCCACACTACACAATCCCGCTAGCGATCTCGTTAGCGTCGTATACTAATGAGATCGCTAGCGGGATTGTTTCTATATCGCTAGTAGCTACCTAACTTAGCGATGTCGTTAAGGACGCTATCGCGGTTAGCGATCTCCTTAACGACTTTAGCGGTACAAAAGTACCGCTAAATCGCTAAGAAAAGGTGCTACACTTAGCGATATATACTTACCCAGCGGGAGCGCCGACGAGAAAATAGGGTCCGGAACGATTCCAGCGACGAGCGAGATCACAGCAGGAAGCTCGTCGCTGGCAGCTGCCGCACACAACAACATCGCTAACGGGATCGCTAAATAGTGACGTTTTTTAGCGATCCCGTTAGCGATGTTGTTTAGTGTGGCATACCCTTAAGTCTCACCTGTCCACAAGACTCCTCCTGGCCCTCTAAAATAGTGGGGGCTGCCTGCTGGCCGTCTATAAATTGTGAGGACTGCCTGCTGGCCCTCCAAGTTTCAAACTTTACAGTATTAATACGAAAAAGAAAATTTGCTCACTTCAGATAGATAAATTATATTGCAGAAGCAATATATGACTATGCAAAGCATAGGTTTGCTGGACCTCCAAAAATGCTTAGTGAGGGCTGGCTGCTGGCACTCTAAAATTAGAGTGAGGGCCACCTGATGGCATTCTGACATTGGTGAGCGCCACCTGGTGGCCCTATAGCAATAGTAAGTGCCGCCTGATGACCCTCTGCAAATAGTGATGGCCGACCTAATGGCCATGAAAAAAAAAATTGTGACTTTCAGAGTCCCTCCTTCATAAATTAAACAGGATGTGTCTGATTATGTCTCACACACCACATGGACAGATAAGTATTATAAAATTACATTTCCTGTAGAATGTTTTTTTTCATCATTAAAAGCAATGCAAACGTGCAAAAATGCAGCAAAAACACTACGTGTGAAAATAGCACAAGGTGTGGAGAGGCATTTTGTTTCTCTTATTTATTTTGCCTTATATACAAGATATTATCCTGCAAAGAATGTTTCTTAACATTTTTCCAGTCAAATCCATTTCAACTACAGTTTTGTATGTCAGTCTGTAAAAGTGGCTTAATACTCTGACAAAATTGTTCCCAGCAGCGACCTAGGATTCAGAGATGATTACAGAGGCCTTCCCTATCCTGTTCTCATGCCATTTCAGCGATGTTTCCATCCCCTTCAGATTCCTGGGGGGGCTACCAGAAAAATGCTGGAGTTTTCCATTGACTTTCATTATACTCTTCACTTGGGTAAAGCACCCGAACATAACGATTTGCTTGACTCGAGTAGCAAGTGCCCGAGCGTTTTATTGCTCGCTCATCACTACTCTTCATCACCCTGCCTGTGGGAATACTGTCTTTTAAGTCACTGTGTGTACTCTGAACCTCCCTGCATGTGGGAGTACTGTCCTTTAAGAGCAGTTGTGTGTAAACTGCACCCATGGCCTGTAGGAGTACTGTTCTGTGAGCCTCTGTGTGTACTCTGCACCCCCCACATGTGGGAGTTCTGTTTCTTTAAGATGCTGAGTGTTTTCTAGTAGTCTGAGAAATACAAAATTGACATGAGCCATCTCATTGCCATTTGTAAGCCAAATAGATAATTTTTCAGGACCGCTGTGTGTTTTCTGTTTCAACAGTTTTTATTAAGGTTTTTTTTTACATATATTGGGTAGGAAAGATGGGTAGGGGGAAACCCATAATATATACAATGTAGTACAATAAACATTACATAAAATAGATCATTATAGAGTATAAAAGATCATTTTAGATTATCATAACTAGATTAGGGCATTTCTAGTAGTTTTGCAAATAAATATATCGCATCAATCGTCTCTTTTCCATTTCTAGGCCCCAAAAATAATTTTTCTGGACTGGTGTGTGTTTTTAATTAATCTGGGAAATAAATAATAGGCATCAGCCATCTAGTTGCCATTTCTAGGCACAAAAAATTATTTTTCTGGACTGGTGCTTGTTTTCTAATAATCTGAAAAATAAATAATTGGCACCAGCCTTCTCTTTGCCATGAGTAGGCCAAAGAAATAATTTCCCAGAACCACTGTGTGCTTTCTAATTGTTTTGCAAATAAATATATCACATAAGCCATCTTGTTGCCATTTCTAGGCACAAAAAATAATTTCTCTTAACTCGTGTGTGTTTTTTATTAGTCTGGGAAATAAATAATTTGCATCAGCTGTCTAGTTGCAATTTGTAGGCCAAAAAAAATATTTTTTTTCAGGATTACTGTGTTTTTCTAGCACTGTGGCAAATAAATAAGTCTACTCTTCTGCCATCTCTTTGTGAGTAGTGTTTAGATAATCAATTTCCAAACATAAGGAGCGCTTCAAATAATGGATGTGGATCATGGCCGTGTTGGTGCTTGTGTAACTGCTGATAGTGATGGTGGTATAGCTGACGCAGGGAGAGGACGTAGCTGTTCTTTACCTACTGCATGCACAAATACAACACGTTCATCTGGTGCACTCAGGCAACAGGACATTATACGTCCTTTCATAGGCCCAAATACCACTGCATGAATTGTGAGGCCACAAGATGTTTAAAAGGTGTTAGACTGGATTGCTGCGAGTGGCTCCAATTCCTTTGCATTATCTTCCACCCTGTCCAATGCAGAAAGTGCAAAATTGGCACCAGAGGACCATGGTCTTGCTCACCATGCCACTGAAATAAACACACCAAAGACAGCTCATAACATCTCCCAGGCATGGCATTTCTTCAGGGAACGTGCTGCCGACAGGTGACAACTGGTTTGCACTCTGTGCCATCACACCCTAAAGTGATGCATAAATGTTCTGAACCTGAACACCACCTGTATGAGGAGGCATCTGAATTCCAAGCATGAGGTGCAGTGGAATAAACACCTTAAAAAGCATGAATGATCTGAGCCTCTTCTTGCTCCCTCTTCTGCTATGGTCTCAGCCGTTTTCTTCCGCTCATAATCAACATTGCCACCTGGCTCCTCACAAAGAGAGGATGTGACATCATCACCACCACCAGTGTCACTGAGCATCTCCACACCATCCCATGAAACTGTTCAGCTTTACAATCCCAAATCTTCAAGAGAAAGAGGTCATATCCCACAGCCATCAACTAGCCATGGTCCTGAATTACAGCATTTCCAAATTAGTGGCCTTTGAATTGTTGCCATTTTGGCTGGTGGAAGATGGACAGTTTAAAAAACTGATGTCGTTGTCTGTCTCACAGTACGTTGTTCCCAGCTGCCACTACACTTCCAGGCGGGCCATCCCACATACCCACAGATACGTGGACCAGTAAGAACGACCAGGAACATTACATCTCCCTAACTGCCCACTGAGTAAAGGTAGCTGCGGCCGGGACAGAGGGGGAAGTCATTCTAGCTCATGTACTACCACCACCTAGTATTGCTGGACATTTATCTGTCCTGGTTGCCTC
This sequence comes from Oophaga sylvatica, assembly GCA_033576555.1. Classification (NCBI taxonomy): domain Eukaryota; kingdom Metazoa; phylum Chordata; class Amphibia; order Anura; family Dendrobatidae; genus Oophaga; species Oophaga sylvatica. The sequence continues at coordinate 105,793,662 of JARQOD010000005.1, forward strand.
CTCCTCCTACTGTTATTCCTCCACTACCTCCTCATTCAGATACAAGAACACATGCACCATTAACTTGAACATAGCCAGGTGAAAGAAACACTAGGCTGTTCTTAAACGACTCTGTTTGGGGTACAAATCCCACAACACGCAGGAGCTGTGGATGGGGATCAAACAGCAAACAGATGAGTGGTTGGTGCTGGTGAACCTCTTGCCCAGACTGGTGGTGTGTGACAATGGGCAACATCTCATAGCAACTCTGGACTTAGCTGGTTTGATGCACATTCCTTGCCAGGTACATATGATAAACTTGGTGGTGCATAGCTTCTTGAAAAACTACCCACTGTGCAGGCAATGCTTGTGCACTGTTGGCATTCTCACCTTGCTGCTGCAGAGTCACTTCTGCCTTCCCGGTCACTGGCTGATATGCAATGTATCAACAAGGTGGAACTGCTTCTTGTATATGCTGGAGAGACTGTGCAAGCAGCTGGCAATAGTGGAGTTTTAGCTGCAGCACACACAGCTGATTTTCTCTGCAGAACAACACCACTTCAGTACCAACGACTAGGACTTCATGTGAGAAGTGTTTGCCATGTTGTGCTTCATCGAATATTACACCAATATGGCCAGCACTGATGAAACCATCATCAGCGTTACTATACCACTTATATGCAAAAAATGGAAAAAACAATTCAGGCCATGAGGAATGAGCTGATGGCGCAGGGGGAAGCTTGAAAAAGGTCCGTGTTGTTAGGACCGAAACGTCGCCACTATGGGCTTAATAAATTAGCTCTACCCTTCACAAGAAAAGGGTGTGCTGTTCCTGCTTTTTGACTACTGCATTTAAGGTTTGGTATTTGCCTTTGGGAGCGATCCTGCACCCGTACTCCGCTTTTTTGTCTTTTGTGCTGCTCTAAGTTTATATTTGATATCTATCTATCTATCAATCTATCTATCTATCTATCTATCTATCTATCTATCTATCTATCTATCTATCCCATATCTATTATCTATCTATCTATCTATCTATCTATCTATCTATCTATCTATCTATCTATCTATCTATCTATCTATCCCATATCTATTATCTATCTATCTATCTATCTATCTATCTATCTATCTATCTATCTATCTATCTATCTATCTATCTATCTATCTATCCTATAACTATCTATTATCTATCTATCTATCTATCTATCTATCTAGCTATCTATCTAGCTATCCCATATCTATCTATATATCTATCTATCTATCTATTCTATCTATCTATCTATCTGTCTATCCCATATTTATCTATCTATCTATCTATCTATCTATCTATCTATCTATCTATCATCTATCTATCTATCTATCTATCTATCTATCTATCTATCCCATATCTATCTATCTGTCTATCTATCTATTATCATCTGTCTGTCTATCTATCTATCTATCTATCTATCTATCTATCTATCTATCTATCTATCTATCTATCTATCTATCTGTGTGTGCAATGGAGTGTGGTTGGTCAAATGTAAAAGAGGAGGTTGGACAAGAAATTACATCAGAAATCTTTTTTTTGTTAAAAACATATCTTTATTTAGCTTACAAAAACGCATACAAATCCGCATGAAAAAACTCATCAAAAACGCACCTGCATTTTCTGCCAAGAGGTGCTGATTTTGTGCAGAAAATTCTGCAGGCTAATCTGCATTGTGTGCACATATCCTAGCGTTCCTGAGCCCTGTGTTTTGTCGAGCCAAAAGATTAGCAAACTGCTATTTATAAAGGTGATCAAATCTTTTGAAATTCAAATGCACCAGGAACAACTATTTTTCCCCAAAATTCAATTTGCAGCTAACCGATTCAATGCAATTCTGAAAACTCCCTAATTGATTATAATCAACGCCTGTAACACTCTAAAGTCTCTAAAAACTGTAATGAATCCCTTTCAAACTCTTTTGCAAAAACGCAAAAATCTTAAAGTGTAGGGCTAAGCAGACCCACGAAAGTTCGTGTTCATTAGGTTTGGCCGGACTTTAGTCCAAAGTTAGGCTCAGCTACCAGAACTTGACCCGAACTTGACCCCGGAACCTGAATCCCATATAAGTCAATAGGGACGCGATATTTTGTGCTGTAAAATTGCTGTAAAATGGTCGTAGTAAGGGCTTGGGGGCTGGAAAATAGGGGTAAGAGCAGGATAGAGAAATTACTTAAAATATCATACAATAAAGAAATGAAAATAATTATTTTGAACCTGGAGATGGAGCAGTGCCTTGCATATGTAGTTTTCTGTATTTTTAATAAATAATAAAAAAATAGAAAAAACACATGTGGTCCCCTTATTTTTAAAAAACTAGCCTAGGAAAAGAAGACAGCTGTGAGCTGGTCTTATTATGCTGGGAAGGGGCCAATATACATGGACCTTCCCAGATTATTAATATCAGCCCCTAGCTGTTTGCCTTGCCTTAGCTCATTATTAAAAATGAGGGGCCCTAAAAATGACATGAGGTTCCCCTTATTTTTAATAAACAGCTAAGGCATAGCAGACAGATGTGTGTTGATATTAATAGGCTGAGAAGTTCCTTGGATATTAGCCCTTTCCCAATCTAATAAAACCAGTCTTCTGTATCGCCAGAATTGGCACATCCATTATATGTGCCAATTCTGGCTCTTCGACTCAGCTCTTCCCGATTGCCCTGGTGCTATAGCAATCGGTGTAATGGGATTGTGTGGTTGATGTCAGCTGTGTAATGGTCAATGACATCAAGCCCACAAGTTAGCAATGGACTAAATTACTAAATCAGTAAGTAAAAAGAGAAAAAAAAACATAAAAAAATCTTTATTTGAAAAAAAACACATGGAAAAAAATCTTTATTTGAAAAAAGTGCCCATCAATTTCCCTCTTCCACCCACTTATTTAGAAAAAATTCACATCAGTCTGATATAGTCCAAATTGAGGTCGCACACCGGTCCATTGTAGATCACATGAAGGTCCCAAGACGATCCCCGTCTCCGTCTTCCAAAGTATGGAGGCCTATCTAGAGAATGTCTAGACTGAAGAAGCAGCCACTGCTGAATCTCAAACAGTACTTCACCAGGTCTCGCTCGTTATCGCCTGTCAAACAGGACTGTGAGTGACGTATCCAGCCTTACTTCGGGTCATTTTACTTCTCATCATTCCAGCTCTCACGCTGTATTCAGTGAGATCCGGTGGTATACAGAGTAAGACCCGGCAGTGACTGCTGCTTCAGTCCATGGAGCTTCGTTCTCTGAAGGGGGTTCCATACACTGGAAGACAGAGATGGAGATCGTTATGAGACCTTCACATGGATTGCGGCAGACAATTTTTTTTTAAATAAAGAAAGTGAAAGTGATAGTGAAAGAGGGAAATTGTTGGGGTATTTTTTTCAAATAAGCATTTTTTATGTGCGTTTATTTCTTTTGACTACTGGGCTATTAATGGAGGTGTCTGACAGACCCCTCTCAAATAATAACCCGTGGGCTTGATGTCAGCTCATATTACAATGATTGCCACAGCACCAGGGCAAAGAGCAGAGGTTAAGTGCCATGTGGAGAAACGGGGTCAGTGGGTGCTCTCGTTTGCTGCCTTTAGCAAGACTGCATGGACCAGGGTTCATACCACTGAATGCCCGCTCTCTCTCCCTGTGGGCAAAACACTATACAGACAATGCAGGGTTAGGGTAAAACAGTGTGGCATTACTTTATTGAACCATAACACCCAATAGAAAACAGAACAATCCCTTCCGCTGACTCTCAGGGATAATGGTAGATGTTATGTCCGAGCTCCCAGGGTCGCTACTCCATCTGTGATACGCACGCAGAGAAGAGGTAACGACAAGCTTAGGGAGATAACCGAGAGCAGTCCTGTGTTCTTTCAGCAGGGTCCAATGTACACTCAGTTGAGATCCTGAAGAGTGAGCCCAACCATAAGAAAAAAGTCTCTTTTATACCTGAGGTATGTGATCTATTTTTAGATTTACCCAGTGTCCTTCAGTCCTCCCTCACAGCCTTTCCCTATCTACTTTCGAAGTCAAAAAACTGTTTCAGAATACAGGGTGGGCCATTTATTTGAATCCACCTAAATAAAATGGGAATGGTTGGTGATATCAACTTCCTGTTTGTGGCACATTAGTATAAGGGAGGGAGAAAACTTTTCAAGATGGGTGGTGACCATGGTAGCCATTTTGAAGTTGGCCATTTTGGATCCAACTTTATTTTTTCCAATGGGAAGAGGGTCATGTGACATATCAAACTTATTGAGAATTTCACAAGAAAAACAATGGTGTGCTTGGTTTTAAAGTAAATTTATTCTTTCATGAGGTATTTACAAGTTTATGTCCACTTATAAAATGTGTTTAAAGTGCTGCCCACTGTGTTGTATTGTCAATGCAACCCTTTTCTCCCATTCTTGACACACTGATAGCAACACCGCAGAAGAAATGCTAGCACAGGCTTCCAGTATCCATTGATTCAGATGCTGCACATCTCGTATCTTCACAGTATAGACAATTGCGTGCAGATGGCTCCAAAGATAAAAGTCTAATGGTGTCAGATCGGGACACTTTGGTGACTATTCAACTTTTCCACGATGACCAATCCACTTTCCAGGAAACTGTTCATGTTAGAATACTTGGACCTGACACCCATAATGTGGTGGTGCATCATCTTGCTGGAAAAACTCAGGGAATGTGCCATCTTCAGTGCATAAAGAGGGCAATACATCATCATGTAGCAATTTCAGATATCCAGTGGCATTGAGGTTTCCATTGATGAAGAATGGCCCCACTATCTTTGTTCACCATATACCACACCAAACCATAAATTTTTGTGTTCCAACAGTCTTGGAGGGATCTATCCACTGTGGTTAGTGTCAGACCAATAGCGGTGTTTTGTTTGTTAACTTTACGATTCACAAAAAAGTTGCTTCATCACTGAACATAATGTTCTGTGTAAACTGAGGGTCCTGTTCCAATTTTTGTTTTGCCCATTGTGCAAAATCAGCACGCCGATCTGGGTCATCCTCGTTGAGATGCTGCAGCAGCTGGATTTTATAAGGATGCCATTTGTGAGTAGCTAACATCCAAAGAAGGGATGTTTGACTGATGCCTCTCTCCAGTGACATGCGGTGAGTGCTACGCTCTTGCTGAATGAAGCTAGGACAGCCACTGATGTATCTTCATTAGTGACAGTTTTATTGCGTCCACATTTTGGCAAATCCAACACTGAACCTGTTTCACGAAATTTGGCAAGCAGTTTGCTAAATGTAGCATGGGAGATGGGTGGTCTCGTAGGGTGTCTTGCATTGAAATCTGCTGCAATGACCCGAGTACTGCATTCACCAGACATCAACACAATTTTTATCCGCTCCTCACTAGAGTTGAGCGAAACAGGTCGGTCAGATTGAAAAGTCGCCGACTTTCGCCAAAGTCGGGTTTCTTCGGCCGAAACCCGACCATAGCGTCCAGTTGGCCATGTGGTCATCGATGCCAGCACCCAAGTCGGTTTTCCCATAATGCTTGCAGTGCCTTTTTCAGCCAATGAGCAAGGACATACACTGTGGGCAACGAGACACATCTGCAGTGTCCACCACCATCTTAGGGCATTGCAGTGATTGGCTTGCTTTGGGGGGTGTCATAGTGTCTATAAAAGCCCTGAGCGCGACCTCCATTTTACTTCTGCCGATATTAACAGTAGGGAGAGATTGCTGACACCGTTTATCAGTAGGGAGAGAGTTAGGGCTGGAAAGAGAAGTTCTTCTGTGCTTGTGCTGATAGCAATTGTGCTGTTCAGTTAGTGTGCAGTGACAGGGGAGGATTTTCTTGTGTGCAGCAGCGCTGGTTATTAGGCTGCCTGATAGCTGTATTGCTGTGTGTACACTGCTGTGCAGACTGCTTTTTACACAGCACTATTGCAATTTTCCCCTGCATCGTATACAGCTGTACGCTTCTGAGACAGTACCGTATATCTGCTCTTTGTATTACGGTCTAATCCATACTGAGAGAGCGTCTGTGTGTGACTACGGAAATATATACGGAGATTTAAATTTTCCCCAAAACCGTATACAGCTGGTATCTTCTGATACAGTACCGTTTTTCTCCCTTCTGTATTACGGTCAAATCCATACTGAGTGAGCGTCTGTGTGTTACTCCTCAAATATATACGGAGATTAAAAATTACCCCAACACTGTATACAGCTGTACGCTACTGATACAGTACACTTTTTCTGCTTGTCATATTCTGGTCTACTCCATACTGAGACTGTGAGCGTCTGTGTGTTACTCCGAAATATATACGGAGATTTAAAATTACCCCAACACTGTATACAGCTGTACGCTACTGATACAGTACACTTTTTCTGCTTTTCATCTTCTGGTGTAATCCATACTGAGCCTGTGAGAGTGTGTGTGTTACTCCTGAAATATATACGGAGATTTAAAATTACCCCAACACTGTATACAGCTGTACGCTACTGATACAGTACACTTTTTATGCTTTTCATATTCTGGTCTACTCCTTACTGAGCCTGTGAGCGTGTGTGTTACTCCTGAAATATATACGGAGATTTAAAATTACCCCAACACTGTATACAGCTGTGCGCTACTGATACAGTACATTTTTTCTGCTTTTCATATTCTGGTGTAATCCGTACTGAGCCTGTGAGCGTGTGTGTTACTCCTGAAATATATACAGAGATTTAAAATTACCCCAACACTGTATACAGCAGTACGCTACTCATACAGTACACTTTTTATGCTTTTTATATTCTGGTCTACTCCATACTGAGCCTGTAAGCTCTGTCCACGCTTGCAAGTGGCCGAGGGAAAAATCTCAGAAATATGAATACCAGTTGCATGCTTAGACTTTTAAGCACTATGCACTTGCAAGCGTGGATGGAGTACAAAACGTCAGGTAGCACATGTGCACCTGCTCCGACTGAAGTTAGCCAGCAACGCTCCATCGCTTCCCCCACTCTAAGCCCACCGGTTGGCACACCATCAGCAAGAAATGTTGAGGTGTCGTCGCAAGGCCTACGCTGTCCCACGCTATGACCTACCCAGTCTGCACTTCTTTTCTAGATAAGCCATCCCTGCCCTCTACCTGCATGTGAAAGACCGCATTGTCCATGCAGTCAAACAATCAGTGAGTGGAAAGGTGCACCTCACAACAGATGCATGGGCCAGTAGGCATGGCCACGGCCATTACGTGTCCATCACTGCGCACTGGGTTAATGTGGTGGATACAGGGTCCACAGGGGACAGCGGCGGTGGGACAGTGCTGCCTAGCCCACAGTATAGGCAACAGTTGGCTGTAGACATTCGACCCTCCTCCTCCTCCTCCAGAAGTGAAAGCTCGTCAACAGAGCGCAGTAGCACGAGCACTCCATCCGAAGTTGCCAGTGTTGCACACGAGGTATCCCACTATCGAACAGCTAGTGGTAAGCATCAGCAGGCTGTTTTAAAAATGATGTGTTTGGGCGACAACAGACACACCGCGGAGGTACAGGCCGACTACTTGCAGCGAGAAACTGAGACATGGCTGGGCAGTATACATCTTGAGCCAGGCAAAGTAGTCAGTGATAACGGCAGTCATTTTGTGAAGGCCATAGCCCTAGCAAAACTCAGACACATACCTTGCCTGGCTCACACCTTGAACTTGGTGGTGCAGTGCTTCTTAAATAATTATCCGGAGTTAACAGCACTGCTCCATAAAGTGCGAAGACTGTGCTCGCACATCCGTCGCTCGCCCGTAGACTCCAGTCGTATGTAGAGGCTGCAGCGATCGCTCCACCTCCCCAAGCACCACCTAATCATAGACTTTGCAACAAGGTGGAACTCCACCATGCACATGGTTGAGAGGCTGTGCGAACAGAGGCAGGCTGTAATGCATTTGTGGGAGGATACACGGGCAGGCAGTTTGAGGGCAGACATGGAGTTGTCGGGTGTGCAGTGGTCAAAGCTGAAAGACCTCTGTAAAGTCCTTCAGTGTTTTGAGGAATGCACATGGCTGGTAAGCACAGACGACGCCATCATAAGCATGAGCATCCCACTTACGCGTCTGCTCATGCAAACTTTGATGCACATTAAGGATCAGGCGTCTGATGCATAGGAGGAAGAGGAGGAGGAAGCCTTGATGACAGTCAGCCATTGTCTGCTTATGGAACTGTCCTGGACGAGGTGGAGGAAGAAGAGGAAGAGGAGGAGTAGGATGAGGGGGATGATTATTTTGGGGAGGAGGATGCTTCTCAGGGGCAAGAGAAAATGTTTGCTTGCCAAGGTCAGGTACAGAGTTTGTGCGTGACTGGAGTGATGTGAATTTGGCAGAAAGTACTCCTCCACTCACCACTGGCAGTGCATCATTGACACCTGGAGCATTGGCCCACATGTGTGATTATGCCTTGTGGATCCGAAAAAGGGACCCCCGCATTGCCAAAATTATGAAGGATGAAGACTACTGGTTGGCCAGCATCCTCGATCCACGCTATAAAGGCAAATTACAAAACATTATGCCACAGGAGAACCTAGAGCTAATAATGGCGAACAAACAAGCAACTCTGTTAAACCGTTTGTTAGAGGCATTCCCAGCACACAGCAGCGGTGCAGGTTCTACCACGAGCCGTACTGGGCCAAATGTAAGAGGTGTTCGTGGTGCACAGAGCCGAAGTGGCGTTGGAGACAGGGGTTTCATGACCATGTTGTGGACTGATTTCTCGAGTAGCGCTCACACGACTGGTCATACTGAATCGATTGCAACAGACAGGAGACAGCAGTTGTCAAATATGGTAAAAATTACTTCTCCCCTATCGATGTTCTCCCTCACAGGTCATTTCCCTTTGACTACTGGGACTGTAAACTGGACACCTGGCCTGAATTGGCACAATATGCCTTACAGGAGCTCACTTGCCCTGCTGGTAGTGTGCTATCAGAAAGAGTCTTCAGTGCTGCTGGATCAATCCTGACAGAAAGAAGGACCCGTTTGTCGACCCAAAATGTTCATTAAAATAAACCATGCTTGGGTTTCAAAGGATTTTGTCCCACCTTCCCCTGATGACACATAAGTTGCCAGCAAAATGGCTCGCTTTGTTCTCCTCTTCCTCGGACTTCTCCAATTCCTCCATTTGAAGCTGCTAAACGTCCAGCCTACATCTCAACATATGCCAGCTTTTCCACCTCCCTAACTGGGCTGTCCCCCCCAGGGCCAGGGTCACCACCTGGCGCACCCAGGCCAGTGCCGGTGCCCTGAGCAGGTGGGGGGCCCACTCTTGGGTGACGGCACTGGCGCAGGGCCCCTCATAGTACAATAAAGTGTCTCTGACGGTGGGGTGGCCCACTTACCGTCAGACACACCGGCGTACTATGAGAGGCCCTGTGCCAGTACCTGCACCCACAAGTGGGCCCCCCCTGCTTGCTCCGGACCCCAGCACTTGCAATACTTACCTCTCCCTGCTCCACCACTGTGGAGTCTGGGCAGTTAAATCCTTCTCAGGGACTGCCACTACAAATTTGGTGAACTGATCAATGATGGTTAAGACGTAGCTATGGCCTGTCCTGCTGGGCTCTACCTTCAGATGATCAATGGCTACCATTTCTAATGGACGTCGACTCACAATCGGATGCAGTGGTGCTTTTTGATCAGCTTTCACAGTTTTCCTAGTCACAGACGTGTCACACCATTTTTCAATGTCTCCTCTCATGCCAATCCAATAGAATCGCCTACAGCCTCTGGCTTCTGTCTTCTGCACTCCAATGTGACCAGACTGATCATGATAGGCAGTGAGGACCATGTCTACATCTCTCCTTAGGATCAAAATTTGATGGAGACTACTAACGGTGATGGGATCCACGCTACTGCAATACAGTCTCCACAGACAAAGTAATAGAGGGTCAGCATCGCCTGTGCGAATTCGACCGGGAGGTTTCCCCATGATTAGGAATTCCCAAATTTCTGCAATCACTCAACTTTCAGTCTGTACTTGTATTCATCTAGTTTCCTGTAGCGGAGAGTCTGGACTGGCTTACTGAGACTGAAATATGCACTGTGTGCAGAATTGTTAGGCAAGTTGTATTTGAGAGGATTCTTTTTATTATTGAACAACAGCTATGTTCTTAATCAACCCAAAAGACTCATAAATATCAAAGTTTAATATTTTGGAAGTTGGAGTGTTTTTCTTTTAGATTTGGCTATCTTAGGAGGATATCTGTTTATGCAGGTAACTATTACTGTGCAGAATTATTAGGCAACTTAAGAAAAACCAAATATATACCCATCTCACTTGTTTATTTTCACCACGTAAACCAATATAGCAACACAAAATTTAGAAATAAACATTTCTGACATTCAAAAACAAACCAAAAAAAATTAGTGACCAATATAGCCACCTTTCTTTATGATGACACTCAAAAGCCTTCCATCCATAGATTCTGCAGGTGCTTGATCTGTTTACGATCAACATTGCGTGCAGCAGCCACCACAGCCTCCCAGACACTGTTCCGAGAAGTGTACTGTTTTCCCTCCCTGTAGATCTCACATTTTATGAGGGACCACAGGTTCTCTATGGGGTTCAGATCAGGTGAACAAGGGGGCCATGTCATTATTTTTTCTTTTTTTTAGACCTTTACTGGCCAGCCACGCTGTGGAGTATTTGGATGCATGTGATGGAGCATTGTCCTGCATGAAAATCATGTTTTTCTTGAACGATACCAACTACTTCCTGTACCACTGCTTGAAGAAGTTTTCTTCCAGAAACTGGCAGTAGGTCTGGGAGTTGAGCTTCACTCCATCCTCAACCCGAAAAGGTCCCACAAGTTCATCTTTGATGATACCAGCCAATACCAGTACCCCACCTCCACCTTGCTGGCGTCTGAGTCGGAGTGGAGCGCTCTGCCCTTTACTGATCCAGCCTCGGGCCCATCAAAAGTCACTCTCATTTCATCAGTTCATAAAACCTTAGAAATATCAGTTTTAAGTTATTTCTTGTCCCAGTCTTGACATTTTATCTTATGTTTCTTCTACATTCTGCATGATAGATTCATAGTAATTATACCTATTATATTGTCAATGATATATATCTGTTGTTGATTTTTGCACTGTGCACTTTATTCTCTGAAGATATTGATATTTTTGGGTATATATCTCAATGGTATGCATTTTTTGTATTTATTGATTTAGTCTGCCACTTCTTACTGAGTGTGGTTCCTAGGTATTGCGTTTTTTCCCTTGTCACATTGTGTATTATATTGTTCTCATGTTTTAGAATTTTTGTAAGAATAAAAATTATACAATTTTTATCAATTGCTTTTGGTCCATATTTTTCTTTGGTTATTTGTTCAATCATTATATGAATGAGTATTATTTATTTAGCCGCATTTGGGTTAATATTTGATCTATGTGTTTTTTCAACACTTCTTGTTAGGCTATGAATTTCAAAGCACGGGATCAATCCTGGCTGGCACATGTTGATGCTATTTTCAAGGGTGAGGCAACACCTAGTGGCATTACAAGAAAGTGGAACCATTATTGAAATGAAAAATTCTTTTAAAGCCCTTCATAAGAAACGTATGCGAACATGGTGGAATAAGGCCTCATTGGAAGGCTATTTGTCTAAAAAAATGATCCCTAGGGGTCTAAGAGTGAGAGTTCTACCCTCATTTCCGTGGAGGATACCTTTTTTAAATCTAGATGGGAGGAAGCTTGCCATATTTGCTCTCGTTGAGTGCATTGAACTTTTGATTGGTTTAAATAAAAAGAGTATTGAAACTATGGAAGGGGAGATTGACAATCTGCAGAAAAAATTAACTGATTCCCTTAGTACATCAGATATGGTAATCTTCAATAAGGAGTTGGATAAACTGTTTACAAATTGGGAAAAATAAATTAAAAAAATTAAAACCAAAAAGTTTGCACTTGATGTTCAAGACTTCAAGAGTAACTCCGTCTACCGTTGGTATACAACACGACCTAATGTACGATCTTCGTCTGTGTCATCTACCTCTTCTAACAATGACAGCAATATCTCTAATCAATGTTTTACCAGATCAAGACGTAAGAGTGGTTATCACACTCGTCGAAATGATCCTACCAGACCTAGTACTGAGGGTAATTCTGGATCTTCAAAATTAAAGGTAATAAATTTATCACAACATGTTCTATCGGACATGCAAATTGAAGTAATGAGTCTCGGCTTGTCTTTTTCTCCGACCTCAACTTTTGACTTTTTCAATGCAGTAAAAGATCTCCACCTGTTTGCGAGGTAGCTGGTTCTTAAAAAACTGCATTCCAAGAAAACACTTGAAGACGTTCCTTGGAATACACAGGAACAAGAAGTTTGAGCAATATTGGATGAATTATGTGAGGAATCAACTTTTTCCCAATCTGAAGGTAAGTTTACAAATAGCAAATCCAAAAATTTCCCTCCCTTGAGCTTATTCCCTGAGATTGAGCTGTTTGTCAAACTGGTGACTGAGGAATTCAGGAAAATACCACAATACCTACATCATGATAATTTATCGAAAAAGCAGAGATGTGTCTTATCAGAACTACGGAAGTTGAAGGATGTGGTCATAAAGAATGCAGACAACGGAGGGAATGTGGTAATCTGGCCTACTACATTATATGAAAAAGAGGCATCCTGCCAGTTGAGAGATGTGGATAAGTATAAGAAACTTACTTTGAATCCAACTTCTGCTTTCCAGGCCGAACTTGGGTAATTATTAGAAGAGGCATTTTTTGATGGGACCATTACAAAGGATTTGAGAGACAATCTTATACCTGAGTATCCAAGAACCCCGTGTTTGTATCTTTTGCCAAAGGTTCATAAAAACTCCCGTTGTCCATCTGGAAGACCCATTATTTCGAGAAATGGGGGTTTATTGGAGAATGTGAGTAAAATGTTGGATTTTTTTTTCTTAAACCTTTGGTGACAAATTTACCTTCGTACCTTAGTGATATGGGTGATCTATGGTCTAAGATTAGTAATACCACCCTTGAATCAGATATGTGGCTTCTGACTCTGGACATTGAGTCCCTCTATACATCTATCAGGCACTGTGATGGACTTGAAGCCGTTGATTTCTTTCTGGGGACTTCTGATATTGATGAACGTCTTCTTCGTTTTTTGCTATCCATTTTGGAATTTGCGTTATCCCATAATTATTTCATTTTTAAAGGGTAACTGTTATGTTTCGGTAGCTGAGGAGGACAGGAACAACAGCAGGGCAGCCGAACACCTGAGATGTTGGTAACTGATGGGTTGAAGATTCCTAAACTAACGACACAACTAGAGGTAGCCGTGGAGCGTTCCTACGTTGATCCTAGACGCCTCGTCACAGCCTGAGAGATAACTACACCTAAAGGCAGAAAGATGAAAGCTATCTGCCCCGGAGCAGATCCCCAAAGAAAATAGGAAGCCCCCAAACATATAATGGCGGTTAGACAAGATGAAAATACAAACATAGGCAGAAAATAGACTGAGCAAATGCTGGAGCCACAAGCTGACTAAATAGGATAGGACAGGAGAGATTACTTTCTACAACCCAGAAAACCCTACAAAAATCCAACAATTCTGATTACAAAAATACTGAGATCACACGATCTCGCCACCCACTAAATCAGATCTCAGTGTGAACAAAAACCAAGCCGCAACCGCTGAAAAAACAGGAAAAAGCAAATGAGCAAATAACAGTGGTTGCAGAAAAACTGTGAGGAGCTCAGGTCCCAGGAGGGGACCTGGCTGACCTCCACAAAAGTGCAGAAAACAATGCAAAAAGCAAGCACAAATAGAAAAGCAAAAAATATCTTATCTGAAAGCAGGAATGCAGGCAAGACTCCAGCAAACTTCCAAATGAACCAGGAACCACAATTGAGACAAGAACAATTGATCACCGGCAACCATCATGGGAGGGAACCTCCCTTATATCAGACCAGTCCGTGATTCCAGATTGCCACTCCTCGCTGAAAGGTTCAGTACTGTCTGTAACCACCAGAGGGAGCCTCTGCTCAGAAACCATCTCTAGCACATTCATAACAGGTAAATCTTCCTACAGCTCCAAGGGACAGCCATGGGGGTGGCCTTTGCGCTGTCCTATGCATGTCTGTTCCTGGGGCTGTGCGAGAGAAAGATTTTTTTGACTGACGCCAATCCCCTCGCCTCTCAGATACTGATGTGGTATCGATACATCGATGATGTGTTTGCTATATGGCAGGGTACTGAGAGTGATCTTTGTCAATTTGTAAAATTACTCAACTGCAATGCTAGTAATATCAGGCTTACCTTTCATTACAGTCAAGTGAGCGCTGACTTTTTGGATATTCAGATCTTCAAGGGAGAGGACGGTTTTTTACAGACCAATTTATACAGGAAAGAAACATCGGTTAATAGTCTGCTTCATTCCTCGTCGGCTCATCCTGGACATCTAAAAAAGAACATACCATATGGTCAATTCTTAAGGGCACGACGCATTTGCTCTGAAGAAATTTCTTACCAGAAGCAGGCAGATGATCTTCAGGAGCGCTTCAGGGAGAGAGGATACTCTGGACGAGTGATTAGAAACTGTCAGAGAAAGGCATCAAGATTTAAAAGGGAGGATTTACTGTTAAACAAGAGAAAACCAGCTTCTCGACAACAGGTGAGATTTATTTCTACATTCTCCAATATGTCTTCAGCAATGAAAAATGCATTGGGAAAATATTGGCCTCTGATTAAGCAAGACCATATTTTGGCTGAAAATACCTCTCCTTCCCCCTCCATCATATATCGAGGAAACAAAAATCTCAAAGATCTATTGAGTCACAGCTACTATAAAGGACAGGAACGTATATGTCCGTTTGGATCAAAAGGATCAAAATGGTTATTTTTTCCTTGCATGAACTGCTTGGCGTGTAAGAATTTGGAGAGGTCAACCACATTTAATTCGAGTGATGGATCAAAGGAATTTTCAATTACACACCACATCACTTGTTCTACTGAGAATGTGGTATACTGCGCAACATGCCCTTGTGAGCTGATTTATGTAGGCCTCACCTCAAGACAGCTTCGTGTAAGGGTGAAAGAACATGTCTGAGATATTCAAAATGTAGCCAACTGTCAAGCCATTGACCAATTGAAGCCCATACCCCGACATTTTAAGATGCTGCACAGTTGTAACAGCAGCTTATTACGAGTTTGAGGTATTGACCACATTTTGTGTGATAAATGTGGGGGAGACACTAAGAAAAAGTTGGCTCAATCTGAGGCCAGATGGATCTTCAAGATTGATTGCGTTCGTCCCAAGGGCTTGAATGAGGTTCTTAGCTTTGTTCCCTTTCTGTAATTTTCTAGTGTTTGTTTTTGTGTTATATGTATGCTTATATTGTGTTTTTAATTCTCATTTATATCTTTTTTCCTTAGGTTTTTCTGCTTTCAGATGATATTTCCCCTGCATTGAGACTGATAGTTCATCTTCAATTTTTTTGCACTCTTCTTGAGTTATTATTATTCATCCTTTTCATATATTGGTATGCTCATTTTGCGCATTCAATATTTTTCATTAATCTGCTCGTTCTATATTGGTGATTTTGTCACTTACGTGGCTATGTATGTGTGTCTTCTGTCTGTATGTGATTACATGTGTGCATACACATTTTTATATGTGTTTGAGGCATGCACTTTCACATTTATATATACGTATATAGCACGTCTGCCAATGTGTATGTATGTGTATGCATTGGATTATGTATTTATACGCTTATATAACAGTCTTCGCATGTGCATACACATTTCTTCACATTGTGATTGTGCACATATTTGTATTTAGTATGCACATTATTTGTATCCGTTATTGCGTGCGGACTTTTTTGCATGTGCATATATATTTCTTCACATTGTGATTATTTACACACTTGCATTTAACATGCACATTAATTATGCCCGACATTGCGTGCGGTTTTTTATTTCAGACACGGAAGCACGTTTCTTATTCATGCAAATAGGAATTCACTATACACATTGAATTGTTTTCTATAATTTAGGTACTTTGCGATATATATGTATTTAAATATTTATTTATTAATTATCAATTTTCATCTCATATATGCACATATTGATATATATTTAATTGTTTTGCCATCATATTATTATGATTATTATTATTGCATAATGTTATTTTAATATTTTATATATATTTACCTATATCTTTGGGATAAGTCTCATCTTAACATTACACCTTTCTCAGCACGTTCCTTTTTATTCATTTCACAGATTTTCCTTTCTTTTGCACTTTTTTTCCTTTTTCCACTGGGTGTCACTCTTTGATAAGGTATGTGCACTTTCTATATATTCTCGTATCTTTATGCAGTTATCATCTGATGTCTTATTATGTACATCCATGGGCATTATAACAAATGGAGGCCTGATATTCTTATTTTTTAGTTCTTACACATGCCAGATATATGCGGTGTGCGCTTCCCGCCGTTCGGGCTGATCGGTTGCCGGGGTGACGCGTCCCATAGCGTCGCAGACTTTCCCCGCCCATCCCAATGACGTCATGGAGGTGGGCGGATGTCTGTGACGTGGGACGCCGAATCCTCCACTACCGGTCCTTGCCGCATGATGAGAAGCGCCGCACATGACCGCGTATGATTTCCTGCCCTGGATATATAAAAACCCGCTCATTACACATTGACATCACGCCACCCGAGGAAACATTGTGCGAAACGCGCGTAGGGGTCCTTCAGCCCACTACACAGTAAGTTTTTCTTGGTGCCAGACTTTATAATTTGTCCTGATTATTAGCATACTTGTCTTGAATGTACCGTTGATACCTTTTAATGTGGGGTATGCTAGTGTATGCTGCCTTATACATTTATATCTAAACCTGTAGTGGATGTATCGTTGTTACCTCCCATTTTTGAGGGATATTAGTGTATGTTGCCATGCACATTTAAATCTATATGCAGTTATATTTTGTATATATCTCTGCATTCAGTGGAAGCAAACAGCTGAATAGAATCCCCACCTCTGCTATCTGTGTTGTATGCTGCACTATATATTAATGGTATGAACTGCATTCAGTGGAAGCAAACAGCTGAATGATAGAATCCCCACCTCTGCTATCTGTGTTGTATGCTGCACTATATATTAATGGTATGAACTGCATTCAGTGGAAGCAAACAGCTGAATGATAGAATCCCCACCTCTGCTATCTGTGTTGTATGCTGCACTATATATTAATGGTGTGCACTCCATACTTCTGCTTGCTGCCAAGCACTGCTTTACCATCTTGCAACATAGTTTAATGTGCCTGTTAATAATGCTTTGGAATAATTCATTTTTGCACTGTGTTTAAAATACTTACTGCTTTATATCCCGGTGACTGG
The DNA here is from genome assembly GCA_033576555.1 of Oophaga sylvatica. NCBI lineage: Eukaryota > Metazoa > Chordata > Amphibia > Anura > Dendrobatidae > Oophaga > Oophaga sylvatica. Next base: position 105,811,002 of record JARQOD010000005.1, read on the forward strand.
GGCCTCTCTAGATCCTATCAGGTGGAAGGTGGTAAAGCATATAGATGTTGCCAGGTTGCCTTTGATGATCTAACCACCCCCTGGTGTGCTGGCCCCAGCTGGCAAATTATCCCAAAACAGCTCCCACAATCCCACTTTCCTGACCCTGTAGTGTGGGCTATATATTTAGGAGTAGTCTAAGGGGCACACGCAGTAAGAGGGCGCACGCATCACAGAAAGCAAAGCATCACGAAAGACAAGCATCGAGTAAACGGCAGTTATCCATGGCAGTTAATCAGGGCAGGAATCAGGTAGCCCACACTTTGCTTTCTTTTAAATTATGTTCTTTATCTCTATCCTCCTGTGTTCCCTTGCCATCCACATTCACTGCCCCATCCCCCCTCCATCACGACTCATATACATCAGCCCCTCCATACTTCCCTCTCCCATGTACAGTTCCCATGCACTCCTCACCTTCCTGAGAAACCTCAGCCCATCTTGCCCAAACATATCACAGAAAAAAACTATTTACAACTCCAACAACTACCTGCACTTTATCTTCCTACTCCTACTGATTTCAGGGGACATCTCCCCCAACCCTGGTCCATCTCCCAACCTCAATCCCTACCCTACCTCATGTCAAAACCATAATAATCTTGTTAATATTACTTGCACTCCCTCATCTCCTTCTTTCAATTGTGCCCTCTGGAATCCACGGTCTGCATGCAACAAACCATCTTTCCTGCACAACTACTTTCTGAACAACTCTCTTCATCTGTTGGCCCTCACTGAAACCTGGATTCAGGATTCTGACACGGTCTCCCCTGCTGCCATTTCCTATGGTGGCTTACAGTTCTCCCATTCCCCGAGACCCACAAACAGACATGGTGGTGGAGTTGGCATACTCCTGTCCCCACAATGCACTTTCCAGGTCATCCCACCAATTCCATCACTCTCATTCCCTTCTTTTGAGGTCCACACCATCAGGCTCTTCCATCCCCTCTCCCTCAGAGTAGCGGTCATATATCGGCCCCCAGGCTCATCCACCAGTTCCTTGACCACTTCTCAGCCTGGCTGCCGCACTTCATGTCCTCAGAACTACCAACCCTTATCCTTGGAGACTTCAACATCCCCATTAACAGTCCTACTTCCACATCTGCATCTCAGCTTCTATCACTAACCACTTCTCTAGGCCTCTCACAGCTTTCAACCTCTGAGACACACAAGGATGGCAACACCCTTGACCTGGTCTTTGTCCGCCTCTGTTCAATCTCCCACCTAAATAACTCACCGCTTCCACTCTCTGACCAAAACATTCTCTCCTTCACGCTCACAAATCCTCCACCACCCCAGCGAACTCCTACCTACCACACATTCAGAAATCTACAAGCCATTAACCCTCAGACACTTTCAGACTCCCTACACTCTTCGCTGTCCCCAATCTCCTCTTTTTCTGGTCCTGATCTGGCTGTTCATCACTACAATGACACTCTTAGAAGCACCCTTGACCAAGTAGCACCGCTCACCCTCAGAACTTCCAAACACACAGTAAAACAGCCCTGGCTCACATCGCAAACTCACCTTCTCCAGCGATGCTCTAGGAGTGCTGAACGCCTATGGAGAAAAACCCGCACACCAGAAGACTTCATCCACTTTAAATTCATGTTAAGAACTTATAATGCAGCCCTTCACCTCGCTAAACAGACCTACTTCACCACCCTGATCTTCTCACTAGCCAACAACCCCAAGAAACTTTTTGACACTTTTCACTCCCTCCTCAGGCCAAAAGCACAAGCCCCTATCACTGACATTTGTGCTAACGACCTGGCCTCCCAATTTATAGAAAAAATAGATACTATCCATCAGGAAATCTGCTCTCAACCACCAAGTGCTGTGACTCCCATCCCTCCCTGCATTTCCCCTGGCTCAATTTCCACATTTGATCCCATCACAGAAGAAGAAGTCTCCAGACTCCTCTCTTCCTCTCGTCCGACTACATGCACTACCGACCCCATCCCCTCACATCTCCTCCAGTCTCTCTCTCCTGTTGTCACAACTCACCTAACTACAATCTTCAATCTCTCACTCTCCTCTGGCATTTTCCCATCCTCCTTCAAACACTCCATCATTACTCCACTACTAAAGAAACCCGCTCTTGACCCTTCTTGCACAAACAACTACAGACCGGTCTCCAATCTCCCCTTCATATCCAAACTTTTGGAGCGCCTAGTCTACTCCCGCCTCACCCGTTACCTCTCCACTCACTCCCTCCTAGACCCTTCACAGTCCGGCTTCCGACCCCTACATTCGACTGAAACTGCACTCATCAAAGTGACCAATGACCTTCTGACAGCAAAACGTAACGGCGACCACTCTCTGCTCATTCTACTCGACCTTTCTGCAGCTTTCGACACGGTTGACCACCGTCTCCTACTGTCTAGGCTCCAGTCACTAGGTATTAAGGACACTGTTCTCTCCTGGTTCTCCTCCTATCTTTCTGACCGCTCCTTCAGTGTTTCGTTCTCTGGCTCCACTTCATCTCCTCTTCCTCTCACTGTCGGTGTACCCCAGGGCTCAGTCCTTGGCCCCCTTCTCTTCTCTCTCTACACCGCCCCAATTGGACAGACCATCAGCAGATTTGGCTTTCAGTACCATCTTTATGCTGATGACTAGTGTTGAGCGATAGTGCTCGATATCTAAAAATATCGTATCGAAATTGTATCGCCGATATCACTAAATATCGTCGATATCCGATTACGATACCGGAAGTCCAATGTAAGTCTATGGGAACAAAATATCGCAACTAAAAAAAACCTTTATTTCCTTGTAAACACTAAATATACACACATAGAATACATATATATATATATACATGTCATTGTGACATATATATATATACATATATGTATAGTTTATACACTTCTACATAGTAAAATATCCTCTGATTCAATTGCCGGGTAAAGCCGGCTTCTGTGAAAAGACAGAAGCACCCGACATGAAATGACACTTGGTGTACATAGGGTTAACCATGTCTTTTCATGTCGTTTGCAATCTGATTTGCACAAAAATTACATCAGTCTATGTGTGCAAAATTTCACACCTGTAGGGGTTAATTAAAGGTGTAAATTCGTTGTAAAAAAAACGGACTTTTTTGCTACGAATTTACACCTTTAATTAACCCCTACAGGTGTGAAATTTTGCACACTTACACTCATGTAATTGTTTGTGCAAATCAGATATCAAACTACATGAAAAGACATGGTTAACTCTATGTAAACCAAGTGTCATTTCATGTCCGGTTCTGCATTTTCACAAAAGCCGGCAATTGAATTAGCGGCTATTATACTATGTAGAAGTGTATGAACTATAAATATAAATATATATATATGTGTCACAAATTTAATGACATGTATATATATATATGAGGTGTAAAATTGCTGAAAAAAAATGCGTGGGCTCCCGCCCTATTTTCGCAACCAGACAGACAAAGCCAGTGAGTGGGGGCAGATAATAATAGCCCAGAGAGGGACCATTATTTTTGGCCCCCCCCGGCTACTAACATCTGCCCCCAGACACCCCAGAAAGGGCAAATCTCTAATTAGATTTGCCCTTTCTGGCACTTTGCCCGTCTATTCCCATTGCCCTGTAGCGGTGGCGAATGGGTTAATAAGGGGTTAAAATGACCTTGCAATTGAAAGGTCACTTTAAGCCAGGTTAATAATTGAGAGCTGTCAATTAGACAACTATCAATTATTAATCCTATTGTATGAAAGAAAAATCAAACACACACACTTTAATAAAAAAGAAGTTTAATGAAATAATCACACAGTTTTTGACCATATTTTATTTTCCTGCTAAAACCATTTCCTGTAATAAAAATAAAATAATAAAGCAAAATTATTCTTACCAATCCGATGTACAGTCAGGTCCCACGGTGTAATCCTTCAGAAAGGGTTAATGTTTACTGCAGGGACCGCAGCTAATGCTGCAGCCTCACAGTAAACCCCCAAATGAATGAGTTCCTCTCCTGGCTGACAGGAGAGGAAGTGGAAAGCTTAATTGATTGCTTTCCACTTTCACTTCAGGTCAGCCAGGGACACAATCAGTGACGTCAGAGGGAACTGGTTAACAAAAATAGGGATCCCCTCGAAAAAAATTGGCGTGGGGTCCCCCCTATTTTTGTTAACCAGCCAGATGAAGCAGACCGCTGAGGCCTGGATTTTCAGGCTGTTAAGGAGCCAAGATCCATGGACCTTGCCAGCCTGATAATACCAGGCCACAGCAGTCTGCATATCTTGGCTGATTAACAAAAATAGGGGATCCCCTCGAAAAAAATTGGCGTGGGGTCCCCCCTATTTTTGTTAACCAGCCAGATGAAGCAGACCGCTGAGGCCTGGTTTTTCAGGCTGGTAAGGATCCAATATCCATGGACCTTGCAAGCCTGATAATACCAGGCCACAGCAGTCTGCTTAGCTTGGCTGGTTAACAAAAATAGGGGATCCCCTCGAAAAAAAAACGGCGTAGGGGTCCCCCTATTTTTGTTAACCAGCCAAGTAAAATGCAGACTGCTGCGGCCTGGTATTAAAAGACTGTCAAGGCCCATGGATTTTGGCCCTCAGCAGCCTGATAATACCAGGCTACAGCAGCCCCACATTTGGCGCATCAAAAGATGTGCCAATTGTGGCACTTTACCCGGCTCTTCCCACTTGCCCTGTAGCGGTGGCAAGCGGGGTAATAAGGGGTTAATGTCACCGTTGATTGCACGGTGACAATAAGCTCGGTTAATAATGGAGAGGCGTCAATAAGACACCGATCCATTATTAATCCCAAAGTTATTAAATGCATAAAAAAAAGACAAAGCAAGAAAAAAGTATTTTAATGAAATAAAAGAGACAACACAGTTTTCATTTCTTTTATTGTACTCTCATTCCTGCGACGCCATCGATCTCCTGTAAAAAAAGAAAAAAAAAAAACCAACAGTATACCACCTGTCCGACGCAATCCATAGTAACGACAGTCCCACGACGATCCAGCTCTGCTACATCGCAATGACAGGCAGAGGCTGACATCCCGGCGCAGCACAGCTGCTTACCTGCTTCTCCGGCGGTGGCTTCATCGGACTGACTGCTTTACGGCCGGGATTACCCAGCAGTCACTGCAGTTATCGCGAAAAACTTCATGTGACCGCCGGGGAGAAGAGGATGGCGGCCATGAAGCAGTCCATGCCGTGACCACCGGAGATCTTCTGCCAGGTAAGTGCCGCTGACTCCTGACAGACCCGACCGACGGACACTGACAGTGACAGACCCGACCGACGGACACAGACAGTGACAGTGACAAATCCGATTCCGGTATTCGATAAGACGAAAATATCGAAACGAATTATCGAAAGGCCGATAGAGCTAATATCGGCCGATAGCCGATATTTGCAGTATCGTATCGCTCAACACTACTGATGACACACAATTATACACGTCATCCCCCGACCTTACCCCCGCTGTACTACAGAATGCCACCGACTGTCTGTCCGCAGTCTCCAACATCATGTCTGCTCTCTATCTGAAACTTAACCTCTCCAAAACTGAACTTCTTCTGCTCCCCGCCGTCTACTAACCTCCCTAAATCTGACATTTCCCTCTCAGTGGGCGGCACCATAATAACACCCCGGCAGCAGGCTCGCTGTCTGGTGTTATGTTTGACACCAATCTCTCCTTCACCTCCCATATACAATCTCTTGCCCGCTTTTGCCGCCTACACCTAAAGAACATCTCTAGAATCCGCCCTTTTCTCACCATGGAAACAACAAAAACCCTCACTGTAGCATTGATCCACTCCCGCCTGGACTACTGTAACGCTCTATTACTTGGCCTCCCCATTACTCGACTATCCCCTCTCCAGTCCATCCTTAATGCAGCAGCCAGGGTCATCCATCTGGCTAATCGGTACTCGGACGCGTCCTCTCTTCGCCAGTCCTTACACTGGCTGCCCATTCATTATAGGATCCAATTCAAAGTACTTGTTCTCACCCACAAAGCTCTCCACACTGCAGCACCCCCCTACATCTCCTCCTCATTTCTATCTATCGGCCTAACCGACTGCTGCGCTCTGCAAACGACTTTCGACTAACCTCTGCACTAATCCGTACCTCCCACTCCCGACTCCAAGACTTCTCCCGCGCTGCGCCAATCCTCTGGAATGCTTTACCCCAAGAAATTAGGACTATCCACCATTTGCATGGTTTCAGGCGCTCCCTCAAAACACATCTGTTCAGAGCGGCCTATCACATTCACTAATCAAAGTCATTCTCTGTGTAAGTGTGTATGTGTGTAGCCCATTCACTATCTCCATCCATCCCTCACTCCCTTAAGATGGCTGGACCATCATTGTAAATGCACCATTGTATATACACACCTGTACTTTGTATCTCCCCCACCTCATTGTAGATTGTAAGCTCTCACGAGCAGAGCCGTCTTATTTTGCTTTAATTACTGTATTGTTAACGTTGTTACTTATGACTTGTGTTTTGAAACTGTTAAACTGTAAAGCGCTGCGGAATATGATGGCGCTATATAAATAAAGATTATTATTATTATTATTATTATCTCCAACTTCTATCTATCTGGGATTGCCATACTGCACTGTACACCTTATTTTGAGCAGTCTTGTATTATCATACTGCATTATGCATCAAATTTTTTATGGCCATACTCTATATAACTGATTTTTGGTTATTTCATCCACTGCATTGCCAATGATATATATCCCTCATTAATATATGCACTTGGCAGTTTATTTTTTGAGGAATATTATTCCTGTTGGGTGATATATTTGAGTAGCAATCATTTGTTTATTGCCCACATTTATGTATTATGCAGTTTATCTATTGGGGTTACATTCTGCATGATAGATTCATAGTAATTATACCTATTATATTGTCAATGATATATACCTGTTGTTGATTTTTGCACTATGCACTTTATTCTCAGAAGATATTGATATTTTTAGGTATATATCTCAATGGTATGCATTTTTTGTATTTATTGATTTAGTCTGCCACTTCTTACTGAGTGTGGTTCCTAGGTATTGCCTTTTTCCCTTATCACATTGTGTATTATATTGTTTTCATGTTTCAGAATTTTTGTAAGAATAAAAATTATACAATTTTTATCAATTGCTTTTGGTCCATATTTTTCTTTGGTTATTTACTACGGAAATATATACGGAGATTTAAAAATTTCCCCAACACTGTATACAGCTGTACGCTTCTAATACATTACCCTTTTTCTACTTTTTATATTCTGGCCTAATCCATACTGAGCCTGTGAGCGTCTGTCTGTTACTCTGGAAATAAATATGGAGATTTACCATTACCCCTAGACAATATACAGCTGTACGCTTGTGATACAGTACCCTTTTTTGGCAGAAAGTCCTCCTCCCCCCACCACTCTAAGTGCATCATTGACACCTGGAGCATTGGCCCACATGTGTGATTATTTCTTGCGGATCTTCTTTTTATATTCTTGTGTAATCCATACTGTGACTGTGAGCGTCATTGTCTGACTCCTGAAATATATACGGAAATTTACAATATTTTCACTATACTATATACCTGGTATCTGGTGATACAGTACCCTTTTTCAGCTTTTTATAAAGTGGTCTAATCCATACAGAGCCTGTGAGCATCTGTCTGTTGCTCCAGAAATTTATACGGAGATTTAAAAATTACCCCAACACTGTATACAGCTGTACGCTTCTAATACATTACCCTTTTTCTACTTTTTATATTCTGGTGTAATCCATACTGAGCCTGAGAGCGTCTGTGTCTGACCCCTGAAATATATACGGAGATTTCCAATAATTTCACTATACTAAATATACCTAGTATCTGGTGATACAGTACCCCTTTTTCATCTTTTTATATTCTTGTGTAATCCATACTGAGCCTGAGAGCGTCTGTGTCTTCCTCCTGAAATAAATTCTGAGATTTCCAATATTTTCACCATACTATATATACCTAGTATCTGGTGATACTGTACCCCTTTTTCATCTTCTTATATTCTTGTGTAATCCATACTGAGCCTGAGAGCGTCTGTGTCTGCCTCCTGAAATATATACGGAGATTTCCAATATTTTCACCATACTAAATATACCTGGTATCTGCTGATACAGTACCCCTTTTTCATCTTTTATATTCTTGTGTAATTCATACTGAGCCTGAGAGCGTTTGTGTTTGCCTCCTGAATAGAGTTGAGCGATACTTTCCGATATCCTAAAGTATCGGAATCGGAATGGTATCGCCGATATCACTAAAATATCGGCGATACCCGATACCGATACCGGAAGTCCCATGTAAGTCTATGGGAACAAAATATCGCAACTAAAAAAAACCCATTCTTTCCTTGTAAACACTAAATATACACACATAGAATACATATATATATATATACATGTCATTGTGACATATATATATATACATATATGTATAGTTTATACACTTCTACATAGTAAAATATCCTCTCATTCAATTGCCGGGTAAAGCCGGCTTCAGTGAAAAGACAGAAGCACCCGACATGAAATGACACTTGGTGTACATAGGGTTAATCATGTCTTTTCATGTCGTTTGCTATCTGATTTGCACAAACAATTAAATCAGACTATGTGTGCAAAATTTCACACCTGTAGGGGTTAATTAAAGGTGTAAATTCGTTGTAAAAAAAAACGGACTTTTTTTGCTACGAATTTACACCTTTAATTAACCCCTACAGGTGTGAAATTTTGCACACATAGTCTGATTTAATTGTTTGTGCAAATTAGGCTGGAGTCACACACAACCACAAAAAATCGGTCCGTTTTAGACGGTCGACAATCGGATCAAAATAAAAACATCACACATCCTTCTGGCATCCGATTTTCCTTCAAAGATGCGATTTAATCGCATGTGTGTGTACCTTGTAACATCCGATTTTCATCCGACTTGCGAGATTTTCTCGCAGGCTTGCAAAACTGACATATAATGGATCCAAAAGAATAGTATTTAAATGCCAAAAGAAAGAATAGATATATACACATATATATATATATATATATATATATATATATATATATATCATTGTTGACATATATATATATACATATATTTATAGTTCTTACACTTCTACATACTGTTATAGCCGCTAATTCAATTGCCGGCTTCAGTGAAATCACAGAAGCCGACATGAAATGATACATTGTTTCCACACATTTAACCATGTAATTTCATGTATTTTTATATATGTTTGAAACATACAATTACATGAGTATATGTGTGCTAAATTTCAGACATGTAGGGGTTAATTAAAGGTGTAAATTCGTTAAAAAAAAATGCGTGGGCTCCCGCTGTATTTTCTCCACCAGACAGACAAAGCAAGCGAGTGGGGGCAGATAATAATAGCCTAGGGAGGGTACATTTTTTTTGTGCCCCCCCTGGCTACTAACATCTGCCCCCAGACACCCCAGAAAGGGCAAATCTATAATTAGATTCGCCCTTTCTGGCACTTTGCCCGTCTATTCCCATTGCCCTGTAGCGGTGGCGAATGGGTTAATAAGGGGTTAAAATGACCTTGCAATTGAAAGGTCACTTTAAGCCAGGTTAATAATTGATAGCTGTCAATTAGGCAACTATCAATTATTAATCCTATTGTATGAAAGAAAAATCAAACACACACACTTTAATAAAAAATAAGTTTAATTAAATAATCACACAGTTTTTGACCATATTTTATTTTCCTGCTAAAACCATTTCCTGTAATAAAAATAAAATAAAAAAGCAAAATTATACTTACCAATCCGATGTACAGTCAGGTCCCACGGTGTAATCCATCAGAAAGGGTTAACAGGTTACAGGTCTCAGAGAGCTAATAATGCTGTCTCAGACCTGTATTCCCCTGAATGAATAACTTCCTCTCCCAGCGAAAGTAGAGGAATAGATTCATGAATGGAGCTTAATTGATTTCTTGCCAATTTAACTGTAGTGACCTGACCTAAGGTGAAAGTGGACACAATCAATTAAGCTTCATTCATGAAACACATCCTCTCCTGTCGCCAGGAGAGGAACTTATTCATTCATGAGCTTTGAGCTGAGCATGCAGGATTACTTGCACTGCTTGGCTCAAAGCTAGTTAACCCTTTGTGAAGGATTACAGCGTGGGACGTGACAGATCGGCGGAATAGGTAAGAATAATGTTGTTTTATTTCTTTTTCTTTATTTTAGGAGATCAATGGCTTCGCACGGATTTAGTGTAAAATAAAATATGGTCAAAAAAATGTGTTTTTATTTCATTAAAATTATTTATTCTTAAAGTGTGTGTGTTTTTTTATTTACTTCAATAGGATTAATAATTGATAGTTGTCTAATTGACAGCTATCAATCATTAACCTGCCTTAAGGTCACCTTTCAATTGCAAGGTGACAGTAAGGTGAGATTAACCCATTCGCCACCGCTACAGGGCAATGGGAATAGACGGGCAAAGTGCCAGAAAGGGCGAATCTAATTATAGATTTGCCCTTTCTGGGGTGTCTGGGGGCAGATGTTAGTAGCCAGGGGGGCACAAAAAATGCACCCTCCCTGGGCTATTATTATCTGCCCCCACTCGCTTTGCTTTGTCTGTCTGGTGGAGAAAATACAGCGGGAGCCCACGCATTTTTTTTCAACGAAATTACACCTTTAATTAACCCCTACATGTCTGAAATTTTGCACAAATACACTCATGTAATTGTATGTTTCAAACATATATAAAAATACATGAAATTACATGGTTAAATGTGTGGAAACAATGTATCATTTCATGTCGGCTTCTGTGATTTCACAAAACCCGGCAATTGAATTAGCGGCTATTACAGTATGTAGAAGTCTAGGAACTATAAATATCTGTATATATACATGTCACAATGACATGTATATATATATGTATGTGTTCTATGTGTATATATCTATTCTTTCTAGTCTTTATTAAAGCTGTCAGTGTGATTTTACAGTATAGGCAGGGATGAATTGCCGGCTTTTCTAAAGGACACCGATGCGATTTCATCGCAAGTCACACAGTGTGGTCCGTTTGTAATCAGATTTTTCATCGCTCCCATAGACTTGCATTGGCGATTGTCGACCGACAATCGGTGACAATCGCAGCATGCTGCGATTGTACACGGACGTTTAAAACGGACCACAAAAAATCTGATACTGGGAGCTGCTCCATAGATTAACATAGGTCCGACTGCAATGCGATATTTCATCGCATTGCAGTCGTCCGATTTTGTCGCCAGTGTGACTCCGGCCTTAGATAGCAAAGGACATGAAAAGACATGGTTAACCCTATGTACACCAAGTGTCATTTCATGTCACCCGACATGAAATGACACTTGGTGTACATAGGGTTAACCATGTCTTTTCATGTCCTTTGCTATCTAATTTGCACAAACAATTAAATCAGACTATGTGTGCAAAATTTCACACCTGTAGGGGTTAATTAAAGGTGTAAATTCGGTGTAAAAAAAACGGACTTTTTTGCTACGAATTTACACCTTTAATTAACCCCTACAGGTGTGAAATTTTGCACACATAGTCTGATTTAATTGTTTGTGCAAATTAGATAGCAAAGGACATGAAAAGACATGGTTAACCCTATGTACACCAAGTGTCATTTCATGTCGGGTTCTGCATTTTCACAAAAGCCGGCAATTGAATTAGCGGCTATTATACTATGTAGAAGTGTATGAACTACAAATATAAATATATATATATATGTGTCACAAATTCAATGACATGTATATATATATATGAGGTGTAAAATTGCTGAAAAAAAATGCGTGGGCTCCCGCCCTATTTTCGCAACCAGACAGACAAAGCCAGTGAGTGGGGGCAGATAATAATAGCCCAGAGAGGGACCATTATTTTTGCCCCCCCCGGCTACTAACATCTGCCTCCAGACACCCCAGGAAAGACAAATCTATAATTAGATTCGCCCTTTCTGGCACTTTGCCCGTCTATTCCCATTGCCCTGTAGCGGTGGCGAATGGGTTAATATGGGGTTAAAGCCACCTTGCTATTGAAAGGTGACCTTAAGCCAGGTTAATAATTGAGAGCTGTCAATTAGACAACTATCAATTATTAATCCTATTGCATGAAATAAAAATAAAACACACACACTTTAATTAAAAATCATTTTAATGAAATAAAGACACATGTTTTTGACCATCTTTTATTTTACTGCAAAAACCATTTCCTGTAATAAAAATAAAATAAAAAAGCAAAATTATTCTTACCTATCCCATGCACAGTCAGGTCCCACGGTGTAATCCTTCAGAAAGGGTTAATGTTTACTGCAGGGACCGCAGCTAATGCTGCAGCCTCACAGTAAACCCCAAATGAATGAGTTCCTCTCCTGCCTGACGGAGAGTAAAGGCTGGGTGTCACATAACGATACACCAGCGATCCCGACAACGATATGCACTTGTCAGGATCGCTGGTGTATCGCTACATGATCGCTGCTGAGCTGCCAAACAGGCAGCTCAGGCAGCGATCTGGGACAGCGACACTGCGGGTAACATCGCTTAAGGGCCCGTCTCACATAGCGATATCGCTACCGAGATCGCTGCTGAGTCACTAGTTTTGTGACGCAGCAGCGAGCTCACCAGCGATATCGCTGTGTGTGACATTCAGCGACGATCAGCCCCCTGCCGGTATCGCTGATCGTCGCAGAAATGTCAGGACCTTTTTTTGATCGCTGGTTTCCCTCTGACAGGCACGCATCGCTGCGTGTGACAGGCGGGAGACCAGCGATCCGCTGGTAACCAAGGTACACAGCGGGTTTCCAGGCACCGCGCAGCGCTTGGAAACCCGCTGTGTACCTTGGATACCAGCTCCCTGCATCAGGGCGCTGGTATCCAAGGTACACAGCGGGTTTCTAGGCACAGCCCCGCGCCTGGAAACCCGCTGTGTACCTTGGTTACCAGCGGATCGCTGGTCTCCCGCCTGTCACAAGCAGCGATGTGTGCCTGTCAGCGGGAAACCAGCGATCAAAGGTCCTGACATTTCAGCGACGATCAGCGATACCCGGCAGGGGGGCTGATCGTCGCTGAATGTCACACACAGCGATATCGCTGGTGAGCTTGCTGCTGCGTCACAAAACTAGTGACTCAGCAGCGATCTCGGTAGCGATATCGCTATGTGAGACGGGCCCTTAAGTGGAAAGCTTAATTGATTGCTTTCCACTTTCACTTCAGGTCAGCCAGGGACACAATCAGTGACGTCAGAGGGAACTGATTAACAAAAATAGGGGTTCCCTTCGAAAAAAAAATGGCGTGGGGTCCCCCCTATTTTTGTTAACCAGCCAGATGAAGCAGACCGCTGAGGCCTGGATTTTCAGGCTGTTAAGGAGCCAAGATCCATGGACCTTGCCAGCCTGATAATACCAGGCCACAGCAGTCTGTATATCTTGGCTGATTAACAAAAATAGGGGATCCCCTCGAAAAAAATTGGCGTGGGGTCCCCCCCTATTTTTGTTAACCAGCCAGATGAAGAAAACCGCTGAGGCCTGGATTTTCAGGCTGTTAAGGAGCCAAGATCCATGGACCTTGCCAGCCTGATAATACCAGGCCACAGCAGTCTGTATATCTTGGCTGATTAACAAAAATAGGGGATCCCCTCGAAAAAAATTGGCGTGGGGTCCCCCCTATTTTTGTTAACCAGCCAGATGAAAAAACCGCTGAGGCCTGGATTTTCAGGCTGTTAAGGAGCCAAGATCCATGGACCTTGCCAGCCTGATAATACCAGGCCACAGCAGTCTGTATATCTTGGCTGATTAACAAAAATAGGGGATCCCCTCGAAAAAAATTGGCGTGGGGTCCCCCCTATTTTTGTTAACCAGCCAGATGAAGAAAACCGCTGAGGCCTGGATTTTCAGGCTGTTAAGGAGTCAAGATCCATGGACCTTGCCAGCCTGATAATACCAGGCCACAGCAGTCTGCATATCTTGGCTGATTAACAAAAATAGGGGATCCCCTCGAAAAAAATTGGCGTGGGGTCCCCCCTATTTTTGTTAACCAGCCAGATGAAGCAGACCGCTGAGGCCTGGTTTTTCAGGCTGGTAAGGATCCAATATCCATGGACCTTGCAAGCCTGATAATACCAGGCCACAGCAGTCTGCTTAGCTTGGCTGGTTAACAAAAATAGGGGATCCCCTCGAAAAAAAAACGGCGTGGGGATCCCCCCTATTTTTGTTAACCAGCCAAGTAAAATGCAGACTGCTGCGGCCTGGTATTAAAAGACTGTCAAGGCCCATGGATTTTGGCCCTCAACAGCCTGATAATACCAGGCTACAGCAGCCCCACATTTGGCGCATCAAAAGATGTGCCAATTGTGGCACTTTACCCGCTCTTCCCACTTGCCCTGTAGCGGTGGCAAGCGGGGTAATAAGGGGTTAATGTCACCGTTGATTGCACGGTGACAATAAGCCCGGTTAATAATGGAGAGGCGTCAATAAGACACCGATCCATTATTAATCCCAAAGTTATTAAATGTATAAAAAAAAGACACAGCAAGAAAAAAGTCTTTTAATGAAATAAAAGAGACAACACAGTTTTCATTTCTTTTATTACTCTCTCATTCCTGCGACGCCATCGATCTCCTGTAAAAAAAGAAAAAAAACAAACCAACAGTATACCACCTGTCCGACGCAGTCCATAACGATAGTCCCACGACGATCCAGCTCTGCTACATCGCAATGACAGGCAGAGCCTGTCATTGCAACGCAGCACAGCTGATTACCTGCTTCCCCGGCGGTGACGTCATCGGACTGACTGCTTTAACGGCCGCGATTACCCAGCAGTCACTGCAGTTATCGCGAGAAACTGCATGTGACCGCCGGGGAAAGAAGATGGCGGCCATGAAGCAGTGCAGGACGTGACCGCCGGAGATCTTTTGCCGGGTAAGTGCCGCTGACTCCTGACAGACCCGACCGACGGACACTGACAGTGACAGTGACAATCCCGATTCCGGTATCCGATAAGACGAAAATATCGGAACTCGGAATCGGAATTCCGATACAGCTAATATCGGCCGATACCCGATATTTGCAGTATCGGAATGCTCAACACTACTCCTTAAATATATACCGAGATTTCCAATATTTTCACCATACTATATATACCTGGTATCTGGTGATACAGTACCCCTTTTTCATCTTTTTCTATTATTGTGTAGTCCATACTGAGCCTGAGAGCGTCTGTGTCTGCCTCCTGAAATATATGCGGAGATTTAGAATATTTTCACTATATTATGTATACCTGGTATCTGCTGATACAGTAGCCCTTTTTCTTATTATTATATTCTTGTGTAATCCATACTGATCCTGAGAGAGTCTGTGTCTGCCTCCTGAAATATATACGGAGATTTAGAATATTTTCACTATACTATATATACTTGGCATCTGATGATACAGTACCCTTTTTGCCAGAAAGTCTTCCTCCACCCACCACTCTAAGTGCATCATTGACACCTGGAACATTGACCCACATGTGTGATTATTTCTTGCGGATCTGCTTTTTATATTCTGGTGTGATCCATACTGAGCCTGTGAGAGTCTGTCTATTACTCCGGAAATATATACGGAGATTTAAAAATTACCCCAACACTGTATACAGCTGTATGCTTCTGATACATTACCTTTTCTACTTTTTATATTCTGGTGTGATCCATACTGAGTCTGTGAGAGCCTGTGTCTGACTCTGGCAAAATATACGGAGATTTACAATTACCCCAAAACTGTATACAGCTGTACGCTTCTAATACATTACCCTTTTTCTACTTTTTATATTCTGGTGTAATCCATACTGAGCCTGAGAGCGTCTGTGTGTGATTCCTGAAATATATACGGAGATTTACAATTATCCCTAGACTGTATACAGCTGTATGCTTCTGAGACAGTAACATGTATCTGCTGATATTTTGGGTACATTTTCACAAAAATGAGGGAGTATGGTGGAAGAGGCCGTGGATGTGGGCATGGGGGCCAGCTGGTACTGATGGTGGTGGTGGTGCATCTGCTGGAAATGCTATAAGCACAATAGCACCTAAGGCAGGCGGTGTTGAGCCGGCATCATCGTCTGCCTCAAGAAGGCCTGGAAGGCTCCCTTCTCTGGGAGTAGGTAAACTGCTTTTAAAGCCGGAGCATCAGGAACAGGTTTTGGCTTACATTGCCGAAACAGCCTCCAGCTCTATCGCCTCCTCTTCTGAAGTTTCAAAAAATGCAAGCACTGAGTCGTCAGTGCAGGCTCCTGGTCAGGAACAACACCTTTCCTTGTGTGCTTCACCCCCATCAAAAGTGAAGGATGCGGCAGCCCACACTTCAGATTACTCCATGGAGCTCTTTTCACATACCATGCCTGGGTTATCAAGTCAAATCCTGAATTCCCCAGTCCAACATGAATCAGAGATGGAGTGCACTGATGCACAGCCACTGCTAGATGATTCTGCTGGTACATTCACCCAGAGTACTACATTTCCCTCGCAGTCTACTGAGCCAGAATCTGACCCTGATGAAACTCAGGTGCCCCTTCCCGCATACTATACCACCTTATACGGTGACACAGAGGAAGGTGCAGATGAAATTGAAGAGGAGGTGATGGATGACCAAGTTGTTGACCCAGATTGGCATCCATTGGGGAAGAGGGTGCCGCTGGCAATAGCTCAGAAGAGGAGAAGGATCCGCAGCAGGCATCGACATCGCAGCAGCGGTTATCTGGCAGGCCCGTAGCAGTACAAAAA
The DNA here is from genome assembly GCA_033576555.1 of Oophaga sylvatica. NCBI lineage: Eukaryota > Metazoa > Chordata > Amphibia > Anura > Dendrobatidae > Oophaga > Oophaga sylvatica. The sequence goes on from JARQOD010000005.1 coordinate 105,827,779, forward strand.
TGTCTAAAAAAAACAAAAAGAGTTGCAGGACAGCTTGGCTAGATGGTCAAATTAGCGCAGCATGCAAGCCTTGAAAATTTATACTATAGTAGGAAGAGTCCAGTGTGGCACTTTTTTGACCAAAATCCTATTGATGAGGCAAAGGTTATTTGTTTTCCAAAGTTTTTATTAACATTTTGTATATTTTAACAGTCAACAAATTAACTTTATCAAAGCATATTGATATTTTCGCCTTACATCTGTTCTCCAAGATGATTTGTGAAGAGGGGAAATGGGAAGGGTCTTTGGGAAAAGGGGTAATAGAAGGGTAAAGGGAATGGGTTGAGGGTAGAGAACTCAGAATAAATAACTTTACATATTCTAGGCAACACATATTAAACAAGTGAAGGAAAAAAAAAATTGAATAAAGTATCCTGAGGCACCTGAAACCAGTAAAAAGGATTAGGGTTATGTTTAGGGTTTGGGAAATATTGAATTCCAGTGGTTCCATTTCTTCTCATATCTATTAATGCAGCCGTTGATCCTTGCGAATTTGAGGTCCAAAGAGTTATGGATGTCAAGTCTGTCGACAACGTCAGCAATTTGTGGGGTATCTGGTTGTTTCCAGTGGAAGGCTATCAGGTTTTTGACTATTAGTAGGATATGTGCAAAGGTTATTTGTAAGAAGTGTGGAAGGACCTTTAGTCGAGGGAAAAATCTCAGAAATTTGAATACCAGTTGCATGCTTTGACATTTAATGAACATGCACTTGCAAGCGTGGACAGACTACAAAACCTACAAATACCCCCCCCAGGACCGGCGTCAGCACCTGGCACACCCGGGCAAGTGCCGGTTCACTGATCAGGTGGGGGGCCGACTCGTTGGCGACGGCACTGGCACAGGGCCCCTCATAGTACAAAAAAGTGTCTCTGACGGTGGGGTGGCCCACTCGCCGTCAGACACACCGGCGTACTATGAGGTGCGCTCTGCCAGTGACGTTGCCCACGAGTCGGCGCCCATTGCTTGCTCAGGGCCCCAGCACTTGCAATACTTACCTCTCCCTGCTCCACCGCTGTGACGTCTTCTGCGTTTCTTGACTGTGACATTCAGGTTAAAGAGCGCGTTGACGTCACGTCTGTATGCCCTCTGCCTAAACAGTCCAAGTGCAGAGAGCTGTAAGATGACGACACTGAGGAGTCCAGAGTAGAGCAGTGCATAGCGAGGAAAGGTATTTCTTTTTTTTAATGTTTGAAGCAATATATGAGGAGCATTATACACTGTAGAATTATATATGGAGCCCAGCATACACTTGAGCATCATAGATAGGGCCCATAATACACTGGAGCATTCTAAATGGGGGACATCAGACACTGGAGCAGCATCTAAGGGGCCCATTATACACTGGCGCATTATAAATGGAGCCTATAATATATGGAGCATAATTTTGGCCCATAAGACACTGGAGCATCATCCATGGGGCCCATCATATACTGGAGCATTCTAAATGGGGGACATAAGACACTGGAGCAGCATTTATGGGGACCATTATACACTGGATCATTAATAATGGGGCCCATTATATATGGAGCATGATTTTGGCCCATAAGAAACTGGAGCATCATCCATGGGGCCCATCATATCCTGGAGCATTCTAAATGTTGGACATCAGACACTGGAGCATCATCCATGGGGCCCATCATATACTGGAGCATTCTAAATGGGGCAGATCAGACACTGGAGCATCATCCATGGGGCCCATCATATACTGGAGCATTCTAAATGGGGCAGATCAGACACTGGAGCAGCATCCATGGGGCCCATCATATACTGGAGCATTCTAAAAGGGGAAAAACAGATACTGGAGCAGCATTTACAAGGAACCTTTATACACTGTATCATTTTAAATGGGGCTCATTATATATGGAGCATTATAATGGCCCATCATACACTGGAGCATCATCCATGGGGCCCATCATATACTGGAGCATTCTAAATGGGGCAGATCAGACACTGGAGCAGCATCCATGGGGCCCATCATATACTGGACATTCTAAATGGGGCAGATCAGACACTGGAGCATCATCCATGGGGCCCATCATATGCTGGAGCATTCTAAATGGGGCAGATCAGACACTGGAGAAGCATCCATGGGGCCCATCATATACTGGAGCATTCTAAAAGGGGGAAAACAGACACTGGAGCAGCATTTACGGGGACCATTATACAATGGAGCATTATAAATGGGGCCCATTATATATGGAGCATTATTTTGGCCCATATGACACTGGAGCATCATCCATGGGGCCCATCATATACTGGAAAATCATATGGGGTTCATTATTTATGGGGCATCATATAGGGTATGGAGCATCATATGGGGCACATATGGGGCCTATTCTGTATGGAGCATTATATGGAGCCAATTCTGTATGGAGCAATATATGGGGCCCATCATATACTGTATGGAGCTTTATATGCGACTCATTATACTGTATGGAGCAATATGTGGGGGTTCATTCTACTCTATGGGGACTATACTTTATGGCACATTATATGGGGACTATCATATACTGGAGCAGTATGTGGAGCTCTTTATATACTGTATGGAACATTATATGGGACCAATTATGTATGGAGCAATATATGGGGCTCATTATTCTGTATGGCACACTATGTGGTGGCCATAATACTGTATGGAGGAATAAACTGTCCGGTTTTTGAGCTATTGTAGATTTTAACATAGATATCACTCATGTCATGTAAGAAGTGAAGTATTTTTCATTGTACTATACCTATATTTCTGTGCCGTATCGGAGCATCATGAATTGTGGTATGTGTTAAAGGGGCCCACTGACACTCTTTGGCTCGGGGCACACGAAAACCGGGAGCCAGCCCTACCCCCCCACAAGTTTAGCCAAATAACCCCCAGTTTTCAATGCGTTACTATTATTCTAAAGTAAATTAAGTAATAAGAATTGATGTTGTTGGCATTGAAATGGGCACTGTAGGTGTGTTTACTGTCCTCCACTGCCTGCCGACTTTGCTTCCCCATTGACTTGCATTGGGTTTTGTGTTTCAGTCGGACCTCCGACTTTTTCCCGATAGTTGGCCGATTTCGTTCGACTCGACTTTTTAGAAAGTCGGGTTTCTTGAAACCCGACTCGACCCTAAAAATGTCAAAGTCGCTCATCTCTAGTGCCGAGCCTTACTGCGATGTTTGGAAGTCAGAATGAAAAAATCAACATCATGTGAAGAATTAGTTTTATTTATTCTAGGCGATTTTATTCTTTGTGTGGGTGCGATTACAGCGATACCAGATTTATATAGGGTTTTTATGTTTGGCTTCTGTCACACTAAAAAACGTTGTTTTTATTGCGAAAACTAGTTTTTGCACCACCACATTTTGAGAGCTATAATTTTTCCATATTTTGGCAGATAGAGTCATGCTATGGCTTGATTTTTGCAGGATGAGCTGCAGGACGAGTTTCTATTGGCACCATTTTCAGGCACATGACATTTTTGATTGCTTTCTATTACAATTTTTGGGATACAGAATGAACAAAAAACAGTAATTCAGGATTTGATTTTTTTTTTATTACCATTCTGCGTGTGGTAAAATTGCTAAGGCAGCTTTATTGTTTGGGTCAGTATGATTTCAGTGATACCCAATTTATACCGTTTTTGATGTTTTGGCGCTTTTACACAATAAAAACAATTTTATAGAAAAAAATAATTATTTTTGCATAGCTTTATTATGATAGTTATAATTTTTTATTTTTCTGCTGATGGAGCTGTTTGATGGCTTGTTTTTTTGCGGAACAAGAGGATGTTTTCATCGGTACCATTTTTATTTACATTCATCTTTTTGATAGCTTTTTTTCTGCAATTTTTTTTCAGCGGTATGATGATAATGCATTGTTTTTTGCCTTGTTTTTTACTTATTTTTTTATGGTGTTCACTGACGGGGTTAACTAGTAGGACAGTTTTATAGAGCGGGTCGTTTTGGATGCAGCAATACCAAATATGTGTATTTTCATTGTTTTTTATTTATTTACATAAATAAATGTATTTATTGTAAAAATATTTGATTTTTTTTCTCTTTATTTGGAGATTTTTTAAAAAATATTTTCACACTTTTTATTTTTTTATTTTTTTACTTTTTTACATTGTCCCATTCTGGGACATCACTGTACAGTGTCAGATCGCTGATCTGATATTCTGCCCTGCAGAGTATCACATCAGCATCTAACAGGCAGTGAAGGAGGCATGTCAGTGCCTGCTTTCTGCCACCTTCCCTGCAGTACCCTGAAAGTCCCCGTGGCCATCTTGCGGCCAGGGGTCTCCAGGGAGACCATCAGGACAACGCAATCGCATTGCGTTGTCCTGATAGAAGAATTAAGCACAAAAAAATAAAATAATCACCTATTTTACTACTGGGGATGAGCGGACCAGTGGAAGTTTAGGTTCTGGTACCTAACCCGAACTTTATTACAAAGTTTGGTCTGGGTACCAGAACTGTATCCAAACTTGAACCAAAACTCAAACCTCATTGAAAACAATGGGGAACCGAACTTTTGGCTGGTAAATTTTCTCTCTGCCCCCTGAACACTGAACATTGCAATGGACTCCTGGGAAAAGTCTGTGTTAGACATTTATCACCGGACACTTTCTGTACTGTACGAGTGCCAAACTTTTAAGTTCAGGTTCGCTCATATCTAGTTACTATGTAGGGTAAAAAAAAATATTTTGAAGACTAGTGTAATCTGCCTGGACACTTTGTTCCTTATCAAACTTTCTAAATATGATCTATTTTATCAGGTCATATAATATGAAATATTGTCAAGCTGATTGTATTGCTATGTCAAAGTTTAACTGGGGAGTGAATAAAATAGGTACGCGAGTCGTAATAGGGACTATTGCTACCAATGATTCCACTTTTGTAGGAAATTCAGTGTTGTAAAAAAGTTGATTCCTGGATACATCATAAAAAGTTCTTGATGTGTAAATTGTAATTTAGACAACATATTTCAAAGGAGAGAGCTTCTAGAAAGTGTAAAGCCCTTCATAAATATTAGACTAATGTTTGCTGGTCCCACCAATATCAATGGGTTCAGCCAACAGTCTAGTATATATGGAGGCGTCAGCCAACTGATTGCTGGGTGATATGTCGATCAAGCGTGTCTGATTTCGAGTTGCCAAGTACTTTGCTCTCCCAGAGGTAAGCTGCCGGCAGAGATATGTGTATCGGTCACTTTTTAATTGAGAAAACAGATGCACTTCATGACCCTGTGAATGAAAGAGGCGTTTGGGATGGCTGTCGGCTGAAACACGCGTCGGCTGAAACACGCATCGGCTGACAGCCATCTAATGTATGGGGGTTTCTTTACAAATGTCTACTAAAGATAATTGCCCAACCTTTTCCTTTCTTCCTCTACATGGAAGCCCTATATTGTATTGGCAAATAATGGACTAATTCTATTTCTTGTATTTATCTAATACATGTGATTTTTATTTGGAATGAAAGCTTTGTTTTATTATTAGAAAACAAGATAATCCAGGATACATGTACAGTAGTTAATTTAATTTCTTCTTTCAAATTTTCCTATAACAAACATTTGCATATTGTACAACATTTAACTAATGTGGCCTATATGTACCTTTAGTATAGACTAGAAACCAGTAGTAAAAATGTGTCACATGCATACCTACAGCAAATACATATCCATGAACATATGTATCCTATAAGTGTATTTTATGCTACATTTGTATTGGAAAAATGCACAAAAGCCATACAATTATGTAATTTATTTCATTTTTAAAACTCATACAGTACTGTACATTTCCAACAAGTATTTTAATTGCCTTTTCTAGACCATAAACCATGACATCTTTTTAATTATAAAAGTTTCAAATTCATCTCGTTATTATTTCATATTTTATAAAAAAGTAATTTATTAAACTGAATTGGAATCGTTCTGAGTGCCATCTTCCGATATGAGTGATTATTTGTTGTTCTGTAGTCATTTGTGTGAAATGTTTATTTCTAAAATAAGTTTGTCACTTATACTAGTGCTTTCTGTGCCAGCAAGACTTCATTATTTTATGCCAAATGCCTATTAGTATCCGGTTATCACTCGTATCTGTTCCTTTCAAAACTGATAATTAAATCTGCTGGGAGAGGTGGCCTGGTGACACTGTCAGTGCCATTGATATGGTGGAACATATTTTAATTTAATCTGGCAGCACAAACTCTCTTGAAATAAACTACTCGATGTATGAAAGAAATATTGTTGGCAAGGATACATTTCTGTCAACACTAAGTACTGAGGGCATGATATTATTGTGATTAGTCAAACCTGCCACTGTGCTGGTGATAAAAATCTAGCTGATATAAGTCATGTTCTACTATTTTATCTGCCTGCATATTATTCTCCTATTTTCCTTCTGTCCAGTATACAGTACCGTACATACAACAGACTGCAAGTATACAACTTTGCAAAACAGCTTTGAAAAAAAATAAAATCACAATTTTTGTGGTAGCTTTTGATACAGCTTTTTTGGTTGGGCAAAAGTGGATTTAAATGGGGTAAGATATGTAAATGAAGTACTTATGTTTTTCCTCCCTGATGGATCCACTTCTGTCTATGGCTTATGAAATTACAGTAATGGTGAAAAAAAACACCTGGATGGTAAGAAAGGCTGGCAATATATGGTATAAGTATCATAGAAATAGCCCATAAGTCCGTTACAGGGACCCTCATGGAAAGAGGTATTGCTCAAGTTTTCCGTATCGAATAATCTCGTTACCACACAGGGTAAGATCTCCACTAGCAAACAGTGGCAGTCTAAAATGACAAAAATGAAATGGTCATACCAATAGGATAGTGTGTTCAGCTCACCATCATTAGGCTCCATGTTAATTTTCCTGAGTTCTGCTCTGTTTACCACAATATGAATATCCTTGTCTGGGACAGCTATATTCCTCCAATTTCTGGTGGTAGGTAGTTGCACGCACAAAGAAAAAAGTGAAGAATAAATGGCACTGCCAAATGTTTTATTGCTTTATAGATTATGCCTTGAGGAATAGAGTGGTAAGCAAGAAACAAGTTATAAATATAATGGTGACATTTTTTAATCAATTTTTTTTATGGATATCACTATCTATCCATGGACACACTTAGCCAAAATTAGGTAAAATATGGAGTAGGAATTCAAACTTTGCAAATTTTCCAAAGTTTGAAGTATGAGTAAACCTAATCTGTTATTGAAGAGATATAGGAAAGATGTGTATCTTCGTACCGTGTTAGCCAGTAGATAGAAAAATATTTAGACTTGAGAGTCCTCAGTGGTTGATACCTTTTAATGGCTAACTGAAAAGATGGTAACAAATTGAAGAGATAATCATTTTGCCAGAGAATTGAATGACATGTTTCCTAAACAGCATCTGTTAATAGTGTAACCATCAGATGTAAGCATCTCTGATTTAGCACAGCCTGAGCAAAACATGGAATAAAATGTAACATCTACCGAATAATAACAGAAAAGTGATGTTGCCATCACAAAAAGGACGATAACGGGTATAGTAAAAATATATAAATCTTTATTATAGTACTCACAAAATCAGTGCAATGGAAAAAGACAAGGACAGCGTGTAGCAAATAAACGGCGAGAACAAATGCACAACCTGGAAAAAGGAAGACGGACCGATCCTGGCACCCAAAATAATGGCTGGTTGCCTTATACTGATGCAAAGGAAATAGTGGTACAATACCCACGGAACATATTCCATACAGCTATTTAGACAAGTGTCCTGCTGTCTTGTCTATGACCAATGACCGTGGAGTACTGTGAAATGTCCACTACTAAGCTAATATGTATACACACATGCTGTGAATAGCCCAGAGGCAACCAGGAGAGAGAATCCACCATTTAACAAAAACAGTACTGACAGATGGCAGGTGTCTGGTAATTACCTCTCTCTCAGATGTTCATGTGGGAGCCGGGATCAGCGCGTCTGCCGCGACGCGCGTTTCGGATTGAAATCCTTCGTCAGGGGGCGTGCTAATTGCTTTAATCAGGAGGTTTAAAAAGCGATAAACCGGAAGTCCTCTGACGTGAACCGGAAATTATGCTTCCATTGCTGCAACAACACACCATGCCGAGCGGCACCGGCGTCACGTGGGAGGAAGGCAGGCTTCACTGCGCCATGTCAACCAACCACATGGAGACGCCGGAAACCGCGCAGCACGTGGAGTGCAGCAAGGAAGCGTGCAGGATCACGGCAGCAGCATAACACATGGGACCAAACTAAGGAAGGCATGTTGACATGAAATGGACTAACAATAATCGCATACATGAATTGCATGTGATACTAGTCAAACAGGAGGGCATAGTATAAAAAATACCTATAATTTTGTTACAAGGGAGATCACACAGAAAAGAGGCCCAAATGATGTAAATACAGATATATAAAGAATTACAATTACAAGAAATACAAAAATATACACAAAAAACACATATGATGATGCAAGATAGACATCAAGGCCGGTTGGTAAAGAATGGTGTGGAATCCTTCCAACTGCATAAAGATGGCCACCATGTGTGAAAATAACCTCTGTTATTCAAAAAGACCTAATGTTGTACCTAGAATGAATAAAAATGCAAAAAGGCAAAAAGAAAATGTTAAAATCCGGTTAAAAGAAACGCCTCCAAGGCGGCACAATTGCCCGCGCCAGCCTAAACGCAGCAGGACGGTGATCACAAAAAAGACACAAAACTGAGATTTTCGTTCAATCCTGATGGATGGACCGTGTTCAGGGTCCAAATCCATCTTGTTTCTAGTTGAGTTATGCGTTGAGAAACCCTTACACCTCATATCCCCAGGTCGAGGCAATCAACATACATTACATACACAACATACAGAACATATAATACAGAACATACATATAACACATAACATACAGAACATACATATAACACATAACATACAGAAAATACATATAACATACAACACATAACATACAGAACATACATTTAACATACAACACATAACATACAGAACATACATATAACACAGAACATACAGAACATACATAGAACACATAACATACAGAACATACATAGAACACAGAACATACAGAACATACATATAGCATACAACACATAACATACAGTACATACATATAACATACAACACATAACATACAGAACATACATATAACATACAACACATAACATACAAAACATACTTATAACACATAACACACAGAACATACATATAACACATAGCATACAGAGCATGCATATAACATACAGAACATACATACAACACAGAACATACGGTACATACACATAACACATCGTCTCCTGTATTAAAATAAAATAATAAAGCAACCTATACATCACCTTTCCTCTGTAGTCCAGTGATTAACGAGTTTCCCACGACGATCTCCGGTATAGAACGCTGACATCGGGTGATGTCAGTGCTCTACACCGCACCTGCTATACACTCCTGTGTATCGCTCAGACGCCGGGAGAGAATGACGTCACTACAGTTCATTCTCTCACCGGCAATGCTGGGTGAGAAAATTCCCTGGCAGCATTGCCTTAAAGTGAGAGAATGAACTCAGGTAACCTCAGTGATGCACTGCAGGAGCCATTGTCTCCTGTCAGTGCATCACTGGGAGTCCCTACAGAGCAGTGGCACCACCTGATGTCACTGTTCTACAGAGGAGACGGTCGTGGGACATTCGTTATTAATTGGACAATGTCGGACAGGGAGTATACGGTTTTTTTATTTTTTTGCTTTTTATTACAGGAGAACGAGGGCGTTGCTTGGATCTGAGCGTGTAATAAAGATATTAAAACCGTGTTGTGTTTTATTTCATTAAAATACTTTATTCTTGTGCGTGTGTTTTTTTTTAACGCTTTATTAATATAAGATTAATAATGGATAGGCGTCTTATTGTATGTTATATGTATGTTCTGTATGTTATGTGTTATAAGTATGTTCTGTATGTTATGTGTTGTTTGTTATATGTATGTTCTGTATGTTATGTGTTGTATGCTATATGTATGTTCTGTATGTTATGTGTTGTATGTTATGTGTTGTATGCAGAATTCAAATCCCCCGCCCCGCCGGCTGCAGGTGTGTGGGCTGTGACTGTGTGTGTGTATGTGTGTATGTGTGGGGCTGTCTGTGTGTGTATGTGTGTGTGTGTGTATGTGTATGTATGTGTATGCAGGCATCGTCCGATGCCATAGTCCCATCCGGCTATGCCTGCTACACTGACAGTGACTGACACATTAGCCAGTGATGGGACAGTAGTAGTCCCATCATCCGGCTAATGTGTTGAATGTAAAGAAAAAAAAAACATACATTAAATACACATAACATACAACATATAACATACAGAACACACATTACATATAACATACAGAACATATGTTACATACACATAACATACAACATATAACATACAGAACATACAACATATAACATACAGAACATACATTACACACATAACATGCAACATACAGAACATCCATTACATATAACATACAGAACATACATTACATATAACATACATAACATACATTACATACACATAACATATAACATACAGAGCATACAGAACATGCAACATATAACATACATAACATACATTACACACATAACATGCAACATACAGTACATACATATAACATACAGAACATACATTGCATACACATAACATACAACATATAACATACAGAACACACATTACATACAACATACAGAACATACATTACATATAACATACAGAACATAAGTTACATAAACATAACATACAACATACAGAACATACATTACATATAACATACAGAACATGCAGTACATATAACATACAGAACATACATTACATACACATAACATATAACATGCAGTACATACATATAGCATACAGAACATACAACATATAACATACAGAACGTACAACATATAACATGCAGAATATACATTACATACACATAACATACAACATACAGAACATATATTACATATAACATACAGAACATACATTACATACACATAGCATACAACATATAACATACAGAACATACATTACATACACATAGCATACAACATATAACATACAGAACATACATTACATATAACATACAGAACATACATTACATATAACATACAGAACATACATTACATGCATATAACATACAGTACATACATATAACATACAACATAAAAATAAAATAATAAAGCAAGCTATATATTACCTTTCCGCCATAGTCCAGTGATTAACAAGTGTCCCATGACGATCTCCAGTGTAGAACACTAACATTGGGTGATGTCAGCGCTCTACACCGCCACCGTGATACACTCACAGTGGAGGGAATCCTCCGCTGTGTGTATCGCTCTGCAGCCGGGAGAGAATGATGTCACTTCCGTTCATTCTCTCACTGGCAATGCTGGGTGAGAAAATTCCCTGGCAGCATTGCCATACTGTGAGAGAATCAACTCAGGTAACCTCAGTGATGCACTGCAAGAGCCATTGTCTCCTGTCAGTGCTTCACTAGGAGGCCCAACAGAGCAGTGACATCACCTGATGTCACTGTTCTATAGGGGAGATCGTCATGGGACATTCGTTATTAATTGGACTGCGTCGGACAGGGAGTATACAGTTGTTTTATTTTTTTACTTTTTATTACAGGAGAACGAGGGCGTCGCTTGGATCTGGACGTGCAATAAAAATATGAAAACTGTGTTGTGTTTTATTTCATTAAAATACTTTATTCTTATGTGTGTGTTTTTTTTAACCCTTTATTAATATAAGATTAATAATGGATAGGCGTCTTATTAACGCCTCTCCATTATTAACCGGGCTTAATGTCACCTTACAATAGCAAGGTGACATTAACCCCTTATTACCCCATATCCCACCGCTACACGGGAGTGGAAAGAGAGGTGCTGGAATTGGCGCATCGTACAGATGCGCCAATTCTGGGGCGGCTGGGTGCTGGTATTTTTAGCCAGGGGGGTGCGCCAATATCCATGACCATTTCCTAGGCTATGAATATCAGCTCGCAACTGTCTGCATAGCCTTTCTGGCTATAAATTACTGGGGGACCCCACGTCATTTTTTTTGGGTCCCCCTATTTTAATAGCCAGCAAAGGCTAGCTGCGGGCTGATATTCATAGCCTGGGAAGCTCCATAAGTATTAACCCCTTCCCAGGCTAGAAATATTTCCACGAGCCGTCGGCTTTCCCCCTCTGGTGCCATTTTTTTTAAATTAACGCTATTGCATGAAGATTTTGTGTGTGTGTGTGTGTGTCTTTAACCATTTATGTACCATTCTATCCATCTATTATCTATGTAATATCTATCTATCATCTATGTAATATCTATCTATCTATGTAATATCTATCTATTCATCTATTATTTATCTATATATCTATCTATTATGTATCTATCATCTATCTATCATCTATCTATCTACTATATGTCTATCTACCTATTATCTATCTGCCTATCTATCATCTAGCTACCTATCTAACTAACTATCTATCTATTTTCTATCTATCTATTATCTATCTACCTACCTGCCTATCTATCTATCTATCTATCTATCTATCTATCTATCTATCTATCTATCGATCTATCTAGCTATTATCTATATTTCTACTATCTATCCATCTATTTGTTGTGTTTTGGTAGCTGAAGAGAATAAGCAAAAACGGCAATACACCAGAGAGGCTGGAACCTATTGGATTGCAGTAACCTGAACTAACCACACAACTAGAGGTAGCCGTGGAGCGTTCCTACGTTGATCATAGACGCCTCGTCACAGCCTGAGAGATAACTACACCTAAAGGCAGAAAGATGAAAGCTATCTGCCCCGGAGCAGATCCCCAAAGAAAATAGGAAGCCCCCAAACATGTAATGGCGGTTAGACAAGAAGAAGCACGGACACAGACAGAAAATAGAATGAGCAAACGCTGGGGCCCAATCTGTCTAGACAGAAAAGTACAGGAAAGGATACTCACTGCAATCCAAAAAAAACCCCTAAAAAATACCAACTCTTCTGATTGCAAAAACACCTGAGATCACACGATCTCTACCACCTAAATCAGATCTCTGGTGTAACAAAACTAAGCCGCAGCCACTGAAAAACAGGAAAAAGCTAATGAACAAATAACAGTGGCTTCAGATAAACTGAGAAGAGCACAAGCCCCCGGAGGGGACCTGGCTGACCTCCACAGAAGTGCAGGGAACAATGCAGAAAGCAAGCACAAAAATAAAAGCAGAAATTATCTTATCTGATAGCAGAAGATGCAGGCAAGACTCAGCAAACTTCTAAATGAACCAGGAACCACAATTGAGACAAGAACAATTGATCACCGGCAACCATCATGGGATGGAACCTCCCTTATATCAGACCAGTCAGTGATCCCAGATTGCCATTCCTCGCTGAAAGGTTCAGTACTGTCTGTAACCACCTTAGGGAGCCTCTGCTCAGAAACCATCTCTAGCACATTCATAACATCTATATCTATCTATCTATCTATCTATCTATCTATTATCTATTTATCTATCTATATATCTATCTATCTATTATCTATCTACCTACCAGCCTATCTATCTTTCTATCTATTATCGATCTATTCTATCTATCTATCTATCTATCTATCTATCTATCTATCTATCTATCTATTATCTATATTTCTACTATCTATCTATCTACATATCTACCTATCTATCTATCTATCTATCTATCTACTATCTATCTATCTTTCTATCTATTATCTACTCTGTGTTCCAAATTATTATGCAAAAATTGTTTAGGAGTGATAAGGTAAGAATTTTTTTGTTTGTCAGTTAAACTCATTGATGGTGATGTGTGTCAGGGCTCTTTATATCACTGTAAGCAATTGCAGACACCTGTGCTAATTAGTTTGGCAGGTGTGTCCAATGAAAGGCAAGACTACTTAAGAAGGCTGTCCCACATTATTAAGCAGCCTACATTTTCTGCCAAAATGGGAAAGAAAAAGGATGTGTCGGCTGCTGAGAAGCAACAAATCGTGGAGTGTTTAGGTCAAGGCATGACTACAATCAACATTGCCAAGACACTTCATCGTGATCATCGCACAATCAAGAAGTATGTAGCTAATCCACAGTACACACATGTGTGTGCTGATAAGGGAAAATTGAGGACTCTTTCCTACAGGCAATTACGTCAGGTTAAAAGAGCAGCGGCAAAAAAGCTTTGTCATAGCAGCAGACAAGTTTTTGAAGCTGCTTGTGCCTCCAACGTCCTCCGAACAACAAGATGCAGGGTCCTTCAGAGGTTTGCAGCTGTGCGTAAGCCATCCTGTCGACCTCCTCTATCCACTGCACACAAGCAGAAACGGCTCCAATGGGCCAAACAATACATGAAGACTGACTTCAAAACTGTTTTATTCACTGATGAGTGCCGTGCAACGCTCGATGGTCCAGATGGATGGAGTGGAGGATGACTGGTTGATGGACACCCCATGCAAACACAGCTACGGCACCAACAAGGAGGAGGTGCAGTAATGTTTTGGGCTGGAATCATGGGGAGAGAGATTGTCGGCCCCTTTAGGATCCCTGAAGGGGTAAAGATAAACTCCATAGTGTATTTTGAGTTTCTCAAACAGCACTTCATGCCATGGTTCAAGAAGAAGAACCGTGCATTCCGCAGCAAAATCATTTTCATGCATGATAATGCACCGTCTCATGCTGCACATAACACACCTGCATCTCTGGCTGCTATGGGCATAAAAGGGGACAAACTTATGGTGGCCCCCATGCTCCCCTGACCTCAACCCCATTGAGAACCTCTGGAGCATCATCAAAAGGAGTGTCAATGATGGCGGGTGGCAGTTCACATCTAAGCAACAGCTCTGGGAGGGTATTCTGTCCTCATGCAAAATAATTGAAGCAGAAACCATCCAAAACCTGACAAATTCAATGGACGAGAGAGCTCAGAAGCTCCTTTCGAACAAAGGGTCCTATGTGCAAATGGAACATCACCTAGAATAAAGTTTTGAGTTGAAAACTTTTTGATTTCAGGTTGTAATAACCTGCTAATGCTTATAATTTCAAAAATGACCATTTTTTTGTTCTTTATTAAAATGAAAAGGTTGAAAACTCTGTTGTGCATAATAATTTGGAACATGCATTTTGAGTGCAGTATGAGTGTTTTATTTTTTAAAAAATCTACTGTTATCATAGGCAGTTTGTACAAAAACCTTTCAATTGTACTCTAATAGTTATTTGACTGGAAAATTACAATGACTGAAATTCATATAGGTAATTTGGGAAAATCTGAGAAAATATTATTTGCATAATAATTTGGAACACAGTGTATATATCTATTATCTATCTATTATCTGTCTATCTGTTTGAAATGGAGTGTGGGTTGGACAAATGTAAAAGAGGAGGTTGGACAAGAAATGACAACACAAAACTTTTTTTTGTAAATTAACATATCTTTATTTAGCTTACAAAAAAGCATACAAATCTGCATTAAAAAATCATGAATAACGCATCAAAAAAGCACCTGTGTTTTCGGCCAAAAGGTCCTGTTTTTGTGCAGAAAATTCAGCAGTCAAATCTTCAATGTGTGCACATACCCCCAAATCCCCCGCCAAAGCCGAGCAGCACCACTCATTGGCTGAGCCGCCCCTGGCTGCGCGGCTTTGGCGGGGGATTCAAATCCTGCATGGCACCGCTCATTGGCTCAGCCAGCGAGGTGAGGATTTGAGCTGCCATTGAGCGGTGCCACGCAGCTTTGGCGGGGGATTTGAATCTCGCGCCACTCAAAGCTGCGCAGTACCTCTAATTGCCTGAGCTGACGCTGGCAGAGCCAATGAGTGGCGCAGGATTCAAATCCCCCGCCAAAGCCGCTCGGCAACGCTCATTGGCTGAGCCGCCCACCGGCTGAGCCAATGAGCGTTGCCGCACGGGATTTGAATCCCCTGCCAAGGCTGGCGACCAATCAGCTGCTAGCGGTATTGGCGCAAGATTTGAATACCGCTAGCAGCTGATGTGATTGGTCGCCCGCCATCGGGTTGCCGATCTATCAGCTGTTAGCGGTATTGCCAATCTCCCGGTGTTAGCACCACTAAGGATACACAGATGTTCATTTCACCGCACTACCGATGCAATAGCATTGGGCCTATTTCTAGTATTACATATTTAGGAACATCAATAACTATATCTACATCAACATCATATATAACTCAAAATATCTTTATTTAATCGTATCTTCATTTAATCGTACAGCAATGTCATTTGAAGATAGGCTGTTTCTAGTGATGATGGAGCAAGGAATGGTGCTGGACAAAGCTAAGAGCTCGATTGCACCGCTATCCTTCAAGCCTCAAAGACAACGCTTGCCTAACAGAGAACAAGTTTACAAACGATTTGTCTCCCTCAGGCACAGCTTTCATAATAAACCAGAGATGAAAGATCATTTCTTTACCTTCGTGGAGAAGATATGTAAGATCGGTCATGCAGAGTTAGCACCTACACTTCAAGACTATGAAGAGAGTTGGCACCATGGTCAACATGCCCACACAGCTCTCGAGCTAAAGCATTCAAGTAATGTAATTGTCCGAGCTGTATAGCTGGAAAACTACGCCAAAGAAATTGTGTAACCAACCAACAACCAATACCAAAAGACAGTGTTCTGAGGAAACTCGGAGCAACAAGAGAACTGCAACTGTCTTCCAACTTAGATATGAAGGACGTAGAAGCGCATTCTTGACACATGGGAGGTGTATGGGAGAGAATGATAGGTGTCACAAGGAGGATTCTTGATTCAATCTTCTTACAAGAAGGATCTGCAAGACTGACACACGAAACCTTGACAACTATCATGGTTGATGTGTCAGCCAACATAAAACCAGACCATTGACTTCAATTTCCAGTGATCCTGATGACCCAACTCTTCTCACACCAGCCCTGCTGCTTATGCTGAAGACTGAACCTTATTGCTCTCCACCTGGAGAATTTAATGTTAAAGACCATTACAGGAGTCGAGGGAGACAAGTACAGAGTCTCTCCAATGCCTTTTGGGACAAGTAGAAAAAACAGTACCTGCCTACTCTGCAACAGATATGAAAGTGGCAAACCAGCAAGCCTAACCACCAGCCTGGTGATGTAGTACTAATGAAAGACTGTCAGTCTCGGAGAAATGAATGGCCATTAGGTCTCATTACCCAGATGTTCCCGAGTAAGGATGGAATCGTACGAAAGGTAGAAGTAAAAAGAGAGAAATAGGGTGAGACCAAATTGTTCCTCAGGCCAGTTGGGGAACTCATTCTTTTGTTCTCGTCCAATAAACACAATAGTGATGTCGCCTGACGTCAAGCGGGGAGTGTTCTGTCCAGCAATATAATTGCTGTGTAAAGTTTAGTCTTTTTTATGTCTCCGTTATTACAGACATTGTATTTTCTGTGTACATTAATCCTTCCTATCTTGTATTGTAAGGTAATAGTACCATCTGCTGGCGGTTTAATGTATACATTCTAGTTTAGTTTGCAATGTATTATGGGAAGTTCCTAGGGCATTGTGGAATTGTTTCTGTTGCATTCTTATATTATTATGACACTGTGAAGGGAACCGCAGCTATTGTTCCTGCATGCTTCTGAGCAGAAAACACACCACTCCCTTTTCTGCATGCTCCTTGCAAACAGCCTGCTCTAACCATAGTTGGTAAGTCACTATCTATGTGTTACAGACCTATGTTTGTAAGTACGTTTGCTGTATTAAATAAGTAATCATTAGCTTGTAGATTACCTCATGTTACCGTGTATTGCAGAATATCTGTATTTTATGCATTGTACAGTTATATATTCTGAAATGCTCCTGTTGTTGCATCTTATAGTTTCACCTTTTCCAGTCATATCTACAATCAATAAAAGAAGGATACACCTTTACAGCCTCTTTTTTATAAAGTAGACGGGGTTTAGCTACATGTCTCTTTACACATCGTGCTAACGTGCATGAGGACAGTATAATGGTTCTACAAAGTATTGACTTGCGGACTGAACACAAATGCGGGTCACAACTTTCAGTTTTATATTTTTAAAATGTTTAGATAACAATGCTTTATGTACTTCACAAATACCTGCTCTTTTTGTTGGTATATTACAGAAAATCCAATTAATAAACATTAAAATTTGTGAGTAAAAAAAAAAAAAGTGAAAAAGTGTGGAAAAGTTCAAGGGGTATGAATACTTTTTCAATGCACTGTAGTTGACAAATTGTTGAAAGATTTGAATGGTTGCAAAAATTAGTTAAAAAAATAAGACGAAGGGTTTTTCAGTGGTAAAAATATTTAACATAGTTTTAAGACAAAAATTTTAAGATGCCGCCATAGATTTTATTTTAGAGTTCCAAAATATTCTCAATTAACAAGAAAAAATACATTATAAAGGTGAGAAATTCTCCTGCCAAAGAAATCATATGAGGAACATTCGAAGGAAGAAAAAGAGCTTTATATGCGTTCCTTCATTTTTACAGTTTTCAGTACTAAAAGTAGATGATAATTAAGGCTTACATAAAGACAGGTGGCCTTTAACTTATCACATTATCATTAGAGAGGAAACCCAAAGCACTACTTAGATTGTTGAACCTGGCCAAATCATGATCAGTCACTTTTGTACTGAGAGGATCAGTCGCTAACAATGTCCACGATCAAGTCTGATAGGTGGTAATTTACCTGCATGTATCCCAATCATTTCAATAAGGAACAGCAGGATTGCTCAGATGGCGCATACTGCATGATTGCAGACATTGTTAGCAGCTGAAGCCTATTAGTTTATGAAAGTATCTTCATTTTTCGCTTTCTTTCTTGTTAAATGGATCCTCTCTTTGTTTAAAGGCTGTGCACAACTTTAACGTTTCACCCAATTTCAGTCATATTTTTTATTTTTTTTTATTTTTTATTTTATTGCATGATATTAAATTTAATTTACACCTTCCATTGGATAGATACTACACAGTAAATATTCCTCCACTATACTTTATTTATCTTCTTTCTCCTTTTTACAATTTTATACTCTTCTTGCTTATTTATAAGTGTTAAAGTTGCATTTTACTATGGTAATGACATCCACTGAATTTGTATCCCTTTCAAATGAGATGCATATTGGCTGTCCATACTGGAAACTGATATGCCAGGGTCAGCCAGATGGTTCAGTGGCAGTATGGTTTAGCTGCCAAACAAGCAACCTGGATTTCATTTCCAGATCAGCTTCCTGCTTCTGTTACGGTCACCGGGGATGGATGTGTGAGAAGGTATTTGGATGGAAGGGATGTGCCAAGTAATGCTTTTAATACAGCACCTGCTGTTTCCTAATTATTAGCATTGGAAATGATTCTGAAGGGAGACACATCCTGCTGCTTTCTCACTCACAGGAAGAATTTGCACTACTTTGTATAAACCTTCAAGACAGACACAAATTCCCAATTTAAGGGCAGTTTTGGTGTTCTTAGACTGACTATTATGGTAATATGAAAGATCTGTCATTCAGTCTGACTTTCATGTTTTGTTGACAAATTGATATTTTACAATTTGAAGAATTGGAGTAAATTAGTACAAAACATTTTCACAGATTAAAACTAAAATTAAAAAAGTTATATACTATTATGAACTTTGATGTTTACATTGTTTCATAGGTTACAAAATCAAACAAATCCCATAGATGCCATTAAAATCTAATGATAATCCTAATTACACATTTCCATCTGTTTTCTCTAAGGCTTTACACACACATAGTCATGGTTAATTAAAATACATACACTTATACCAATATTAAACATATTTGTAGTGTTGTGAAATATCAATAATGAAATTCATCAGTTGTAAAATCTTACTGGATGTTGAGTGTTTAGGACTTTCATGATGGAGCTGCAATGTTTATAGTGAAACTGGAAGACATGTTCATTGAAATACTCTCTTTTTTAACAATTTCTTGAGGTGGCAGTTTTTTTTCCCCATTTTTGCACTTCTGATTTTTTTTTCTTCTCTTCTACCAACAGTCATTCTTACCTGAGCCAAAAATTGATATGAGGACTGTTTTTTTGTGGGATCAATTGCAATTTTGAATGACACCATTCATTTTGATCATACAGTGTACTGTAAAATAGAAAAAAAAATCAGGTATGGTGAAAAATGATATGATTCCACAATGATTTGGGGAGGATGGGTGGGGCGATTTTTTGTGGTGTTAAGAAAAACTGACCTGTCAATGTGATTTTCCAGGTCAGTACAGTTATGGTGATAAAAAATGAGAAGAATTTTATATTTATAAGGTGAAAAAACTCAGAAATTAGTAAAAATAAATTGTTTTTTGTCACCACTTTTTGAGACCGATAAGTTTTTTTATTTTTACATTAATGGATCGCACAAGGACCAATGCTATTTTACGGGGATGTGCACATGTCCAATATTTTCGCTGCATACCCTAGTTTGATCCAATATTCGGATCGCATTCAGCCATGCAAGTCAGTGAGTCCATGGAAAAAATCAGACTGCACTCTGAATCTGAATGCAGTTCGATTTCCACAGGCTGACAGAATGGAGAAGATGGAATAGCTTTTTTCTCCATGTTCTCCTCATCCGAGAGAATCAGATCGCACTATGTTCAGACTCTGATCAGAGTGTGATTTGCACAATTGACTCAATTCTCTCAGATAAAAGAATATACAATTGTGTAACCCTAGTCTTGAACCTCATTTTTTTCATAACTCGTTTTAATGAAAACGTAATATCACACAGAGCAAGAACATAACGGTATTTTAAATCATTACAAAGGCCTCGTTTTTGTACTGAGTTTTTATTGATACCATTTTGGGATACATAAAAGGTTTTGTTAGCTTTTAATTAACTTTTTTTGAGAGGTGCAATAATCAAAAGGACACAATTCTGTAGTCTAATTTTTTTCTCTTCATGGTGTTTATTGTAAGGGTTAATTACCTTTAGATTTTGGTAAACTGTAATTTTTCAGACATACTCTTTTTATGTCTTAAGTATTAATGTCTCCTATAGCATTATTTTTAAAATTACCTATCCATTAGTTATCAGTATAATTTATTCAGTGTATGCATTAAAATACTTAACTACTGCTGCTGTCTGCCATTTCCAGCACTGCTCTGCTCCTTCTGGAGCCTGGGACTACAGCTGTAACTAGCCAGCTCACAAAGCATTTCTGTGTGGACCAGAAGGCCCTTTCTCAAAATAAGTGTATCAAACTCTGACCGCTCTCATAGACTTATATTACACTTATATTAAAAAAGGAAGTAACTGCTGCCTTTTTTACTGGGATAAATTTTTGAATTTTTTAATTTATGTACTTTTTTTCAGTGAATTATTTATTATTTTAGAATAGCGACTCACAAAATAATGTAGACCCTTGACATGCATTGCAAGCTTGTGTATTTTGGCCAAAATATCAACCAATATCTCATGCATTATGTACATCTTTTTTTGCTCATTTTTCCATATGTATGCAAAGTGCAGGCTTGTCCTGGGTACTGGGTAATTTTGGTGGCTGTCCTATGGGGGTATACATAAGGCACTGGGCATCCCAGCTGATCTAATAGTAGAAGCCTCTGTAATAGGCTGTTATCCACACAATGGTGCATCTCATATAATAGTTAATGACACCCTATGCAAGCCTGTGGGCATTTTGAATACTATGCAGCCACTCCAAGGATGTTTGATGAGTTAGTATGTGGTTGTTTCATTAGAATTTTGCACCTCTGCTTTATCATGAGGAACCTGCTGCATCCTGTTGTGCATTTGTGTTTGGACTTAACTTTTTAATCAATTTAGTGAACTTGAAACTGCTATTAATTGATAGCTTTTATCTCTTCTACTGTATACTTCAATGCTACTGTATTACACAATACAGTATAGTTAAAATGACGGCGGTGTTTGACAGAAGCATTTCATTGGCTAAACAGTAACATTCCAAGTAATCTCTGGTTGCCGCTATTAGAGGAATATGCTTAATATGTACACAGCTGGCTTCACCCGGGTATCATGTTGGCTAAGCTCCTGACACCAAACTCCAAACACCTGGAGAACGGCTGCTGTGGGCATAAAAGTGTTTTTTTCTGCATTGCTGGTGAATTTCCATGGAATTGTGCAGGGCACACAGGATGAAGAGAATTGTGGTTTTAATATTGCCCGACACAAAGGCAGGACCAAAGCACAAGACAGGGCAAACGCGCATCTTCCTGGGCTGTTGGCTGCATATAATCATAGAATCATAGAATGGTAGAGTTGAAAGGGACCTTCTGGATCATATGGTCCAACCCACTGCTCAAAGCAGGATTCACTAAATCATCCCAGACAGATGTCTGTCCAGCCTCTGTTTGAAGACTTCCATTGAAGAAGAACTCATCACCTCTCGTGGCAGCCTGTTCAACTCATTGATCACCATAACTGTCAAAAAGTTTTCTAATATCTAATCTATGTCTCCTCCCATTCAGTTTCATCCCATTGCTTCTAATCTTTCCTTGTGAAAATGAGAATAAAGATGATCCTTCTACAATGTGACAGCCCTTGAGATATTTGTAGACATCTATTAAGTCTCCTCTCAGTCTTCTTTTTTGCAAGCTAAACATTCCCAAATCCTGTAACTGTTCCTCATAGGACATGGTTTGCAGACCAGTCATCATTCTGGTCGCTCTTCTCCTAACTTGTTCCAGTTTGTTGATGTCTTTTTTTTAAATGTGGTGCCCAAAACTGGACACAGTATTCCAGATGAGATCTGGCCAAAGAGGAGTAGAGAGCAATAATGACTTCACATGATACAGAATTATATTTGCCTTTTTTGCTGCTGCATCACACTGTTAACTTATGTTCAGTCTGTGATCTATTAGTATACCCGAGTCTTTTTCACATGTGCTGTTGCTTAGCCCTATTCCTCCCATTCTGTATATGCTTATTTCATTTTTATTGCCCAGATGTATTACTTTGCATTTTTCTCTGTTAAAAAACATTCTGTTAGTTGCTGCACACAACTCCAGTTTATTATATGTTTTTGAATCCTCTCTCTCTCTTCTCTAGTATTAGCTACCCCTCTTAGCTTTGTGTCATCAGCAAATTTAATCAGTTTACCCTCAATTCCTTCATCTAAATAATTAATTAAGATGTTGAACAATACAAGACCCAGGACAGAGCCCTGTGGTTCTCCACTTGAGACATTCTTCCAACTGGATGTGCAGCCATTTACGACCACTCTTTGGGTCCGATAAGTAAGCCAGTTATGAATCCACCTAACAGTTGCCTTGTCCATTCCATACTTAGTTATTTTTTCATTAAGGATTGTGTGAGATACTTTGTCAAATGTTTTGCTGAAGTAAAGATATACTATATCTACAGCATTTCCCTGATCCACCCAGTCAGTGATTCTGTCATAGAAGGAAATAAAGTTAGTCTGATATAACTTATTAGTTACAAACCCATGCTGACTCAGGTTAATCACTTCATTCTTACCCAGGTACTTACATACATGTTGTTGTTCAAAGATCTTTCCTGGTATAGAAGTCAGACTCACCGGCCTATAGTTCCCTGGGTCCACCTTCTTCCCCTTTCTGAAGATAGGAACAACATTTGCTCTTCTCCAGTCTTCTCCTGTGCTCCAAGAATTTTCAAAGATTATGGAGAGTAGTTCAAAAATTTCTTCTGCTATCTCCTTCAGTATTCTGGGGTGTAATTCATCTGGACCTGGAGACTTGAATTCATCTATGTTAGCTAAGTGTTTCCTCACTTTCATTCTGTTTACAGATATCCTGGATGCTCCTATTTCTTTAATTAGACAGTGCATTTCCTTTCTGAAAGAAAACAGATGCAAAATAGGAATTTAAAAGTTCAGCCTTCTCAACATCCTTCCTTGCCATTTTATAATTTTCATCTTGTAAAAATCCTATAGCATCTCTGACTTTTCTTTTGCTTTTGACATATTCCCCAAATCCTTTTTTATTGCTTTTGACATCTCTTGCAAGTCTTAATTCATTGTCAGCTTTAGCTAATCTGATTCGTGCACTGCAGGTTCTGCAGACAGCATTATATTCTTCTTGCCTCCCTCTTTTTATTTGATAAACATTTCATTCTTCCTTTTAAGCACATAGGTAATATTTGTTTTAATAACTATTTCTACTAGGCTATTATTGTTACTCCATGGATGCCTTTTTCAGCGGCATTCCACCTATGTGATGCAGTGGTTTGTCTCTCATTACTCATTCAACATTATCATGACAGATATATCCATTAGATAATTTGTGTATATGTAGAGTGATGTGATATATTCAATCTAACCACTTGCCCGGGTTTTTGCGCTTCCCCTTTTTTTGCAGCATAAAATTTCTGATATGTAATATATTATAGTATACTCTGCCCTCTCACTCTCACCTGCTGTTAATCCCTGTTTTATTAATAAAGTATATTGTTTGCACTTATCTTCTACCAGTTCATCATCTTTTTTTCTTTTCCCTTGTCTCTTCAGTTGTTATGTGCAGTGGCTGACCTGAATACTGATGGGTGTGCTGGAGCTGGTATTTCACAACTGGCCTCTGCAGCTCACAAAGCCTTGCCAGCATGTGTAGTGTGGAGTTCCATCAAGTGATCGCGTAGCATACCAGTCGGTGAGTTGGCACATACATGCGCTGATGCAGTACTGTCAGGGCGGCAGCAGATGTAGCTGACTTGCGGAAATGGGCACTGAAGCAGCTTACCTTGACCACTGCTACAACTGCTGATCTTCAAAATTGAGCACATAGACTAAGTATGGTACGTGTATAGGCTTGCAAAGTTTCACAGCCGCCACCAGGTTATGGCCACTATGACAAGACCATGCCTTGTTGTAGGTTCAGCAGCAAGAGCTTCAGATCTGTCTTGTCTGTTATTCCTTTCAATAACTCTGCTGCGGTGTGTGGTTTGTCTCCTAGAAAAATTAGCTTCAGCAGAGCCTGTTGCCAGCTTCAGGCTGATGTGGACAGCATGCTCTGAGATAGCACATGGAAGATGGAGGATGAGGAGGAGCAGGAGAGAGTGCAGGAACTGGTGTAGGATGTGGAGGAAATCCTGATAGTAGAGCCAGCAATCCTCTGAGTCGGTAGCACATGTATCTGGTCATGGTGTGACTAGGCCCCAGCCTCCACAGTGTTCACCCAGTGTGCCGTCAGGAAAATGTAGCATCCCTGGCCACAAGGGCTTGTCCACATTTTTCCTTGTTATTTCAAACCCATAAAAGTTCAAACAAAGGAGATTATACCGTATGTATGACAATAGTCAATTTTTGGAGCAAAAATATTTTGTGAACTGTACCAGGCCAAGCACTTTTTCAAAGTTTTAAACCACAGTAATTTTACAGAAAGCATGTTAAACTGTATGGATGACTAATTGAATCCAGAAAAAAATGTTGCACCATCATAATGTAACACAAAGCACGTAATACTCTATGGATAACAAATTCAATCCAGAACATTTTTTCATCACAAATATTTGAAAAGTGTAGTTGATCTAACAAAATTGATGACAGCCTCCTGTGTCACCTGTACCATCGCCTGTTTCCGCAGGTAACAGGTAAGGAACCTCAAAGACAGTCTGATCTCTCTGGGGTGGTAGTCCTTTCTCAAGCAACCTCGAGGTGCCTTGCCCAGGCCTGTTCATTTAGCAAGAAGGGTTTATCCTGCTCCCTTCATTTCTCAGATCACATCCACAGCATACCAGCGATGCTGCCCTTCCATTTTCAGTAGCGTGACCCTGGTCCCAGCTGTGAGCTCTTGCAGCCTTTGAGGTAAATGTTGCTTCTCTACTGCCCACTGGTTAAATGTGATGTTATGACGGGTCCCAAACTCTTTTATGGACCCCAGTCTCCGCTACTGAGCATATGTAATGACCTCCCCCAGGATGCAAACTCTCGGTACTCTGCAGATAGTCGGCCTGCTAGCATGTCTCCAGACCTGGTACTGACTCGCCTCCTTCTCCCTCCTGACCAATCTAGGCCCCACAGTCTGCTCACTAGTTGCTGGATCCTAAAATAAAAATAGTGCAGGAGGGCACAACATAATGGGAGGGATACACCTGAGGCCTGTTAAAACAACTTTTACTTAGGTGGAATTATGTGTCCACTTATCATTCTTGATTGGGCATTTCTTGTCTTTAAATGCACTTTATGCTTTATTTGGATTTCCTTATTCCTGAATGCACCTTATTAAGACTAGCTTATACTGCAGTTCTATCTACTGGTCTGTGCCACACTATTTTAGTGTAAGCTCATAGTGTTTTCATATAATTGAAATGAACAATCTTTCTATTTGACCATTTGCATTTATTCCTATATGGTTTTCTGCTACCAGTGTATCTGTATTTTTACAGGTCACACTTTAATTTCTCGGTTGCAATCATTATGCAGGTTATTATATTCGTTATGCACTCTCCAAATTGCTTTATAATATCACTACATACCTAGTGTAATTAGTGTCTCTATTTTTTGATGACACATATGTACAATAAATTTTTTGAGAAATAATTTTTTTAGGTGTGCTGATCTTATCCACGTGTATGAATATTGTTGAATATGGGGATATCCATTTTTTCATCAAGCATTGTTATTTTTCTGAGGGCTGCAGCTCTTTTATGAGCATATTTGTAAAGTATCTATGTCATTTCATTACTTTTAAATGTTTTTATGTGTTTGTTTTTCAGTTGTCTACTGTACCAAATAAAATATTTGACTATTTAAGGTGATCTCTGTGTACATGGCCTGTGGATTTTTCTGTTTCTAGTGTTAGTTGCTGCTCTCATCTGCAGTCTACAAAAACCCAAGCGTTGAAGGTTGTGGCCTTGGTTCTGGCCCTCATGGTTTCGGGAAAGCGACTGGACTGGACCACAGGCTTCTGCCACCTCTGTGTCACGCTGTCACTGTATACAGGAGGTCCGGGGTCTATGCTGACCCTAAGCTGGGGCTCTGACTAATCCCTCTACCTGGAGGTACTGTTGATGGTACAGAGGTCCAGGCCGCCAGCGTAACCCTATCTCCTGTGAATCCCTGACCCTTTGTAATCTAGTCCTGAGAAGGACCCTGATCACCACCACAGGGAACGGGAAGGTAAATGCCTACACACAGTATAAGACGAACGAGACAGAACAAGGGGTAAAATAAAAGACCACCTTGCATACAAAACTCACTATACAACTACAGAGGGAACACCAATGGGTAAGGAGATAAATAATAAAGCGAGGAGGGAGAAAACCACACCAGGTACTCTTCACTTCAGACTTCACAATACCACAATCCGCTCTGCTGGTCTGCATGAATGCTTTCACCGACACTTCCCTAGCAGACTGGCAGGTATTTGAAGGAATCTCATTAGTGCAGCATTAACTGCAGCTGGGCGAGGCTGGGCCTCATCTAGCAAAAGAGAGAGGGAGAATTAACTCCCTCACTGCCGACAAACACCAAGCACCAAAAACTCAGCTGTGAGAAGTCAGGTTGTGTAATCGCGACGATCTTCGTGGCGACACACCCATGACAGTACCCCCCCTTCTACGAGGGGTTCTACGAGGGGCCTCCGGACCCTCAGGGCCAGGTTTATCTGGGTGAGTTGTGTGGAAGGCCCGAATTAATCGGTCTGCGTTAATATCCGACACAGGAACCCACGTCCTCTCCTCAGGACCATACCCCTTCCAATGAACCAGGTACTGAAGGGACCGGCGATTCAGACGTGAATCGATGATTTTCGACACCTGAAACTCCAAGTTACCATTGACCACCACAGGAGGAGGAGGTAAAGGTGATGGTATCACCGGCGCCACATACCTCTTAAGCAACGATCTGTGAAACACATTGTGAATTTTAAACGTAGGGGGAGGTCAAGACGGAATGCTACCGGATTAATTATAGAACTGATCCTGTATGGCCCGATGAACCTGGGACCCAGTTTCCAGGAGGGAACCTTAAGTTTTATATTCTTGGTAGACAACCATACCCGATCGTTCACACTTAGGTCCGGACCAGACACTCTCCTCCTATCAGCCATACATTTGTATCGGTTCCCCATAGTACTCAGATTATTCAGCACTCCTCTCCACACTGAAGCAAGTGACGACGAAAATCGTTCCTCCTCAGGAACCCCAGAAGAGCCCCCCCTATTGAAAGTACAAAACTGGGGGTGAAAACCGTATGCCCCAAAAAACGGGGACTTACCAGTGGACTCGCTCCGCCTATTGTTAAGAGCGAATTCTGCCAGAGGCAAGAAAGAAGCCCAGTCCTCCTGGTTCTCTGACACAAAACACCAGAGATATGTCTCCAAGCTCTGGTTCAGACGCTCTGTCTGACCATTGGTCTGCGGATGAAAAGCCGATGAAAATGACAACTGCATCCCCCGCCGTGTACAAAATGCCTTCCAGAATTTGGACACAAACTGAGACCCCCGATCCGACATCACATCGGAGGGTACCCCGTGAAGTCTCACAATCTCCCCAATGAACACCTGCGCAAGAGTTTTAGCATTAGGTAGAGCAGGAAGAGCGATAAAATGTGCCATCTTGCTGAACCTGTCCACTACAACGAGTATGACTGTTTTACCTGAAGACGGCGGGAGGTCCGTAATAAAGTCCATAGACAGATGAGTCCACAGATGCTCTGGGATCTTCAAAGGCAAGAGGGCCCCAGACGGACGGGTATGTGGGGTCTTAGAGCGCGCACAAACCCCACAGGACGCGACAAAAGTTACCACCTCCCTATGTAAGTTAGGCCACCAAAACCGGCGCGAGAGGAGATCCACAGTTGCTTTACTCCCTGGGTGTCCTGCCAAAGCTGAATTATGGTGTGCCTCGATTACCTTTTGTCTCAACTGATCTGGAACAAACAGTCTACCTGGAGGTCCAACAGGGCGTCCCCTTGAGCCTCCAATACCTCCTCCTCAAGCTCAGAGCATACTGCCGACACCACCACCCCCTCCTGAAGGATAGGAACCGGGTCCTCCGTCTTCCCGGCCCCAGGGAAACTACGAGACAAGGCATCCGCCTTTACATTTTTGACCCAGGACGATATGTGACGACAAAATTAAACCTGGTAAAAAACAACGACCACCTAGCTTGTCTGGGATTCAGATGTTTTGCAGACTCTAAATATAGCAGGTTCTTGTGATCGGTAATGACGGTGACCGGGTGTACTGTCCCCTCCAAAAATGACGCCACTCCTCAAAAGCTAACTTAATGGCCAAGAGTTCCCTATTGCCGACATCATAATTCCTCTCAGCGGATGACAATTTTTTAGAGAAGAAGGCGCACGGATGCCATTTAGCAGGGGACGGACCTTGAGATAATACCGCTCCCACCCCTACCTCAGAAGCGTCTACCTCCACAATGAACGGCTGTGACCCATCAGGTTGAATGAGTATGGGTGCCGAAGCAAAACATTTTTTCAAGGAGGAAAATGCTTGAAAAGCCTTGTCAGACCACCTTGAAAAATCCGTCCCTTTTTTAGTCATGTCTGTGAGAGGTTTAACTATGGACGAGAAATTACGAATAAATTTCCGGTAGTAGTTAGCAAACCCCAGGAAACGTTGTAATGCCTTAAGATTCTCTGGCAGATCCCACTCAAGAACTGCCCGCACTTTCCCAGGGTCCATACGAAAACCAGATGCTGACACCAGGAATCCTAAAAACTGAAGTTCCTGTACGGCGAACACACACTTCTCCCATTTGGCGTACAGTTTATTATCCCGCAAGATCTGCAACACCTGCCTAACATGCTCCTGATGAGACACAAAATCCGGCGAGTAAATTAAGATGTCATCCAGATATATGACAACAAACTGTCCCACTAGGTGGCGAAAGATGTCATTAACAAAATGTTGAAACACCGCCGGGGCATTAGTCAGACCAAATGGCATGACAAGGTTCTCATAATGCCCCTCTGGAGTGTTAAACGCCGTCTTCCACTCATCCCCCTCCTTCATCCTAATCAGATTATACGCCCCCCTGAGATCCAACTTAGAGAACCATTTGGCGCCCACAATCTGATTGAAGAGATCGGGAATAAGTGGGAGCGGATACGGATCTCGGACCGTAATCCGATTAAGCTCACGGAAATCCAGTCAAGGGCGTAGGCCTCCATCTTTCTTCTTCACAAAGAAGAACCCCGCGGCCACCGGGGAAGATGACGGTCTAATATGCCCCTTAGCCAGACTCTCCGAAATATAATCCTTCATGGCCTGCCTCTCAGGACCAGAAAGGTTATACAACCTAGATTTCGGTAACTTGGCTTCAGGGAGCAATTTTACAGAACAGTCATACGCGCGATGAGGAGGTAGTTCTTGACACCCTTTCTCCGAAAATACATCCTCAAAGTCCACCAGAAATGGAGGTAAGGCCCTAGGCACGACCGCACCGATGACCGTGTTCATGCAGTTTTTATTACAGAATTCACTCCACTGGCTTATCTCTCTGGATTGCCAATTAATAACCGGGTTATGCTTAGTTAACCAAGGAAGGCCCAACACTATAGGAGTGGGAAGACCCTCCAACACGTAACAAGACAACAGTTCTTTATGTATCGCCCCCACTCGAAGATCTATGTTATGCACGGCTTGCAAAAAACTACCTTGACCGAGAGGCCTGGCGTCGATCGAGAATATGGGAATGGGTTTAGCCAATACACTCAGTCGCATACCTTGAACCCGGGCAAACCGAGCGTCCACCAGATTAGCCCCGGCCCCACTATCCAGAAGAACAGATATCCTCTCAGTTCTCGTACCCACCACCACCTCCGCCGGTAAGAGAAATTGAGACGGACCTGGGGACGAAATACATACTCCCAGATTGTCGTCCACCACACAACCTGGGATCAATAGTTTTCCGGCAACTTCTCACTCTGCAAAGGACGGGATGGACACCCCCCAATAAAATGTCCCTTTCTCCCGCAGAAGAAACACCTTCCTGTCTTGCGGCACACTGCCGATCCCCTCCCTCGGAATGATGTCCCTCCTAACTGCATAGGCTCCTCTGGACTGACAAGGGGAACCTCCATATAAGGGGCCCTAGTAGAAGTGGAGTCATCACAGGGGGCGGAGTTACCCCGCACCTCTCCCGAAGCCATCTGTCAATGCGAATAGCAATGGCCATAGCGGCTTCCAGTGACGTGGGAGGGTCATACTGTGCCAACACATCCTTTAATTTGTCAGATAAACCTTGACAAAACTGTCTCCTAAGAGCCGGGTCATTCCACTGGGTGTCCGAGGCCCACCTACGGAACTCCGAACAGAATTCCTCCGCCGGACGATCTCCCTGCTGTATCTTACGTAACTTAGATTCAGCAAGGGAGACCCGATCCGGGTCATCATATACAAGACCCAGAGCTGCGAAAAACCTATCCACTGACTGGAGAGCCGGGGAGCCCGGGGGAAGCGAGAACGCCCAAGATTGGGGGTCCCCTTGTAGGAGCGAGATGACAATTCCCACCCTTTCATCTTCACTCCCCGATGACCGAGGTCGCAGCCGAAAGTACAATTTACATGCCTCCCGGAAAGCAAAAAATTTGTCCCGCCCACCAGTGAACCTGTCAGGGAGAGCTACTTTAGGTTCAGGTCCGGCTTGCTCCGGGGGTACAAAACCTTGGACTTAACGTCCGCCAACTCCATGGACAAACTCTGCAACTGCCGAGCTAGACTGGCTACTGGATCCATGGTGGCTGGAGAGAATCTTTAGTATGGTCGGTGAAAATGTCACGCTGTCACTGTATACAGGAGGTCCGGGGTCTATGCTGACCCTAAGCTGGGGCTCTGACTAATCCCTCTACCTGGAGGTACTGTTGATGGTACAGAGGTCCAGGCCGCCAGCGTAACCCTATCTCCTGTGAATCCCTGACCCTTTGTAATCTAGTCCTGAGAAGGACCCTGATCACCACCACAGGGAACGGGAAGGTAAATGCCTACACACAGTATAAGACGAACGAGACAGAACAAGATGTAAAATAAAAGACCACCTTGCATACAAAACTCACTATACAACTACAGAGGGAACACCAACGGGTAAGGAGATAAATAATAAAGCGAGGAGGGAGAAAACCACACCAGGTACTCTTCACTTCAGACTTCACAATACCAAAATCCGCTCTGCTGGTCTGCATGAATGCTTTCACCGACACTTCCCTAGCAGACTGGCAGGTATTTGAAGGAATCTCATTAGTGCAGCATTAACTGCAGCTGGGCGAGGCTGGGCCTCATCTAGCACAGAGAGAGGGAGAATTAACTCCCTCACTGCCGACAAACACCAAGCACCAAAAACTCAGCTGTGAGAAGTCAGGTTGTGTAATCGCGACGATCTTCGTGGCGACACATCCGTGACACTCTGGTGTCATGGCAGCTTAGTTTAGCGCCACTATTCCTCTGGTCACTCCCTCAGGAGTCTTGCAGGATTCTACCATCTTTGCTGCCTTGTCACCCACTAAACATGTAATACTCTATGGATGACTAATTGAATCCATAAAAATGTTGGAACGCTTTTATGGAGTGTCATATACCACTGAAATATACCACAAAGCATGTAATACTTTATGGATGACTAATTGAATCCACACAAAAATTTAAATGCTTTTTTGGAGTATTATATACCATCAAAATTTAACAGAAAGCAGATAATGCTCTATGGATGACTAACTGAATGCAGAAAAAAATTAAAGCTTTTTTTGAGTGTTATATACTACCAAAATGTAACACAAAGTGTGTAATACTGTAAAAATGACTAATTTAACAAAAAAAAATCTAAGCTTTTTTGTAGTGTTATATACCACTGTAATGTACCACAAAGCATGTAATATTCTATGGATGACTAATTAACTCCAGAAAAAAATTGAATGCATTTTTTCAGTGTTATATAACACCAAATTTTAACAGAAAGAATGTAATAGTCTAACAATGACTAATTGAATCCAGAAAAAAATATCAGCACTTTTTTGGAGTGTTACATACAGCTCTGGCAAAAATTAAGTGACCACCACATCAAAATCCTGTTATGGGCTGCCCATTCTCCAGACCAGAACCCCATTGAAAACCTCTGTAACGTAATCAAGAGGAAGATGGATAGTCACAAGCCTTCAAACCAAGAAGAACTGCTTGAATTTTTGCGCAAGGAGCAATATGAAAGACTGGTGGCAAGCATGCCAAGATGCATGAAAGCTGTTTTTAAAAATCATGGTTATTCCATAAAAATATTGATTTCAGAACTTTTCCTTAGTTAAAACATTAGTATGGTTGTTTCTAAATGATTATGAACTTGTTTTCTTTGCATTATTTGAGGTCTGAAATCACTGTTTTTTATTATTTTGACCATTTTTTTGTCAGAAAAAAAATACAACATTTTTTGGAAATTCGGAGACATGTCAGAAGTTTATAGACTAAAAGAACAATTTACATTTTTCTCAAAAATATACCTTTAAAAAGAAAAATCAGACAAACAACCTTTGAAAGTGGTCTCTTAATTTTTGCCAGAGCTGTATCACCGAAATGTACCACAAAGCATATTATACTCTATGGATGACTAATTGAACTCAGAAAAAAATTTGAACTTTTTTTTGAGTGTTATATGCCACCAAAATTTAAATAAAACATGTAATAGTTTATGGTTGACTAAATGAATCCAGAAAAAATGTTCATTGCTTTTTTGTAGTGTTATATAACACCGTAATGTACCACAAAGCATGTAATACTCTTTGGATGACTAATTTAATCCAAAAAAATCTTTGAACGCTTTTTTGGAGTGTTATATACCACCGAAATTTAACAGAAAGCATGTAATACTCTATGGATGATAATGTAGTCAACTTTTTCACCCCGAAAAAAAATAATGCGGTCACATGCAGCAGATACAGTATATACAGTTGTGAGAAAAAGTGCTTGCCTACTTCCTGTTCTCCTATTCTTTTGCATGTTGTCACACTTAAATGTTTCAGATCACCTATTTTAAATATTAAACAAAGATAACACAAGTAAACACAAAATGCAGTTTTTAATTGAAGGTCTTTATTATTAAGGGAAAAAGAAATCCAAACCTACAGGGCCCTGTGTGAAAAGTGAAAAAGGATCCTGCTGCAAATTTATTCGTTTGCTATGTATAGAGATGGCTACTCCTAGTTCGCACCTCTGCACACCAGTTTTCTGATTTGGAAGTGCCAGTCAGTCGTTTGTTATTTGTATATTATGTATAATATGCTCTGACCAAGCACTCCACCCTCTAGTCTATGGCAATTTTAATTGCAGCAGGATCCTAAGTACTCATAAATTCAGGCCTTAGCCTTAGAGAGGTGTTCACACTAGATAGGTTTCCAGCAAAATGGAAATTGCCTTGTCGTTGGCTGCTGGGCATTCATGAATTAGCCAAATTATGTGTTAAGTGTCTCAATTTTTATTATTATCTAGAGCAGTAATACTAATCATATTTCATATATTTCATATTTACATGCTTTAGCACTACAGAGTGCAACTTTATTTGTTTGTTATATATAGAGATGGCTGCTCTTAGTTTGCACCTGTGCACATCAGTTTTCTGATTTGGAAGTGCCAGTCAGTCTTTTGTTATATATGATTCACATGATGCCTGCTTTTCCAAAACTCTATAGATTTTGGTCTGAGATATTAGATATTTTAGATAATGTAGTTTGCATTAAAATATCCAGAGACCCTAAGACACGTATACTTGGTTATGTAGAAAAAATAAGCCTTCGGACTGACCAACTCCCCTGGAACGCTTTAGCGCTTAATGGAAAGATGCTTGGGGATCTGAACTTTGAAGCAACGCTTATCTATCTGGATGATATCATTGTCTATGCAGCCACCTTTGAAGAACATCTCCAGCGGTTAGAGCAAGTATTGAGTCGACAACAAAAACATTGTCTGAAAGTGAAGCCCCAAAACTGTCACCTCCTTCAAAAACAGATCGAGTATCTGGGACACGTTGTATCTGCTGATGGGGTGAGGCCTGCCCGTGAGAAGATAGCAGCAGTACAGGACTGGCCTACCCGAAGACAGTGAAGGATGTGCGGGCGTTTCTGGTGCTTACTGGATATTACCGGAGGTTCGTGAGAAACTTCACTCGCATCGCCAATCCGTTGTGAGAGCTACTCAAAGGAGTACCATCCGGGGAGGAGAATCGAACTATCCAGTGGGGGAACAGCCAGGAGGAAGCCTTTCAGGCTTTGACGATGGCCCTGACAGAAGCTCCAATACTGGCCTACGCCTATTTCTCACAACCCTTCATTTTACATTGACGGAAGTCTCTATGGTCTGGGGTTCTGCTCTGTCAAGTGCAAGATGGGAAAGAGCGAGCCAATCTCTCCACGACTCAGAGTGGAACCCCAACAATTACAGTTCCTTCAAACTGGAGCTGCTGGCGCTGGTATGGGCGATGACTGAAAAGTTTGCCGAATACTTGTCAGGGTCCGAAATCTTTGTGTGAACCAACAACAAACCGTTGGCTCATCTGAAAAATGCCAAACTGGGAGCTGTTATGAATGTGCTAAAAATGGTTTCTGAGCAGAGGCTCCCTCTGGTGGTTACTTACAGTACTGAACCTTTCAGCGAGGAATGGCAATCTGGGATCATGGACTGGTCTAATATAAGGAAGGTTCCCTCCCATGATGGTTGCCGGTGATCAATTGTTCTTGTCTCAATTGTGGTTCCTGGTTCATTTGGAAGCTTGCTGAGTCTTGCCTGCATCTTCTGCTATCAGATAAGATATTTTCTGCTTTTATTTTTGTGCTTGCTTTTTGCATTGTTCCCTGCACTTCTGTGGAGGTCAGCCAGGTCCCCTCCGGGGGGCTTGTGCTCCTCTCAGTTTATCTGGAGCCACTGTTGTTTGTTCATTTTTCTTTTTTCTGTTTTTTTCAGTGGCTGCGGCTTAGTTTTGTTACACCAGAGAACTGATTTAGGTGGTAGAGGTCGTGTGATCTCAGGTGTTTTTGCAATCAGTAGAGTTGGTATTTTTTAGGGGTTTTTTTTGGATTGCAGTGAGTATCCTTTCCTGTACTTTCTGTCTAGACAGATTGGGCCCCAGCGTTTGCTCATTCTATTTTCTGTCTGTGTCCGTGTTTCTTCTTGTCTAACCACCATTACATGTTTGGGGGCTTCCTATTTTCTTTGGGGATCTGCTCCGGGGCAGATAGCTTTCCTCTTTCTGCCTTTAGGTGTAGTTATCTCTCAGGCTGTGACGAGGCTTCTAGGATCAACGTAGGAACGCTCCACGGCTACCTCTAGTTGTGTGGTTAGTTCAGGTTACTGCAATCCAATAGGTTCCAGCCTCTCTGGTGTATTGCCGTTTTTGCTTACTCTCCTCAGCTAACAAAACATAACAGTATCACCGGCCAAAACTGAAAATTATATGGTACTCACAGAAGGGAAAAATAGTGTGGAAAGAAAAAAGATTGTCAGAGTTGTCAGAGATTTTTTTTTTTCCTGTTTGTTGCATTTTTTTTTCCCGCTGTTTCTTTGGGTGCTGAGGAGGATTTGTTTTTCTCTCAATGGAGCTTGCACAGTTGTCTGGCTGTGTGGATCAGCTTGCTACTGAGGTTCAGAGTATTGCTGCCTATCTTGCTAGGTTGCCGGTTGTGGAACCTAGGATTCACATGCAAGATTTGTTTTTGGGGGATCGGGCTAAATTTCTGAATTTCAAAAATAACTGTAAGTTGTTTTTTGCCTTAAAGCCTAAGTCCTCAGGGAATGCAGCACAGCAGGTTCAAATTATCATCTCTCTCCTGCGCTGCGACCCTCAGGATTGGGCTTTTTCCCTGACACCTGGGGATCCTGTTTTGAATGATATTGATGCATTTTTTCTGGCTCTGGGGTTAATGTACAATGAACTTAATGTCACTGATCAAGCTGAAAAAACCTTGTTGGCATTAAATCAGGGTCTTGAAGACGCTGAGTTGTACTGTCAGATATTCCGAAAGTGGGCAGTCCTGACCAAATGGAATGATGATGCTTTGGCAGCCCTTTTTCGGAAGGGGCTGTCAGAGAATGTAAAGGATGTTATGGTGGGATACCCTGCTCCCTCTGGTCTCAATGATTCTATGTCATTGGCTATTCAAATTGACAGACGTTTGCGTGAGCGCAGAGGTATGCGTGAGATAGTGTTGCCTTGTGAGCCTGCTTCTGAGCCCATGCAGTGTGATAGAGTGACTTCTGGGGCACAGCGTCATGAATTTCGAAAGCGCAATGGGTTATGTTTCTACTGTGGTGACGCCTCTCATGCTATTTCAGTCTGCCCTAAACGGGGAAGACGTTTTGCACGCTCAGTTGTCTTGGGTAGTGTTCAGACTACATTTCTGTTGACTGTTACCCTGATTTGCTCCCTGTCCACATTTTCTGCTCAGGCTTTTGTTGATTCAGGAGCAGCTATTAACCTGATGGATTTTTACTTTGCCAAACGTTGTGGGTTTCCCATGATACCCCTGCGGAAGATTATTCCCCTACTGGGCATTGATTCTACCCCTTTGGCGGAGAATAAACCCCAGTTTTCTACTCAGGTGATAATGAGTGTTGAACCAGATCATCAGGAGAGTTGCAAATTTCTGGTGCTGTATAATCTGCATGACATTATTGTACTAGGTTTCCCTTGGTTACAGTCTCATAATCCTATTTTGGATTGGAAATCTGTGTCTGTGACTAGTTTGGGCTGCCAATGTGTTAATGCCGACACTCCTGTTTTTTTTTGCCTCTCCCCAGTCTCAGGATGTTATTACTTTTTGACTGATTTTTCGGATGTTTTTAGTGAAAGTAAATCTGCATCCTTGCCCCCTCACAGGAGCTATGATTGTGCTATTGAATTAGTGCTTTGTGGTAAATTTCCTAAAGGTCGCCTTTTTAACTCGTCTGTACCTGAACACGATGCTATGCGATATTATATCAAGGAGTCATTGGAGAAGGGTCATATCAGACCATCCTCTTCACCCTTGGGTGCCGGTTTTTTCTTTGTGGCCAAAAATGATGGTTCATTGAGGCCGTGTATTGATTATCGTCTCTTGAATAAGATCACTGTGAAGCATCAATATCCGTTACCCTTTATTTCTGACCTGTTTTCCAGGGTGAAAAGTGCTAGTTGGTTTACCAAGCTTGACTTCAGGGGGGCGTATAACCTTATTCGCATTAGGCACGGGGATGAATGGAAGACGGCATTTAATACCCCAGAGGGGCATTTTGAGTACCTAGTGATGCCCTTTGGGCTCACTAATGCTCCTTCCGTCTTCCAATCCTTCATGAATGATATTTTCAGGGATTTTGTGGATAAATTTCTGATTGTTTATTTGGATGATATCTTGATTTTTTCCAATGACTGGGACTCTCATGTGAAAC
Source organism: Oophaga sylvatica (assembly GCA_033576555.1). NCBI lineage: Eukaryota > Metazoa > Chordata > Amphibia > Anura > Dendrobatidae > Oophaga > Oophaga sylvatica. The sequence goes on from JARQOD010000005.1 coordinate 105,866,148, forward strand.
ATGTTCGGACTGTGTTCCAGATTTTGAGAGAGAATGCACTGTATGTGAAGGGATCAAAGTGTCTATTTGGCGTACAGAAGGTCTTATTTCTGGGATTCATTTTGTCTCCGTCTGTTATTGAAATGGACCCGGTCAAGGTTCAGGCCATCTGTGATTGGGTTCAACCTACTTCATTAAAGGCTCTTCAGAGATTTTTGGGTTTTGCCAATTTTTATCGTTAATTTATTGGTAATTTCTCCGATATTGTTAAACCATTGACTGATTTGACCAAAGAGGGTTCTGATGTGGTGAATTGGCCTCCTGAGGCAGTCTCTGCGTTTCAGGAACTTAAGCAGAGATTCACTTCTGCTCCTGTTCTACGGCAGCCTGATGTTTCTGTACCGTTTCAGGTGGAGGTTGATGACTCTGAAATTGGGGCAGGTGCCGTTTTGTTCCAAAGAGATCCAGAGACCTCTAAGAGTAACCCTTGTGCCTTTTTCTCTCGAAATTTTTCTCCAACTGAGCGTAATTATGACGTGGTTAATCGGGAGTTATTGGCCATGATGTCGGCCTTTGAAGAGTGGAGACATTGGCTGGAAGGAGCCAAACATCAGGTGGTGGTCCTCACGGACCATAAGAATCTGGTTTATCTCGAATCAGCCAAGCGACTTAATCCTAGACAGGCCAGGTGGGCCTTGTTTTTCACACGTTTTAATTTTGTGGTTTCTTTTCTTCCTGGCACTAAGAATGTTAAGGCGGATGCCCTCTCGAGGAGTTTCTTTGCGGACTCTCCTGAGTTATCTGATCCTACTGTTATTTTGAAAGAGGGTGTAGTTCTTTCTGCCATCTCGCCCAATTTGAGACTGGCTCTGAATGGAAGTCAGGAGGATAAACCTAAGCGCTGCCCTATTGGGAAATTGTTTGTCCCCGACCAGTGGAAGAACAGTGTGATGTCTGAGATTCATTGTTCCGCGTTGGCTGGTCATCCCGGGATTTTTGGTACCAGAGACTTGGTGAGTCAGTCCTTTTGGTGGCCTACTTTGTCTCGTGACATCAGGGAATTTGTGCAGTCCTGTGGGACTTGCTGTCGCTCCAAGCCTTGCTCTCGCTCTAGTGGTTTGTTAATGCCATTACCTGTGCCCAAGAGTCCATGGACCCATATCTCTATGGATTTTATTTCCGACCTCCCTGTTTCTCAGAGAATGACCGTTATCTGGGTAATCTGTGATAGGTTTTCCAAGATGATACATCTTGTGCCATTACCTAAGTTACCTTCCTCCTCCAAATTGGTGCCTTTATTCCTTCAGCACGTGGTTCGGTTACATGGCATTCCGGAGAACATTGTGTCTGACAGAGGAGTTCAGTTTGTTTCCAGATTTTGGAGAACAATTTGTTCTAAACTTGGTGTTCAGTTATCTTTCTCCTCTGCTTTTCATCCTCAGACCAATGGACAAACCGAGAGAACAAACCAGACCTTGGAGACTTATTTGAGATGTTTTGTGTCTGCTAATCAAGATGACTGGGTCTCTTTTTTGCCTTTGGCTGAGTTTGCTCTTAATAATAGGGCTAGCTCTGCAACCTTGATGTCTCCATTTTTCTGCAATTTTGGGTTTCACCCTCGATTTTCTTCGGGACAGGTGGAGGCTTCTGTCTGTCCGGGTGTTGACTCTATTGTGGAGCGAATGCAGCAGATTTGGGACCAGGTAGTGGAGAGGTTGTCTCTCTCTCAGGAGAAGGCCCAACGGTTTGCCAACCGGCATAGGACTGATGGTCCTCTGTTTAAAGTGGGGGACTTGGTTTGGTTGTCCTCAAGAAATATCCCTATGAGGGTTGCATCTCCAAAGTTTAAGCCTAGGTTCATTGGCCCTTATAAGATCATGGAGATTCTTAATCCTGTTTCCTTCCGTTTGCTTCTTCCAGGGACATTTAAGATCCATAACGTGTTCCACAAGTCCTTATTGAAGAGGTTTGTCGAGCCAGTGGTTCCTATGGTTGCACCTCCTGACCCTGTTTTGGTTGAGGGCAATCTGGAGCATGTGGTTGAGAAAATATTGGATTCTCGTTTTTCTAGACAGAAACTCCAGTATTTGGTTAAGTGGAGAGGTTATGGTCAGGAGGACAATTCTTGGGTGTTCGCTTCGGACATCCATGCTAAGAGACTAATCCGTGCCTATCACCAGCTCATCCTGATCGACCTGGTTGCACAAGTGAGGGTTCAGTGACCCCTCCTCAAGGGGGGTACTGTTATGGATGTGCTAAAAATGGTTTCTGAGCAGAGGCTCCCTCTGGTGGTTACTGACAGTACTGAATCTTTCAGCGAGGAATGGCAATCTAGGATCACGGACTGGTCTGATATAAGGGAGGTTCCCTCCCATGATGGTTGCCGGTGATCAATTGTTCTTGTCTCAATTGTGGTTCCTGGTTCATTTGGAAGCTTGCTGAGTCTTGCCTGCATCTTCTGCTATCAGATAAGATATTTTCTGTTTTATTTTTTGCTTGCTTTTTGCATTGTTCCCTGCACTTCTGTGGAGGTCAGCCAGGTCCCCTCCGGGGGGCTTGTGCTCCTCTCAGTTTATCTGGAGCCACTGTTGTTTGTTCATTTGCTTTTTCCTGTTTTTTTCAGTGGCTGCGGCTTAGTTTTGTTACACCAGAGAACTAATTTAGGTGGTATAGGTCGTGTGATCTCAGGTGTTTTTGCAATCAGTAGAGTTGGTATTTTTTAGGTTTTTTTTTTGGATTGCAGTGAGTATCCTTTCCTGTACTTTTCTGTCTCGGCAGATTGGGCCCCAGCGTTTGCTCATTCTATTTTCTGTCTGTGTCTGTGTTTCTTCTTGTCTAACCGCCATTACATGTTTGGGGGCTTCCTATTTTCTTTGGGGATCTGCTCCGGGACAGATAGCTTTCATCTTTCTGCCTTTAGGTGTAGTTATCTCTCAGGCTGTGATGAGGCGTCTAGGATCAACGTAGGAACGCTCCACGGCTACCTCTAGTTGTGTGGTTAGTTCAGGTTACTGCAATCCAATAGGTTTCAGCCTCTCTGGTGTATTGCCGTTTTTGCTTACTCTCCTCAGCTACCAAAACATAACAGGGAGCACTTGAACAAAGATGGGTGGCCCGCATGGCAAAATACCGTACAAGATTGTGTATTGGAAAGGAGATGATGCCTTATCCAGAGTGACACATAAGCTCCGGGGTTGTAATCGGGATGAAGAACTGGAGGCAGAAGAGATTCTGGGCTTACGGAACTTCGCCAGGTTGTTGTCAACAACGCAGAGACAGATCGGCAAGGCATCAGGGGAACAGGTGTTAGGATGACCTCGAGATGATTGGGTACAGCTGCAAAAGGAAGACACAGAACTGGCACAGCTCAGACAGTGGGTAAATGAATGGATAAATTATAAAATGGATAATTTGTAAAATTTATAATTTATAAAATCATATACATACACAATAGGTGTATATTGGTTCAAATATGACCCACTGATTCCCAGAATTGAAAAATATTTTTTTTTATAAATATGAGGGATTACCACCATTGTCCCTTTAAATTATAGGTCAAATATATTCCCTAAAAAATCATATGACAGAAGAGATATGTCAGATATTGGTGAACTGACATAACGCCCTATTCTATCACTCCCAACTGATATTGATTATAATAATAATAATAATCTTTATTTTATTATAATATTATAATTATTGTATTAGAATTTATTAAATTATAATTTATTATGATATTTATATTATAATAGAGTATAATATACACACAATACACACATGGACAGATATCCCTTGTGAAACAACTGAGATTCCAGCAATCAAAATGTCTAAATATTTCAGTCATTCCACAGAAATGTTGCTTTTAATTAAATGACCACTATTATTTATAGCTGTCATATAATGTATGTATGGTGCTCAAATATATTGCAAATTGCCCTGTATGGAGTTATATACCTATAAGTTGTGGTGTGCTCTCTATAGAACTGGTAACACTACGTTGCCCTGCAGTGGCAACGCGTTACACCACTCATATAAATTGAAACCAGCTCGTATCATCTGGCACAGCCCCGCTAGTAAATCTCTAGCCTGCCTTACTTGCATCAGCCGCGGCACATCACACACCGCACCACTGCCTGTGCTTATATAGTGAACGGCAGGTTCAGCTGATGCCGAAGCCCGGGATCACATGTGCTTTGCAACATGGTACCCGCTGAGTATCTTAATTATACACGGAGCACACTCAGTCTCCTAGACCAGCGCAATGTCTAGGGGGGTATAGATGTAGGTATTTTCTATCTGCCGGTCATGATTTCTATCTGGAACATGTGTCCTGACGCGTGTTTCGCCGGTTTACCGGCTTTCTCTAAGGGCAGGGTAGGCGGCATACACAGGATATTTAAAGCTCCTATCATGATTGACAGGTCTAGCAGCCAACCACCACATGTCATTGAAAAAGATAAGAATTTCTCATTCAAAATAATTAAATAGTTGAAATATCCCCATATATTTTATCAGTCCTATAAATACAAGATAATATCACATGGCAAAATTACCATTAGATATCAAACCAGTATGATATTAATATGCAATCAGTATAATCTATATATATAAAATTGAATGTGTGTGTGTGTGTCACCAACCAATCACAAAGCTTCTTTCATTTCACCAGAGCTGTTTAAAAGAAGCTGAGCTATGATTGGTTGCTATGAGCAACAGTTTTCCTTGCAACTAATCACTAAGCATCTTTCATTTCACTAGAGCTGTTTAAAAGAAGCTGAGCTATGATTGGTTGCTATGAGCAACAATTTTCTCCCTCCATGACAACACCTCAGCAGACACTGACCGGCTGGGAGAAATCTAGCATCCCCGGGAACATAAGCTCCCAGCCGTTGTCTACCCCCCAGAAAGGAGCAGAGAGCACATAACAAAATAGTCCTTGTTCGTAAAATGCCTGGCAATAGATGTGGGATTGAATTTTTTCTTTTGTTCTCGGCATGCAAATTCCTCTTTATAATAATTTACTATACTTCTAATATGCTCTCTTATATGTGTTCTAAAATCCCTCTTAGTTTTTCCTACATAATGTACGCCACATGTACATTCCAAACAATAAACTACCCCAACTGAGGAACAATTCAAATGTTTGGAAATGTAATGCATTTTACCAAAACAAATCAATTATTTATTTCTTTGGGATTAGAATCTGACATGCCTTGCACATCTTACAAGGGAAAAAGCAAGGATCCTTAACATCCACTCTTTATTAGTCCTCTTAAAATGACTTGATACCAGATGGTCGGGGATAGTTGTTGCCCTCCTGTATCCCAGGGATGCTTTATATGGCGAGATTTCTCTGAGATCACAATCCGTCTGAAGAGTGTCCCAATGTTTATTGAGAATTTGTGTCATTGTGTCCAATTCCTCATGATATTCTGTTATAAATCTAATAGTCAGAGAAAGGAACATAGTTCAGCTCACCTCCTTTGGTTGATGACTCATCCGAGCAAGGAACCGTCACTGCCAGATGTTGCAATGCATACAGAGAAAAATAATCCAGCTCCGGAAATAGTATAAAAAAATCCTCTTTATTGAAACAAAGATAAAAAATTGAACATAGATGCTGTATCAGTCTCAGCGGTACATAGCATGTTAGACCGCTATACACAGTGACTGCCCACTGAAGTCTGGTCGCGCTTCGAGCACCTAGTGCTCTTAGAATCTGATGCTAGGTGCTCGAAGCGTGTCCAGACTTCAGTGGGCAGTTACTGTGTATAGCGGTCTAACATGCTTGGTACCGCTGAGACTGATACAGCATCTATGTTCAATTTTTTATCTTTGTTTCAATAAAGAGGATTTTTTATACTATTTCCGGAGCTGGATTCTTTTTGTCTGTATAAATCTAATAGTGCTTGAGGAATTGCCTTGTCTATGCCACATTATATGCCATTTTGATCATTCTTTTAGAATAATTCCTTTCCAAGAGTCTCACTTTTAACTGCTGTGCCCGCTTCTTAAAGCATTCTACGAATCTGTAAGAACTCTCCTTTAAGAATTCCTCTAATGGCACCAAAAGAATGGGCACTATTGGCATCAAGTATACTATTGGTGGCTGTCTCTTTCCTATATAAATTTGTTCTCAAAAAGTTTTTCTCATCCTTTCTAATCATAATATTCAGGAAAGGTATTTGGTCGGTACTAACCGAGAGTGTCAATTTTAGGTTTAGTTCATTCGTATTAAGGGTATCAATGAAGTTAATGAGTTCCTCCTTTGTTCCTCGCCAAATAATCAGGAGGTCATCCATGTAATGTTTCCACGTTACAATATGATCTGTATAAGGTGACATATTTTCTGCAAAAACAATCTCCTCCTCCCACCACCCTAGATAGAGATTAGCAAAAGTTGATGCGATGACCGCCCCCATTGCGGTCCCACGCTGTTGTAAATAGAAGCGACTATCAAACACAAAATAGTTCCTCTTAAATATAAATTCCAGCAGCTTCAAAATGAGTGGATTAATATCCACATTTATTTTGAGGAAAAACTCCACTGCATTACACCCCTTATCTTGATTAATGCTCGGCTAATTAGCACAGTTCCTTCAGGCAGGTTAATGAATGCTATGCAGATAGCGATCGTAGTGCAGTCTGTCTCTGACAAAGGGGTAGCTATTCACCCCGAGCAGACTGTGGGGCGCGTATCCTGTGTATCGCCTGCTAACTAAAGGAGAGCTGCTCAGTCTGGTGGCACACCAGCAGGCAGCACGTATTCCTGGCGTAATTTGCATGCACTTCCTAATATCTGGTAAGTGGCTTCTGTGCTACTAACAGGGCTACATCTATGCCAGCCTGCAGCACATGGTGCAGATCTAATATCTGGCCAGTGGCTTCTGTGCTATTAACAGGGCTACATCTACGCCAGCCTGCAGCACATGGTGCAGATCTACTATCTTGCAAGTGGCTTCTGTGCTATTAACAGAGCTACATCTACGCCAGCCTGCAGCATATAGTGCAGATCTAATATCTGGCAAGTAGCTTCTGAGCTGTTAACAGGGCTACGCCAGTTTTCAGCACTTCTCCTGTGAGGTTAACGGAGATAGTGCAAATATCTCTCTCCTTGTGTGAGGTAACATAGTCAAGATCTAATATTATTCTTTAGTTGTCAGCTATTACCTTCATACCCAAAGGGTGATCGGCAGCAGTGAACATAAACTGCATCGCGGACCCTGGGTTCGGTTGCAATCCATTATATAATAAAGTTGTTGCAACCGAGCACATAACACATATATATACACCATAGGTGTATATTGGGTCAAATATGACCCACTGATTCCCAGAATAGAAATTTTTTTTTATTAATAAATATGAGGGATTACGACCATTGTCCCTTTAAATTATAGGCGGAACATATTCCCTAAAAAATCATATGACAGGAGAGATATGTCAGATATTGGTGAACTGACATAAGGCCCATTATACCACTCCCACTGATATTGATTATATTTATAAAAGAGTATAATATATACACAATACACTCATGTACAGATATCCCTTGTGATACAACTGAGATTCCAGCAAACACAATGTCCAAATATTTCAGTCATACCACAGAAATGTTGCTTTCAATTAAATGACCACTATTATTTATAGCGGTCATATAATGTATGTATGGTGCTCAAATATATTGCAAATTGCCCAAAGTGGATTCGTTAGGATCAAGGTGCCTGTTTAAAAGGCCGAGTGATGGAAGAATTACACCGTCTATACCAAATTGAGAAATCGAAAACAACGCCTTATTACCCCCAGGGGAATGAAGCCTGTGAACACTTTAACTGTACACTGATTCAAATGCTGAGAACATTCTGGGAAGACCAGCAAGTCCGTTGGCCTGAGTATGTGACTGAATTGGCCTGGGCTGTACAACAACCGAGTGCTCTGCTCTACAGTATATACTCCGTACACCCTACTGTTCGGGTGGAAGGGACAAGACATCACCGAGTTGGAGCTGGATCCAGAAGAGGACTACTCACAGACGGGGGTGTCTTCCTGGGTCCGAGAACATAGACATCGGCTGCAGACTCTTAATCGACAGGTTCAGACTAAGTTTTGAGAACTCGAACACCTTGAAGCATTGCCCCTCCGAGGGACAGCTCTTAGAGCAGGTGATTAAGTGCTGGTCCGAGACAAGAGGCCATGAGGCAAGCTGGACTACCGGTGGGAGAAAGCTCCATATCGGGTGAAATGCCGTGTTGGCAACGCTGGCCCGGTATATGAGATTCAATCTGAGGGAGAAGAAGAGGCACCTAACCGAATAGTTCACCACAACATGTTGCGTCCCTGCCTGTCATGGGACCCTGGAGAGGAAGAGAGAGGATCTGACCACACCAAGGTTCTAGTCCTCCTGTCCTGACTACGAAGAGTACGAACCTTTTACACCTCCCTCCGACACAGAAAGTGCCCCGGTCGTCAGTCCAAGGGAAATAGGGCGACCAGAAACTCCAGAGATGGCAGCTGTCATGGAACCGTGCGCACCCCCACCTTCCACTATCCAGCCTGACTCCACCACTCAACCTGACCTATGTTGCACTGAACGGACCACAGCGGGAAACCCCCTACCCACTATGAACAGGATCAGTTTTTTTGGCAGCAGATTGTTCAAGAAATGGAAGAATGCCAACGTTTACTTCAAGAACTCTCGCACATGGAATGGCGAGCTAATGGAGAGGGGGAGTGTAAGGAGTAGCACCGGACAGCAGGCACTTGTACTACATCGGGTCCAAAACTGCTGAGGCTGCGTCCCATGTTGTCAGGTCAGGGGGAAGGTGTAAGGGCCTAGACAAGACCCCTGACCCGGAATTAGGGGGCGTATGCAAGCAAAAGCGTATGCGGCAGGAGTTAGTTTTGGCACGGACAGGCAGCATGCAACAGACTGAGGAGTGTGCTTGGTCCCCCGAGCACCTGCACTGTGTCGGTCTGCGACTGCCGTTTTCCGACACCACCAGAGTGACTACTAGGAATCGAGGTGTCTCTGACTGGCTGAGAGGTGCCGCGTGCACCATGGCTGGGAGTACAGCACACAGGCCATCTAGAGCAGTGGTCCCCAACCTTTTTTGCACCAGGGACCGGCTTCAAGAAAGACCATTCTTCCATGGCCTGGCAGGGCGGGGATGGAGGTGTGGCAGGGGTGGGGCTTTGGTCATTAGGGGCAGGGCTATGGATGGGGGTGTAGTTTAGTAGTAGTGCATACTCATCATTTAATTATAACATTTATAATGTGAATGTGACTCCCTTGTATACAAGGCTCCGCTACCACCCTTGTATACAAGGCTCCATTCCCACCCTTGCATGCATGGCTCCGCACCCACCCTTGTATGCATGGCTCTGCTCCACCCTTGTATGTATGGCTCTGCTCCCTCCCTTGTATACAAGGCTCTGCTCCCACCTTTCTATACAAGGCTCTGCTCCCACCCTTGTATTCATGGCTCCGCTCCCACCCTTGTATGCATGGCTCTGCTCCCACCCTTGTATGCATGGCTCTACTCCCTCCCTTGTATACAAGGCTCTGCTCCCACCCTTCTATACAAGGCTCTGCTCCCACCCTTGTATTCATGGCTCTGCTCCCACCCTTGTATGCATGGCTCTGTTCTCACACTTGTATGCATGACTCTGCTCCCTCCCTTGTATACAAGGCTCTGCTCCCTCCCTTCTATACAAGGCTCTGCTCCCACCCTTGTATGCATTACTTCGCTCCCACACATGTATACAAGGCTCCGCTCCCACACGTGTATACAAGGCTCCGCTCCCACCCTTGTATACAAGGCTCCGTTCCCACCCTTGCATGCATGGCTCTGCTTCCACCCTTGTATTCAAGGCTCCGCTCCCACCCTTGTATGCATGGCTCCGCTCCCACCCTTGTGTGCATGGCTCTGCTCCCACCCTTGTATGCATGGCTCTGCTTCCTCCCTTGTATACAAGGCTCTGCTCCCACCCTTCTATGCAAGGCTCTGCTCCCACCCTTGTATGCATGGCTCTGCTCCCACCCTTGTATGCATGGCTCTGCTCTCACACTTGTATGCATGGCTCTGCTCCCTCCCTTGTATACAAGGCTTTGCTCCCTCCCTTCTATACAAGGCTCTGCTCCCACCCTTGTATGCATTACTTCGCTCCCACCCGTGTATGCATGGCTCCGCTCCCACCCTTGTATGCATGGCTCTGCTCCCTCCCTTGTATACAAGGCTCTGCTCCATCCCTTCTATACAAGGCTCTGCTCCCACCCTTGTATGCATGGCTCCGCTCCCACCTTGTATGCATGGCTCCGCTCCCACCCTTGTATGCATGGTTCCGCTCCCACCCTCTTATGCATGGCTCCGCTCCCTTCCTTTATATACAAGGCTCTGCTCCCACCCTTGTATGCATGGATCCGCTCCCACCTTGTATGCATGGCTCCGCTCCCACCCTTGTATACAAGGCTCTGCTCCCACCCTTGTATGCATGGATCTTCTCCCACCCTTGTATACAAGGCTCCGCTCCCACCCTTGTATGCATGGCTCCGCTCCCACCCTTGTATGCATGGCTCTGCTCCCACCCTTGTATGCATGGCTCTGCTCCCTCCCTTGTATACAAGGCTCTGCTCCTTCCCTTGTATACAAGGCTCCGCTCCCACCCTTGTATGCATGGCTCCGCTCCCACCCTTGTATGCATGGCTCCGCTCCCACCCTTGTATGCATGGCTCCGCTCCCCCCTCCCATCCTGTATACATGGCTCCACTCCACCCTCCCATCCTTTTATATATGACTCCGCTCCACCCTCCCATCCTTGTATATATGGCTCTGCTCCCACCCTCCCATCCTTGTATATATGGCTCCGCTCCCCCCTCCCACCCTTGTATTCATAGCTGGGCTCCCCCATCCTCCCCTCATCATACTTACCCTCCTCGCTCCGTCGCTGTAGGTCTCTTGCATCCCTGTCGGCCGCGGAAGCTTCCTCCTGGCAGTGCAGTGACGTAATACCGCTCATTAAGGTCATGAATATGGACGCCACGCCTATGGGAGTGGCGTCGCATCCATATACATGACCTTAATAAGCGGTACTACGTCACCGCTCAGCGCTGGATGAAGCTGCTGCAGCCGACAGGGATGTAGCGACGGAAGGTGAGTATCGATGTCTTCTTGAAGCTGGTGGCTGTAGCTGTCACTACAGTGCTACAGCCGCCGGCTCCTTGTGTGTCCAGCATTCTGTGACCGGCGGTTGGGGACCACTGATCTAGAGAGCCGGGTAGCAGAAGAGCTTCTACAGCCTACCTTGCCCATTGCTGCTGATCACCTCGCATTGGACACTGCAAGTGTCGCGGCCTGCTCATCCCGACCGAGACAACTTATGGACTAGGGGCTCGGCGGAAGGTACCGGAGACCGACCGCTGCCTCCAGAAGATGTACCGTTGTCTGCAGGACCCCTCAGGAATAGCACAGCATCAGCGATTGTCGGCACCACCAACCTCCAAGCTTCAGAATTGATTGGGAAGCCTTTGGCATGATAAGTGATTTAAAGAACTGCCATTATCTCATTTATTGCCCATTTACTCTTCCTATTGCCTGCCTTTGAACTGTTTAACTCTCATTTAACTGTTTATCTCCCTGCGTGGAGTATCCCTTGCTAAATTAAAACTGTTAACTCTTTCTCTGCCTCTCTTGCATCACTGCATCCCGTAACCTGTTTACAACAGCATGAGAAGCACTGACTCTGATCAGCTTTAAGTTCATTACCGCCGGTCATGCAGATGACAGCGTGTAAGCCAGCAGCTGTGACTGGTGGTAATAAGGTTACAACAGGCATCAGCTGATGTCTGATCTTTCTGATAGCAGCGAGAACAGGTGTATGATGATGAAAGTTTTCATTAGCCTGTCAATAAATAAATAAATAAATAAAGGTTGCAGGCTGGTTATCAAAAATAGACGCATTCCCACGCCGATTTTTTAAATTATTTAAATAAGTTATTTAAAAAACAATGTGAAGGCCCTCCATTTTTGACAACCAGCCAAGCTAAAGCAGACAACTTGGAACTGGTATTCTCAGACTGAGAAGAGGCCTTGGATATTGGACCTCCCCAGGCTAAAAATAGTAGCCCACAGCCTCCCCAGAAAAGGTTGATCTATTAGATGTGCCATTTCTGGCTCTTTGCCTGGCTTTTCCCAATTGCCCTGGTGCAGTGGAAAGTGGGGTAATATTTTTGGGGTTGATGTCAACTTTGTATTGTGAGCTGACCTCAAGCCCACAGGTTAGTAATGGAGAGGCATCTATAACATGACCCCATTACTAACCCCAAAGTCATATTGTAATAAGAAAACACAGCCAGAATAAATTCCTTTATTTGAAATAAAATTCCCCACTCTCTTTTAACCATTTATTTTAAAAAATGCCTTCACTTTCACCAGCAGATCGGATATATGAAACACGAGGAAACTCTGCATGACCAAATTAAGAACATGGGCCAGACAAGGAATGTGCGTCAACCAAGCTATCCCCAAAGCTTTTAGCAGATTTCACCCATTATTACACACCATTATGTTATGATTTGGTAACTGAGGAGGACAGGAGCAAAACAGCCAGGCAGCGTAACACCTGAAAGGTTGGGAACTTATGGGTTGCTGATCCATAAACTAACGGCACAACTAGAAGCAGCCGTGGAGCGTACCTACGGTGATCCTAGACATCTCGGCACAGCCGGAGCGCTAGCTACACCTAAAAGCAGAAACAGGAAAGCTAACTGCCCCGGAGTAGAGCCTCAAAGGAATAGGCAGCCCCCAAACATACAATGGTGGTTAGACAAGATGAAACACAAACACCAACAGAAAATAGAGTGAGCAAACGCAGGGGCCAAAAACTGACTAAATAGGACAGGAAAGAACAGAATACTATCTGCAACCCAGCAAAACCTAGCATAACTTCCAACACTTCTGATTACAAAAATGCTGAGATCGCACAATCTCGCCACCCACTAAATCAGATCTCAGAGTAAACAAGTCTAACCCGCAGCCACTCAAAAAGCAGGGAAAGAGCAACTGAACAAATAATAGTGGCTACAGAACACAGAGAGAAGCACAGGCCTCAGGAGGGGACCCGACTAACCTCCACAAAGGCGCAGACTAAAATAGAAATAGCAAACACAACAGAAATAAGCAGAAAATATCTTATCTGAAAGTAGCAGACTCAGGCAAGACACCAGCAGTCTTCCAAATGAACCAGGAAACAACAATTGATCACCGGCGAGGTTCATGGGAAGGCAGCTCCCTTATATCAGTCCAGTCAGTGACTCCTGATTGCCAGGTATCGCTGCCAGCAGAGGAGACCCAATCATTCGATACAGCTTCAGTACCGACAGCAACCACCAGCGAGAGCCTCCGCTCAGAAATTGTCTCCAATACGTTCACAACACCATTAAGCCAGGCTCCAGGCGCAGTGTCACCAACCACTCACCTTTCTGTTCTTTGATCTTTGTCCATAGCTCCTGTGCCGTCTGGGATCAGTCCTCCAAACAGATCCGTTTCAGGAACCGCCTGCTGTCATTTCCCTTTGGCTGAGCTTAAGTTGCTGGTGCAGGTCTTACTGTGAGCGGATGATGAGGTGATGGAGGAAGTGGCATCCTGGACAAAGGAACATCCAGCAATCTTCAGTGGAGGTAGAACATCTGCTAGTACACCTCTGCCTCTGGGCCAGCCGCCATTACATTTAAGCCAGGTTCACACTTGCATTTGGGTGCTCTGAAAAGGGCTGTGTATTTCTTCCCTTAAGATCCGCATACTTCCGCATGCGTCCTGCGTACCTATATTAACATTGGGTACGCAGGGACATACATTGCATGCAGATGCATCCACATGCGGCATTTTAACGTGCCGCAGAACGCAACATGTTGCATTTTCTTGCGTTTGGTGGGCACGTCAAAATGCCGCCTGCGGACGCATCCGAACACAACGCATGTCCCTGCGTACCCAGTCTTAAATATAGGTACGCAGGATGCATGCGGAAGTAGGTAGAGGTTAAAGGAAAGAAGTCTGCAGCACCACGCTGTGGACTCAAACACTAATGTGTACCTAACCTTAGCCAGTGGGCAGTTAGGGAGATGTAACATAACATCCTTTGTCGTACTTACTGGTTCACGTATCGGTCGTTATGTGCAACTTGCCACTGATGGCGTTGGGCAGTGCACACCTGATTTTGTCCGCCACATGAGTATGCAGGGCAGGGATGGCCTGCCTTGATAAGTAGTAGCAGTTTGAAACATTGTACTGTGGTACAGCCACCGCTATTGGATTTTTTAAACTGTCCATTGTCACCAGCCGGAATAGAAGCATGTCAAAGGTGAGTAATTTTGAAATGCTGTAATTAAGGAGCATGGCTCGTGGGTAGTGTTGAGCATTCCGATACCGCAAGTGTCGGGTATCGGCCGATATTCGCTGTATCAGAATTCCGATACTTAGTTCCGATATTTTTCCTATATCGTATACCGGAATCGGAAGTTCCCATAATTCTTTGAGAGGCACTGTGATTTTAGTCAGCCAATGAGGAATCCTACGAAGTGTGGGCACATCCTGTAATGTTGCGGTCATGTTAACTAATGGCATGGCTGTGATTGGATGCTGAAATGATGTCAGAATGCACTATAAAAGGCGCCGCCGCCATTTTAGCGTCACTGTGCTGTGAATTCAGTTAGGGACAGAACGCTGCTCTGCTGACTCTCTGAGGGACAGTTACAGATAGCGTTTTTGTGAATTGTTCTGTAGGCAGGCTATTTGAGAAACCGCTGTGTAAATCATCCTTTTTCCTTGCAGTGTTGTTTTCACAGCTCTGTGCAAGGTGTGTGTGTGAGTGCGGGTGATGCTGCAGTTGGCTCTGCATCCAACGCTGTTTGTAGTCATCTGCACGTGTCACTCACTGACTCTTTTTTTTTATTATTTGGTGGAATTGGTGCTGCTCCATTCAATTGAAATTAACAGTGATCTATTAGTGTGACGTGCTTCCATCCGTATCCAATACATTGGTTGCAAACACTATAGAAGTACACAAAGGGCCTTTCACAGCTAGTGAACAGTTGTGTGCAGTGTTCACTGTAGTCTGAGGTTTTCATTTTTGGATTGCAGATCACGCTCCAGTTAGTTCTTCAACCACTGCTGGTTGCAGTCTGCTGAGCGTGTGTCACTGCCTCATCCTTGACATTTTTCTCTAATTGGTGCTGCTCCATTCTATTTCAAACAACTCAAATCTATTAGTGTGACGCGCTTCCATCTGTATCCAATACATTGGTTGCAAACACTATAGAAGTACACAAAGGGGCCTTTCACAGCTAGTGAACAGTTCTGTGCAGTGTTCACAGTAGTCTGAGGTTTATATTTTTTGAGTGCAGATCACGCTACAGTTACTTCTCCAACCACTGCTGTTTGTAGTCTGCTGAGCGTGTGTCCCTGCCTCATCCTTTACATTTTTCTCTAATTGGTGCTGCTCCATTCTATTTCAAATAACTCAAATCTATTAGTGTGACGCGCTTCCTTCCGTATACAATACATTGGTTGCAAACACTATAGAAGTACACAAAGGGGCCTTTCACACCTAGTGAACAGTTGTGTGCAGTGTTCACAGTAGTCTGAGGTTTATATTTTTTGACTGCAGATCACGCTACAGTTAGTTCTTCAACCACTGCTGGTTGTAGTCTGCTGAGCGTGTGTCCCTGCCTCATCCTTGACATTTTTCTCTAATTGGTGCTGCTCCATTCTATTTCAAATAACTCAAATCTATTAGTGTGACGCGCTTCCTTCCGTATACAATACATTGGTTGCAAACACTATAGAAGTACACAAAGGGGCCTTTCACACCTAGTGAACATGGGTTGTTAAATTTGTAATTAAATATGTATTTTTTCAAATGACACAAATATAAGTAATGTTGAAGAGGACTAGTCCTACATCCATTGTTTGCACAATATTACAGGTGTACATCACGTCCCTTAATCAACAATGGATTATTATATTTACTTGTATGCTTTTATTTAAAAGCCAAGAACACTGAAGGATAACTTTCGCACTGCAGCTGTTGTCAAAGTTCAACCCACATTATGCACTTCCAACATTGCAGCATTTGAGGCATGATGTGAGTTGGATTTGTCAAAGTTATGGAGTGACAAGGTTCACCATCAGTACCCTATAGCATAAGTATGCTTTTGTGTTAGCATTTGTGTTAGACATGTGGATATCTGCAATAATATGTCACAATTATTTTGTTACAGATTTGTTACCAAGACTAATCATTTAATGGTTTAAAGGTGACGTTTCACTTGTTTACAGCTTAGAAATAAGGGTGTAGCTTGATATCTATGTGTAGCACTAGCCACTTTAACATGTCATGTTTTTTTTCAACATGTGTAGCTAGGTAGCAGTAATTTTTGCCGGACACACAGCAGGGGAACAGCAGGTGTTACTGAACCCCACAAACACATCAGCGATTGTTTTGATCTGTGCATCCAACACTTCTGAGCCCAGGGTCAAGGAGGGTGTAGGCAGAGGCCTAGTATTAGATGTTTGAACTTTAATTTGAACTTTAATTTGGAGTTAGCAGCATTAATTTTTGCCAGACACACAGCAGGGGAACAGCAGGCGTTACTGAACCCCACTAACACTATAGCTTGTGTATTGGTCTGTGGACACGACACTTCTCAGCAGCAACTGCAGTGTTGTAGCCCAGGGAGTAGAGTTCAGGTGGTAGAAAGATGAACATAACAGGAGACATGGATAACGTTGCCAACCAGTTATTTAATCGGAAACCGGACAGGCAAATTCAGGCGAGATCCATGCCTTGTTCATTTTCAGAAAAGTAAGCCGTTCTACATTATCGGAGGATAGTCGCATGCAACGGTCTGTTAGTACACCACCTGCAGCAGTAAAGACGCGCTCCGATAATACACTGGCAGCAGGGCAAGCCAGCACCTCCAATGCATACTGGCTAAGCTCTGGCCATGTATCCAGCTTAGAGACCCAAAACTTGAATGGGGAAGAGCCATCTGGGAGTACACTGAGAGGGCAAGACATGTAGTCTGTCACCATCTTACGGAAACGTTGCCTCCTGCTGACTGGAGCCGTCTCGGATGGTGTAGACATTGGTGGCGCTGCCACAAAACTTCGCCACATTTGGAACATACTGGTCTTGCCCTGTGCAGAGGCGCTGCTTGTGCTCCCTCTTGTTGCAGAGCTGTCTCCACTGTCTCGACGCACAGAGCTGCTTTGTAAAGCAGTAGCAGCAGCAGTGCTCTCGGCTGGAATGGAGAACATTATGGATTGCACCAGTGTGTCTTGGTACTCGCGCATTTTACGCTCCCGGTTCAACGGTGTGATGAGGCTTTGTAAGTTGTCCCAGTAGCGAGGGTCTAGGAGGGTGTACACCCAATAATCAGACGTGGTGAGAATGTGGGCGATGCGGTGGTCGTTTCTCAGGCACTGCAGCATGAAATCAACCATGTGCTGCAGACTCCCAACTGGCCAAGAAACGCTGTCCCCTGCAAGAGGCGTCATCTCTGCCTGCTCTGCATCACCCCACCCTCGCTCTACATACTGACTAGAGCGTTGTGTACCTCCCTCTGGAGCGATGTCTTCCTCCTCCATTGACTCCTCCTCATCCTCCTCACAAAGTGAGCCCTGCCCAGCCCTTTGTGAGGAACCACGTTGCGCTGACTGTCCAGAAGGTGATGGAATTTGTGACTCCTCATCCTCCACCTCTTCCAAAACCTCATCCCTTAGTGCTTGCAGTGTTTTTTGAAGCAGGCAGATAAGGGGGACAGTCAGGCTGACTAGTGCATCATCTGCACTCGCCATCCGCGTTGACTCATCAAACGCACGCAAAACGTGGCAGATGTCCTTCATAGAGTCCTTCGCCAGTCCTTACACTGGCTGCCCATTCATTATAGGATCCAATTCAAAGTACTGGTTCTCACCCACAAAGCTCTCCACAGTGCAGCACCCCCCTACATCTCCTCCCTCATTTCTATCTATCGGCCTAACCGACTGCTGCTCTCTGCAAACGACCTTCGACTAACCTCTGCACTAATCCGTACCTCCCACTCCCGACTCCAAGACTTCTCCCGCGCTGCGCCAATCCTCTGGAATGCTCTACCCCAAGAAATTAGGACTATCCACAATTTGCATGGTTTCAGGCGCTCCCTCAAAACACATTTGTTCAGAGCGGCCTATCACATTCACTAATCAAAGTCATTCTATGTGTAAGTGTGTGTGTGTAGCCCATTCACTATCTCCATCCATCCCTCACTCCCTCAAAATCGCTGGACCATCATTGTAAATACACCATTGTATATAAACACCTGTACTTTGTATCTCCCCCACCTCATTGTAGATTGTAAGCTCTCACGAGCAGGGGCGGCTTATATTGCTTTAATTATTGTATTGTTAACGTTGTTACTTATGACTTGTGTTCTGAAACTGTTAAACTGTAAAGCGCTGCGGAATATGTTGGCGCTATATAAATAAAGATTATTATTATTATTATTATTCCACGGCGATCCTGTGAGGAAGCCGAACCAGCTGTGTGTGAGCTGGAGGAAGAGGCTCCAACACGACCTGAAGATGTAGGTGCTGCTGTAGGTTGGCCTACATCTCCAGTGTGTCTTTGTAACTCAACTACGTGCTTTGTCCGCACATGTTTCCACATATTAGTGGTATTGATGTTACTGACACTTTTACCTCTTTTTACTTTTTGATTACACAGCTTGCATTTGACATAGCAAATATCATCTGCAAGTGTGTCAAAAAAGGACCACGCAGTGCAAATCCTGGGAGCGCCCGTTTTGACTTTTGGAAGAGAACTGCTCCGAACAGGTGCCAAACTGGAGGCTACAGGCAACCGAGTCTGCAGCCTAACTCTCCCTCCTGTTTGTACCGTTGGGGCAATCTCTTCCTCAGAGCTGCTCCCACCACCTTCCAGTTCCTCACGCCATGTTGGGTCTTGGACCTCATCATCTCCACTACCCTCTTCCAACACCTGCTGCTTTTGGTGGTCTGGCCAGCACCATGCTCAACAGAAACTGGCACCTGAGTCTCATCATCATCAGATGCGTTCTGCGGTGTGCTGACCATCGTCACCGGCTCACCCGCCTCTTCAGATTCAGAGAGACACAGCTGTTGCGCATCACTGCATACTCCCTCTTCTTCACATTCCAGAATGCTGCTTGGCTGGGCCCCTGTTTGCAAGCCAACAGATTCTGAGTACAGAAGCAGAGACTCAGCTGGCTCCTGTACAGAACTCTCTGACTGCCTGGGCAATTTGGCAGGCGGTGAAGAGACAGATGGTTGCTCAACAGTTCTGTGGTCCTGAGAGGAGGTGGAAGCAATTGAAGTCGATGCATTGGCTGCCATCCAACCAACAACGGCTTCAATTTGTTCTTCACACAGCAGGGGGGTACGCCGAGCTCCTACAAAAGTGCGCATAAAGGAACACTCACGGGGAAAACTGGTGGATGCTGTGTCACTGGGGGCGGCAGCAGCCACAGAATCCCCACGTCCTCTCCCTGCTGAAACTCCACGGCCACGACCACGTGCCTTACTCCCTGCCTTCTTCATCTTGGTAGATTGATAAAGAAAGTCAGAAAAGTTATAAGGCCTAAGTGTAGTTATTCTGCAGAGACTGCAGTGAACACTGCACACAACTGTTCACTAGGTGTGAAAGGCCCCTTTGTGTACTTCTATAGTGTTTGCAACCAATGTATTGGATACGGATGGAAGCGCGTCACACTAATAGATTTGAGTTATTTGAAATAGAATGGAGCAGCAACAATTAGAGAAAAATGTCAAGGATGAGGCAGTGACACACGCTCAGCAGACTACAACCAGCAGTGGTTTAAGAACTAACTGGAGCGTGATCTGCACTCCAAAAATGAAAACCTCAGACTACAGTGAACACTGCACACAACTGTTCACTACCCAACGCGTCACAGCAGGAAGGCAGTCTGTGCGTCCAAACAAAGGCGCAAGCATACATGCACGTACCCTGTTTATAAAGCTATATAAAAAAATTTATGTAGTAGTGATGCACACTTTATTGAGGTACAGTATTACATCGCTGAGTCGCACAACACCAGGGTTATGGGGTACTCGGCACCGAGCCCGTTGATGTCTATGGGGGATGTCACGGGTAGCACAGTTCGGTCCGTTGCCCTGGGCACTCACTGTAATGTGGGATATTTACAGGTGACTTGAATAATGATATGGGGATTCGTGACGCCACTTGTGGTGCCTGGTCAGGATGACCAGCGCTGCTATGCAGATCCACTGGAGGGTTAATATTGGGCAGCTAGGTGTTAAGCCTTCCACAAGTAAGGCTGAGTGATCCTCCAGGGCAGATAGATATGCAAAGGTGCAGGGCAGACGGGGACCCGGCAGTCGGGGATAATAAGGAGACACACACATAAGTCACTTTGGTACCTTTACTGTAGGTGTTGCAGACACTCCCCAGAGCACTGTAGGGTGAAGGATGCACATCGAGATTCCTCCACTGGTAGGTGTGTGGCCTCCTATCTTCTGCCTTTATGTGATAAAGTCCTGACCTGCCTGTAGCTAGGTCTAACTTGGTCTCCATCTTGCACCTGGCTGATCTTGTGATTGGACCTTCTCCTGAAGCACACAGTCTTTATTTGCAGGGCCCTGCTAGATTCCGTTCTTCTGATCCAGCTACGTATCAGCTCTGTGGTACTCCTGGGACTTGTAGTCCTCCAGGAACTCCGGTGTTCTCCTAATGGGTCGTGGAGATCCCTATAGACTCGGACCCCGGTGTCCGGTGATACTTGCTGAGATGAGCTATTAAGGCTCCACTGTCTCATAAACTTTTCCACTTGCCTTCGGCCTACCTAGATCTTCACATGATCACACACGCTGGCAGTTGGTGGGCTGCCTCTTCGCCGCTCTTTTAGCGTCGGCACGCTTTCCACTGAGCTACACTTCTAAATTCAGCTCTGACTAGGCTGGAGTGATGTCTCTGTGTCACTCTTACTAGACTCCACTTGCAGACTGAGCTCTCTAAGCAAACTGAGCTCTCTGAGCAGACTCCCTAGCAATGGCTGCTCTGCTCTCTCTCTGAGCTCCCCAAGCTCTCTCTCTGAGCTCTTCGACTAAAACTAGATGTTTCCTGTGTAGCTGTCTTTTATATGTCTAACACAGCTCCCTCTGGTGGTCTCTGGGATAGCTGTACGTATGTGTGTGTATAATGACCTCTAGTGGGATCTTCTTTCAGTGCACCCTTCTGGGAGATATGGATTCAGTCACAGCTGGGCTCCACATCGCCATTCACCATCTGTGGCTATGCAGTCTCATCTATATATACCTTATTATCCGTTGTCATGCTTGCAAGTCGACAGTCAGGCATAAATAGCAATTTTCACTATGCACTATGCACTTTTTAAAGGTTATGTTTGTTAATAAAAATGATTATTGGCACATATTATGAGTATTACATGATGGAAATTGTATAATTTTTATAAACTGTTTAGTGACATTATTCAGCAAATGTAACATTTTATGAATGTCACAGATAACTTGTAATGCTGATGATGTTTTGAAGTCAGACATTCATTGTCTATACAATAAAAATGGTGTACATACTGTTACTTATCCATCATTAATGTATTCTGATATGTACTTGTATGCTTTTATTTACAACCGTATAGCAGATTCCTTAATCAATTTATTTTGTGGTTTGCATTGCTGTTCAACATGTTAATGTATGCGTTTATGTTTGTCAATTCTTTATTTGTCTAGATTTTTTTAAACTGAAATCATCATCTTATGGTAGTAAAGGTTATCTTTCTCTTGTTTGGAGTATAGACATTTTTAATTGACACGTAACAAGGAAAATACTTGATCTAGTATTTAAACATCCTCCTTGACCCTGGGCTCCAACACCGCCAGTTGTTGCCTGGAAGTGCTGTTAGCACAGTCAACACTTGCTCCTGTGTTACTGGGGTTCAGTAATGTCAGCTGTTCCCCTGCTGTGTGTACGGCAAACAGTCCTGCTGCCTCCACCCTGTTCTCTTCTCATCCCTAGGCTCCAACACCGCCAGTTGTTGCTCGGAAGTGCTGTTAGCACAGTCAACACTTGCTCCTGTGTTACTGGGGTTCAGTAATGTCAGCTGTTCCCCTGCTGTGTGTACGGCAAACAGTCCTGCTGCCTCCACCCTGTTCTCTTCTCATCCCTGGGCTCCAACACCGCCAGTTGTTGCTCGGAAGTGCTGTTAGCACAGTCAACACTTGCTCCTGTGTTACTGGGGTTCAGTAATGTCAGCTGTTCCCCTGCTGTGTGTACGGCAAACAGTCCTGCTGCCTCCACCCTGTTCTCTTCTCATCCCTGGGCTCCAACACCGCCAGTTGTTGCTCGGAAGTGCTGTTAGCACAGTCAACACTTGCTCCTGTGTTACTGGGGTTCAGTAATGTCAGCTGTTCCCCTGCTGTGTGTACGGCAAACAGTCCTGCTGCCTCCACCCTGTTCTCTTCTCATCCCTGGGCTCCAACACCGCCAGTTGTTGCTCGGAAGTGCTGTTAGCACAGTCAACACTTGCTCCTGTGTTACTGGGTTCAGTAATGTCAGCTGTTCCCCTGCTGTGTGTACGGCAAACAGTCCTGCTGCCTCCACCCTGTTCTCTTCTCATCCCTGGGCTCCAACAACGCCAGTTGTTGCTCGGAAGTACTTGGCACGGGTACTGACTCCTGCCCAGCCTGGTTACAGCACGGCAGCTGTTTCCTGGCAGTGTCAACGTCAATTAGCCTCCAATAAGTTGTCCTGTCGTGTTGCATTCGGGTTAGCCGACTCTATGGTGCCTGCAGTTTAGGTGATTCCTATGTGTGCTGTGGGATATGTAAATAAAGGCTGTTTCAGTTGTGACAATAGGACAAGCACCCACTGTAGGATTGTGTGATTCGGTAACTGCGGACGGCTTGCGGCCTGTCAACTTACATTTTCATGGGTGCCTTATGGTACCCGTCCGGGTTCCAGTACCGTCAGCTGGTT
>JARQOD010000005.1:105889269-105908680 GCA_033576555.1 Oophaga sylvatica
ATCTGTGCTAGCGGTGACGGAGCCCAGACGCTGCAGCCCGTGTCCGAGGCTCCGTCACTGAATGACGGCACGTCGCGAACGCATGCCGCTTTACGGCATGCGTTGCGATGCGCACATAAATGGGGTGAATGGCAGCGTTAACGGACTGCGTTACACCGCGTTATACCGCGGTGAAACGCAGTCCATCTAACGGACTGCATAATGCAATATGAACCCAGCCTAACCCTGAGGCCCCGTGCACACGTTGCGGATTCACTTGCGGATTTTTCTTAAGTCCGCAGGTAAAATGACCTGCGTTTTACCTGCGAATTTAGCGCGGATTTGTTACGGTTTTTCCCTGCGGTTTTACACCTATAATGGAATAGGTGTAAAACCTCTGCGGAATCCGCACAAAGAATTGACATGCTGCGGATTTAAAACCGCAACAAATCCGCATGTGCACAGCGTTTTTTTTAACCATTTATTTGCATTGTACTGTACATGGTTTCTGGATCTGCTGTGGATCTGCAGCGCCAAATCTCGCGGGATCAGCAGCAATATCCCCCGGGCGGTTCTGCAGCAATAATCAGCCGCGGTTCTGCAGCAAAATCCGCCGCGGATCAGCAGCAAAATCCGCCGCGGATCAGCAGCAAAATCCTCAGCGGATCAGCAGCAAAATCCCCCGCTGATCAGCAGCAAAATCCGCCGCTGATCAGCAGCAAAATCCGCCGCTGATCAGCAGCAAAATTCGCCGCTGATCAGCAGCAAAATTCCGCCGCTGATCAGCAGCAAAATCCGCCGCGGATCAGCAGCAAAATCCGCCGCGGATCAGCAGCAAAATCCGCCGCGGATCAGCAGCAAAATCCGCCGTGGATCAGCAGCAATATCTGCTAGGAAAAAAAAAAAATCTTTATTTTATTATTTGTCCCTACCTATGACAGGGGGGGTTCATTTACTTTTTTTTTATTTTGATCACTGTGACAGTTTATCACAGTGATCAAAATAAATTTTTGTACAATGGTGGGCGCACTGCGCATGCGCCGGCCGGCGGGCGCACTGCACATGCGCCAGCCATTTTACAAGATGAAGCGCCCATGAAGAATCCCGGGCAGCCGCCGGGACGGATCCAGGGACATTGGTGGACAGGGAGAGGTGAGTAGTGGGGGTCGGAAGGTGAAGGGGGGGATCGGTAGGTGGGGGCAGCGGATCGCAGGAGCAGGGGAGCAGACA
The DNA here is from genome assembly GCA_033576555.1 of Oophaga sylvatica. Classification (NCBI taxonomy): domain Eukaryota; kingdom Metazoa; phylum Chordata; class Amphibia; order Anura; family Dendrobatidae; genus Oophaga; species Oophaga sylvatica. Next base: position 105,890,479 of record JARQOD010000005.1, read on the forward strand.
GTGACGGCGGTGACCGATCGCTGTCATCTTTCGGTGGCGGCGGCCGATCACCACTGTGACTCGATGTGGGGGGGTCTGATCGCGGTCTCCAGCCATGGCAGATGCTATTGCAGCATCGGCCATGGCTGGATTGTAATATTTCACCAATTTCATTGGTGAAATATTACAAATCGCTCTGATTGGCTGTTTCACTTTTAACAGCCAATCAGAGCGATCGTGGCCACGTGGGGGTTAAGCCAACCCCCCTGTGGTGATGCACTAAAGGTCCTGTGCCTGGGGGTCGGGTGACCTTTCAGTGACCCCAGTCACCTGACCCCCCAGGAACATGATTTATAGCATGACGCCGACGCCGGCGTCATGGGTCGGGAAGGGGTTAATAAAGTGGGCTGAATTTCTCTTTCTTTGATTCAGATTTCAATAATAGTTTGAAAAGTGCAAAAATATGATGTTTTTAGCATAACTGAATGTTGACTGTTATGAAGTAAATGTAGATTTTATACTTTGAAATTGATGCTTGAATATGAATACATTTTATCCTAAATATTGCATTTTAGCCACTTTTGGTTCCAGATATGACACTGGGCCTAAGTGACACTATTTATGAAAAAAAATTCCTTTTTTTCTCATCACAGACAACTCCTGTAATGCTTTTGCTAAGCACAGACCATAATTGAGTTTGAGAAATTAATACATTTAAATATGAAAATATATCCTTAATTGCTTAGATTCTTTAATTCCATTAGTGTTCTCCTCTATGAACAAAGTATAAAAGTATTTAAATTATTTACCTTTCTATACAGACACAAATATCCTCCCGCCAATTACCATGAGATATGGGTTTCAAAATAACTATTTATGTTGTATTTTTACCTCCACATTTACAATTAGTAATGCTATTAATGGTTCCTGTACTTAGTGTTACTAATTATATTGCTATGAACTAAGGGTTTTAAAAATAGCAGTTGCCATCAACCACCAATTAATGCTTAATGAGAGCCATAAACTAGACATCGTAATGAATTTCAAAATTATTGCGACTTGTGTTGCTCTAGAAAATACAACATTGTGTGGCTAAGAATACAAAGCACTGATTTAGAATGTTTTCAATTTATTATATCCTGTTCATCCTCACATTGTTCTGAATCTAAGACAATTTTCAAATATATTGACAGAAAGAGTTTGTCATGAAATATGGTCAGAAGATACTAAAAGAAAATGCATAACATTGGTCAAATTTAGGATTTGTGGAACTGCAGAGTAAGATATGATGAAAGAATATGGTGTTACTGTACATGTTCAAATGGGAATCATTTACTTATAAAATTAATTGGGTCTGAGCAAGTCTGGTGAAATTCAGATTTTACAGATTCATTGAAATTTGACTGAGAAATTCGATTCACATATAATTTACTTGACATGAATAGAATGCGCCTTATTATTCTCTATAGTCTCTCCATACCACAGAGCATACAAAACATACAGTAGGTTCAAAAGATGTTAAAAAAAATTATACTCACCTCTCCCCAACCCTCACTTGTTCTGCAATGCAGCACCACTCCAGTTTGGTCTTTAGTCTGACTACTGGAATCTTTGAAGCCTCTAGTTCTGACCAGGCTTCACCACCTAATGGTGTTTGTTATCCCCACAACACTGAAATTAAATAAAAATTTAGATTCATGACCGAGGAAATCTGGTGATCTCACAGATGTCAGCGCTGGCTGCGTGAGAATTTTCTTGGGAGCGCTGCCTTCAGTGAGGTCACCGTAATTCATTGACTGTGAACTCCGCTTATCTTACTGATGTCACCACTCAGCGCTGCAGCTGAGTTCTCAGGCTCAGCTCAGTGTTCTCATGGATTCATGCCTGAGCAGTCTCATCATGCCACTGCTCAACCACAAAATCTAGATGTAGTAGAGTTGGAGCGCATCGCGAGACATATGGATTATCGTTGGACAGGTGTGTAATATGGTGCTCTTTTATTTTTAATGTTTGAAAATAAAAAAGTAAGAGGGTGGGTAGTTTTATTTCAACTGTGTTTTTATTACAATCTGACTATGGGGTTAGTAATGTGGGTGTCTTATATCCCCCTTACATGGAAGGGCCAGTGCACACAGTAAGAAGACAACTGCAGCACATGTCAGAGGATGAGAAAACACAGATACCAACTGGTGTATCCTTTGCAGCATGCTGACTGGCAAGAAGGGCAGGGGGTGCAGAGTGGTTTGAAGATGTTGCGAGCGATGACAAGGTCCTAAAGCCCACATGGAGCAATGGCCATCATAGTGATGTGCTCATTACAGGAAGAAGAGGTCACCTGGCTACCCCAGCATCACAGTAAAAGTGGCAGCAAGGTGGAAAGCACAGTTGTCAGTCCGTGGCCAGTAGGTTGGCTGCTACTGCCCACCATTCCTAGGAAATGAGCACACCCAAGCCCACTCAAAGGAACTCCCTAGTCGTGAAATTTCTTCAGACAATTATCTGATGACAAGACAACAGTGGTTAAACGTCAAAAGAAAGGAAAAGGATTGTCACGGTACATCATCCTAGTAAGATAAAATAAAAAAAAAACTTTATTTGGGCATGTCAGCCATGGTTAAAACAGCAAGAAACATGCTGTGTTTCTGGTGCAATGTGCGCCCTACGACTAAGGGTGCATATCACGGCAGAAACACGTCACGTTTCTTGCTGTTTTAACCATGACTGACATGTCCAAATTAAGTTTTTTTGATATTATCATACCAGGATGGTGTGTTGGAACAATCCATTTCCTTTCTTTTGATGTTTGTGGCTGCACTCAACAGCGGGATCGGCATCCACCTGTTACTCCATTGCACTTAGCCTCATTTGGACACATTGCTGCTGCGTTGAAGCTTCTTGAACCTCTCTCCTGCAATGGTTTAAACGCTATGCCATAAGAGCTTCAAGGAAGGGATAAATCTGCTGAACCTGAGCACCACCTACATGATCAGACTTCTGAAATATAAGCACAAGCTACACATTAAAAAGCATGACAAATTAGAGCTTTCTCCTTCATCCATCTTCAGCTGCAGTTGTCCTCTTCTCTCTGCTCACGATTAACAAGGCCTCCTGCCACCCCACAAAGAGAGCATGTGACACTATCACCATCAACAGTGTCACCGAGCAACTCCATACCGACCCATGGAACTGCTCAGCTTTCCATCTGCAAAACCCTGGAAAGACTAAATTTGCCCCTGACCACCCACGAGTAGAGTTGAGCAATACTTTCCGATATCTATAAGTATCGGATCGGAATGGGTATCGCCGATACCCAGAAAGTATCGGCGATACCCGATACCGATACCGGAAATCCAATGTAAGTCTATGGGAACAAAATATCGGAAATAAAAAAAAAACATTCTTGCCTTGTTGGTTAATTGTACATGAAGGAAAACAACAAAGAGTAATGTAGAATGTATTGGGGGAGGTTGAGGAGACATTAAAGGCATAGATGTTTAACCCAATCAAATGGAATAGCATTAATATTTTTTTTTTTAAAGATGTTCGGATTGACGAAGAAATTGACAATGTTGTTAACCTTTTTTATATTTTGGCAAGTATGTATGTTTCACAACTTCCATGCTCTTCACCTTTTTAACTTTTGCCACACTTTCTCCTTCATAATCTTCAGCAGCATCATCTTTTTCATCAAATTATTCTTCATCTTCACCTTCTTTATCTTCTTCTTAAACTTCTTGCTATTCATCTTTTTGTTAACATTACTCATATTGTTGTTATTAAACTATTATTCTTCTTCATATTCTACTTCTTCATCTTCTTCCTCTTCATCTTCTTCTTCATATTCTTATTTGTGACAGAGATTCCTGTACTTGTAATCTGTAAAAGTATGAATTTTTCATCCTTCCGTTCTTGCTGTCACAAAAGATTTAAATTACAACAGTATTTGTCCGTGTTCAGTTTAGCCTGCAGCAGCAGGCATTTTCCAGGGGCACCACGAGGAGGAACGGACTCACCCCCATACACTGCTTAGTCTTCTTCTGCTTAGAATTTAGAGCATATATTTTGCTCTTCATTTTGGTCTTATACTTCATGTTCTTCTGCTTTTTGATCTTCTGCTTATTGTTCTTCTGTCTCTTTTTCTGTATCTTGTAGTTGGTCTTAACTTTCTTTGTCCTGTTGGTGATATTCTTCTGGGTAATCTTTTATTTCTTCTTTGTGATGGTGTTCAGGCTGGTTGGCTTGATGCTCGTCGTCCTTGTGGTCGTCATCTTCTTCGGGGTGGTCATCAGGGTCGTCGTCTTCATTGTTGTAGATCCAGAGTGATTACCCAAAAAAACATTTAAAACATCTTCAATTTGTAAATGTAGCTGAAGGTACAAGAAGGCTGACTAACTTCCGAGAACCAGCTGACGTTACTGGAACCCGGACGGGTATCAGATGGTACAAGAGACTATGGAAGTAACGAGGACCAGCTGACTGTGCTGGAACCCGGAGGGGCAGCAGAAGGAAAAGAGCCAATGGCACAACCGAGGACCAGCTGACATTACTGGGACACGGTTACTAAGCAGGAGGTACCTGTGCTCCAAAGCACTACCAAGGACCAGCAGACTCTGCTGGAACTCGGATACCGAGATGGAGGCACCTAGGCCAAAGGCACTGCGGAGAACCAGTTGACGGTACTGGAACCCGGACGGGTAGCAGAAGGTACAAGAGCCAATGCAAGTAACAAGGACCAGCTGACTGTGCTGGAACCCGGAGGGGCAGCAGAAGGAAAAGAGCCAATGGCACAACCGAGGACCAGCTGACGTTACTGGGACACGGTTACTAAGCAGGAGGTACCTGTGCTCCAAAGCACTACCAAGGACCAGCAGACGTTGCTGGAACTCGGATACCGAGATGGAGGCACCTAGGCCAAAGGCACTGCGGAGAACCAGTTGACGGTACTGGAACCCGGACGGGTAGCAGAAGGTACAAGAGCCAATGCAAGTAACGAGGACCAGCTGACTGTGCTGGAACCCGGAGGGGCAGCAGAAGGAAAAGAGACAATGGCACAACCGAGGACCAGCTGACGTTACTGGGACACGGTTACTAAGCAGGAGGTACCTGTGCTCCAAAGCACTACCATGGACCAGCAGACGTTGCTGGAACTCGGATACCGAGATGGAGGCACCTAGGCCAAAGGCACTGCGGAGAACCAGCTGACGGTACTGGAACCCGGACGGGTACCATAAGGCACCCATGAAAATGTAAGTTGACAGGCCGCAAGCCGTCCGCAGTTACCGAATCACACAATCCTACAGTGGGTGCTTGTCCTATTGTCACAACTGAAACAGCCTTTATTTACATATCCCACAGCACACATAGGAATCACCTAAACTGCAGGCACCATAGAGTCGGCTAACCCGAATGCAACACGACAGGACAACTTATTGGAGGCTAATTGACGTTGACACTGCCAGGAAACAGCTGCCGTGCTGTAACCAGGCTGGGCAGGAGTCAGTACCCGTGCCAAGTACTTCCGAGCAACAACTGGCGTTGTTGGAGCCCAGGGATGAGAAGAGAACAGGGTGGAGGCAGCAGGACTGTTTGCCGTACACACAGCAGGGGAACAGCTGACATTACTGAACCCAGTAACACAGGAGCAAGTGTTGACTGTGCTAACAGCACTTCCGAGCAACAACTGGCGGTGTTGGAGCCCAGGGATGAGAAGAGAACAGGGTGGAGGCAGCAGGACTGTTTGCCGTACACACAGCAGGGGAACAGCTGACATTACTGAACCCCAGTAACACAGGAGCAAGTGTTGACTGTGCTAACAGCACTTCCGAGCAACAACTGGCGGTGTTGGAGCCCAGGGATGAGAAGAGAACAGGGTGGAGGCAGCAGGACTGTTTGCCGTACACACAGCAGGGGAACAGCTGACATTACTGAACCCCAGTAACACAGGAGCAAGTGTTGACTGTGCTAACAGCACTTCCGAGCAACAACTGGCGGTGTTGGAGCCCAGGGATGAAAAGAGAACAGGGTGGAGGCAGCAGGACTGTTTGCCGTACACACAGCAGGGGAACAGCTGACATTACTGAACCCCAGTAACACAGGAGCAAGTGTTGACTGTGCTAACAGCACTTCCGAGCAACAACTGGCGGTGTTGGAGCCTAGGGATGAGAAGAGAACAGGGTGGAGGCAGCAGGACTGTTTGCCGTACACACAGCAGGGGAACAGCTGACATTACTGAACCCCAGTAACACAGGAGCAAGTGTTGACTGTGCTAACAGCACTTCCAGGCAACAACTGGCGGTGTTGGAGCCCAGGGTCAAGGAGGATGTTTAAATACTAGATCAAGTATTTTCCTTGTTACGTGTCAATTAAAAATGTCTATACTCCAAACAAGAGAAAGATAACCTTTACTACCATAAGATGATGATTTCAGTTTAAAAAAATCTAGACAAATAAAGAATTGACAAACATAAACGCATACATTAACATGTTGAACAGCAATGCAAACCACAAAATAAATTGATTAAGGAATCTGCTATACGGTTGTAAATAAAAGCATACAAGTACATATCAGAATACATTAATGATGGATAAGTAACAGTATGTACACCATTTTTATTGTATAGACAATGAATGTCTGACTTCAAAACATCATCAGCATTACAAGTTATCTGTGACATTCATAAAATGTTACATTTGCTGAATAATGTCACTAAACAGTTTATAAAAATTATACAATTTCCATCATGTAATACTCATAATATGTGCCAATAATCATTTTTATTAACAAACATAACCTTTAAAAAGTGCATAGTGCATAGTGAAAATTGCTATTTATGCCTGACTGTCGACTTGCAAGCATGACAACGGATAGATAAGGTATATATAGATGAGACTGCATAGCCACAGATGGTGAATGGCGATGTGGAGCCCAGCTGTGACTGAATCCATATCTCCCAGAAGGGTGCACTGAAAGAAGATCCCACTAGAGGTCATTATACACACACATACGTACAGCTATCCCAGAGACCACCAGAGGGAGCTGTGTTAGACATATAAAAGACAGCTACACAGGAAACATCTAGTTTAGTCGAAGAGCTCAGAGAGAGAGCTTGGGGAGCTCAGAGAGAGAGCAGAGCAGCCATTGCTAGGGAGTCTGCTCAGAGAGCTCAGTTTGCTTAGAGAGCTCAGTCTGCAAGTGGAGTCTAGTAAGAGTGACACAGAGACATCACTCCAGCCTAGTCAGAGCTGAATTTAGAAGTGTAGCTCAGTGGAAAGCGTGCCGACGCTAAAAGAGCGGCGAAGAGGCAGCCCACCAACTGCCAGCGTGTGTGATCATGTGAAGATCTAGGTAGGCCGAAGGCAAGTGGAAAAGTTTATGAGACAGTGGAGCCTTAATAGCTCATCTCAGCAAGTATCACCGGACACCGGGGTCCGAGTCTATAGGGATCTCCACGACCCATTAGGAGAACACCGGAGTTCCTGGAGGACTACAAGTCCCAGGAGTACCACAGAGCTGATACGTAGCTGGATCAGAAGAACGGAATCTAGCAGGGCCCTGCAAATAAAGACTGTGTGCTTCAGGAGAAGGTCCAATCACAAGATCAGCCAGGTGCAAGATGGAGACCAAGTTAGACCTAGCTACAGGCAGGTCAGGACTTTATCACATAAAGGCAGAAGATAGGAGGCCACACACCTACCAGTGGAGGAATCTCGATGTGCATCCTTCACCCTACAGTGCTCTGGGGAGTGTCTGCAACACCTACAGTAAAGGTACCAAAGTGACTTATGTGTGTGTCTCCCTTATTATCCCCGACTGCCGGGTCCCCGTCTGCCCTGCACCTTTGCATATCTATCTGCCCTGGAGGATCACTCAGCCTTACTTGTGGAAGGCTTAACACCTAGCTGCCCAATATTAACCCTCCAGTGGATCTGCATAGCAGCGCTGGTCATCCTGACCAGGCACCACAATGGCGTCACGAATCCCCATATCATTATTCAAGTCACCTGTAAATATCCCACATTACAGTGAGTGCCCAGGGCAACGGACCGAACTGTGCTACCCGTGACATCCCCCATAGACATCAACGGGCTCGGTGCCGAGTACCCCATAACCCTGGTGTTGTGCGACTCAGCGATGTAATACTGTACCTCAATAAAGTGTGCATCACTACTACATAAATTTTTTTATATAGCTTTATAAACAGGGTACGTGCATGTATGCTTGCGCCTTTGTTTGGACGCACAGACTGCCTTCCTGCTGTGACGCGTTGGGTAGTGAACAGTTGTGTGCAGTGTTCACTGTAGTCTGAGGTTTTCATTTTTGGAGTGCAGATCACGCTCCAGTTAGTTCTTAAACCACTGCTGGTTGTAGTCTGCTGAGCGTGTGTCACTGCCTCATCCTTGACATTTTTCTCTAATTGTTGCTGCTCCATTCTATTTCAAATAACTCAAATCTATTAGTGTGACGCGCTTCCATCCGTATCCAATACATTGGTTGCAAACACTATAGAAGTACACAAAGGGGCCTTTCACACCTAGTGAACAGTTGTGTGCAGTGTTCACTGCAGTCTCTGCAGAATAACTACACTTAGGCCTTATAACTTTTCTGACTTTCTTTATCAATCTACCAAGATGAAGAAGGCAGGGAGTAAGGCACGTGGTCGTGGCCGTGGAGTTTCAGCAGGGAGAGGACGTGGGGATTCTGTGGCTGCTGCCGCCCCCAGTGACACAGCATCCACCAGTTTTCCCCGTGAGTGTTCCTTTATGCGCACTTTTGTAGGAGCTCGGCGTACCCCCCTGCTGTGTGAAGAACAAATTGAAGCCGTTGTTGGTTGGATGGCAGCCAATGCATCGACTTCAATTGCTTCCACCTCCTCTCAGGACCACAGAACTGTTGAGCAACCATCTGTCTCTTCACCGCCTGCCAAATTGCCCAGGCAGTCAGAGAGTTCTGTACAGGAGCCAGCTGAGTCTCTGCTTCTGTACTCAGAATCTGTTGGCTTGCAAACAGGGGCCCAGCCAAGCAGCATTCTGGAATGTGAAGAAGAGGGAGTATGCAGTGATGCGCAACAGCTGTGTCTCTCTGAATCTGAAGAGGCGGGTGAGCCGGTGACGATGGTCAGCACACCGCAGAACGCATCTGATGATGATGAGACTCAGGTGCCAGTTTCTGTTGAGCATGGTGCTGGCCAGACCACCAAACAGCAGCAGGTGTTGGAAGAGGGTAGTGGAGATGATGAGGTCCAAGACCCAACATGGCGTGAGGAACTGGAAGGTGGTGGGAGCAGCTCTGAGGAAGAGATTGCCCCAACGGTACAAACAGGAGGGAGAGTTAGGCTGCAGACTCGGTTGCCTGTAGCCTCCAGTTTGGCACCTGTTCGGAGCAGTTCTCTTCCAAAAGTCAAAACGGGCGCTCCCAGGATTTGCACTGCGTGGTCCTTTTTTGACACACTTGCAGATGATATTTGCTATGTCAAATGCAAGCTGTGTAATCAAAAAGTAAAAAGAGGTAAAAGTGTCAGTAACATCAATACCACAATATGTGGAAACATGTGCGGACAAAGCACGTAGTTGAGTTACAAAGACACACTGGAGATGTAGGCCAACCTACAGCAGCACCTACATCTTCAGGTCGTGTTGGAGCCTCTTCCTCCAGCTCACACACAGCTGGTTCGGCTTCCTCACAGGATCGCCGTGGAATAATAATAATAATAATAATCTTTATTTATATAGCGCCAACATATTCCGCAGCGCTTTACAGTTTAACAGTTTCAGAACACAAGTCATAAGTAACAAGTTAACAATACAATAATTAAAGCAATATAAGCGCCCCTGCTCGTGAGAGCTTACAATCTACAATGAGGTGGGGGAGATACAAAGTACAGGTGTTTATAATACAATGGTGTATTTACAATGATGGTCCAGCGATTTTGAGGGAGTGAGGGATGGATGGAGATAGTGAATGGGCTACACACACACACTTACACATAGAATGACTTTGATTAGTGAATGTGATAGGCCGCTCTGAACAAATGTGTTTTGAGGGAGCGCCTGAAACCATGCAAATTGTGGATAGTCCTAATTTCTTGGGGTAGAGCATTCCAGAGGATTGGCGCAGCGCGGGAGAAGTCTTGGAGTCGGGAGTGGGAGGTACGGATTAGTGCAGAGGTTAGTCGAAGGTCGTTTTGCAGAGAGCAGCAGTCGGTTAGGCCGATAGATAGAAATGAGGGAGGAGATGTAGGGGGGTGCTGCACTGTGGAGAGCTTTGTGGGTGAGAACCAGTACTTTGAATTGGATCCTATAATGAATGGGCAGCCAGTGTAAGGACTGGCGAAGGACTCTATGAAGGACATCTGCCACGTTTTGCGTGCGTTTGATGAGTCAACGCGGATGGCGAGTGCAGATGATGCACTAGTCAGCCTGACTGTCCCCTTATCTGCCTGCTTCAAAAAACACTGCAAGCACTAAGGGATGAGGTTTTGGAAGAGGTGGAGGATGAGGAGTCACAAATTCCATCACCTTCTGGACAGTCAGCGCAACGTGGTTCCTCACAAAGGGCTGGGCAGGGCTCACTTTGTGAGGAGGATGAGGAGGAGTCAATGGAGGAGGAAGACATCGCTCCAGAGGGAGGTACACAACGCTCTAGTCAGTATGTAGAGCGAGGGTGGGGTGATGCAGAGCAGGCAGAGATGACGCCTCTTGCAGGGGACAGCGTTTCTTGGCCAGTTGGGAGTCTGCAGCACATGGTTGATTTCATGCTGCAGTGCCTGAGAAACGACCACCGCATCGCCCACATTCTCACCACGTTGATTATTGGGTGTACACCCTCCTAGACCCTCGCTACTGGGACAACTTACAAAGCCTCATCACACCGTTGAACCGGGAGCGTAAAATGCGCGAGTACCAAGACACACTGGTGCAATCCATAATGTTCTCCATTCCAGCCGAGAGCACTGCTGCTGCTACTGCTTTACAAAGCAGCTCTGTGCGTCGAGACAGTGGAGACAGCTCTGCAACAAGAGGGAGCACAAGCAGCGCCTCTGCACAGGGCAAGACCAGTATGTTCCAAATGTGGCGAAGTTTTGTGGCAGCGCCACCAATGTCTACACCATCCGAGACGGCTCCAGTCAGCAGGAGGCAACGTTTCCGTAAGATGGTGACAGACTACATGTCTTGCCCTCTCAGTGTACTCCCAGATGGCTCTTCCCCATTCAAGTTTTGGGTCTCTAAGCTGGATACATGGCCAGAGCTTAGCCAGTATGCATTGGAGGTGCTGGCTTGCCCTGCTGCCAGTGTATTATCGGAGCGCGTCTTTACTGCTGCAGGTGGTGTACTAACAGACCGTTGCATGCGACTATCCTCCGATAATGTAGAACGGCTTACTTTTCTGAAAATGAACAAGGCATGGATCTCGCCTGAATTTGCCTGTCCGGTTTCCGATTAAATAACTGGTTGGCAACGTTATCATGTCTCCTGTTATGTTCATCTTTCTACCACCTGAACTCTACTCCCTGGGCTACAACACTGCAGTTGCTGCTAGAAGTGTCGTGTCCACAGACCAATACACAAGCTATAGTGTTAGTGGGGTTCAGTAACGCCTGCTGTTCCCTGCTGTGTGTCTGGCAAAATTAATGCTGCTAACTCCAAATTAAAGTTCAAATTAAAGTTCAAACATCTATACTAGGCCTCTGCCTACACCCTCCTTGACCCTGGGCTCAGAAGTGTTGGATGCACAGATCAAAACAATCGCTGATGTGTTTGTGGGGTTCAGTAACACCTGCTGTTCCCTGCTGTGTGTCCGGCAAAAATTACTGCTACCTAGCTACACATGTTGAAAAAAACATGACATGTTAAAGTGGCTAGTGCTACACATAGATATCAAGCTACACCCTTATTTCTAAGCTGTAAACAAGTGAAACGTCACCTTTAATAACCTTTAAATGATTAGTCTTGGTAAAAAATCTGTAACAAAATAATTTGACATATTTTGAGAACCCACTGTTAACCCCAAATTGCTAACAAAAAAGCAACTTTGTATAGGGTCTGAGGGAACCTTGTTCATAACTTTAAAAAACCCAATCACATACCTCAAATGCTGAAATTTTGGGAAGGTAATGGGGTTGAACTTTGACAAAGCGCAGTGCGAAAGTTCCCCCTTCAGTGTTTTGGGTTTTTTAAAAAAAGAACAAAAAAATAAAATAATCCATTGTTGATTAAGGGACGGAGTACACTGAATTTTGTGAAACAATGGATGTAGGCTAGTCCTCTAAACTTATTATTTTGTGTTTTTTGAAAAATAATTTTTAAATTAAAAATTTAAAAAACCCATGTTCACGGGGTGTAAAGGGCCCCTTTGTATTCTATAGGGTTTGACCAATGTTTGTTAGGAAGGAAAAGCGCGTCCACTATTGATTTGATTATTTGAAATAGAAGGGGCCCCCAATTAGAAAAAATGTAAGGAGGGGGGACACACCCCGCGGGGACAAAAAAGGGCAGGGGTTTGAAGAACTACTGTACGTGATCGCAGTCAAAAAATAAAACCTCGATACTGGAAAACACGCCAAAAACTGTTCAGGGGTGAAAGGCCCTTTGTGTATTTATGTGTTTGAACCCCAAATGTATTGATAGGAAGGAGGGTACACTAAATTTTTGGTTTTTTAAAAATAAATGGCAGCACAATTAGAGAAAAATGAAAGGGGTGAGGGGGACAACGCCGGGGACAAAAACCAGCAGGGTTGGAAAGTAACTGTAGGTGTTGCCCAAAAAAAAAAAAAAACTCGACTACGTGAAACTGCACAAAATTTTTCACTACTGGAAAGGCCTTTGGTTTCATAGTGTTTGCAAAAAATGATTGGTAAGAGGGAAAAGCGCGCCACATGTTTTGAGTTTTTTAAAATGAATGGGCAGCCCATTAGAAAAATTCAGGTGAGGCAGTGACACACGCTCAGCGACGAACCCCAGCAGGGTTTTAAAGAAAAGGAGGTGATCTGAACCCCAAAAATGAAACCTCAGACTCGTGAACACTGCCCAAATGTTCACTAGTGTAAAAGGCCTTTGTGTATTCATAGTTTTTGAACCCCATGTTTGGAACGGGGGAAGCACTCACACTAATAGTCACTTTTAATTTAATTGTGGAGCAGCCCAAATTCCCAAAATAAAAAAAAAAAAGTCGTGAGGACCGGCGATGCTACAAACGGTTGGATGCAGAGCCAACTGCAGCACCCCCCGCACTCACAACCCCCTTGCCGAGCTGTGAAAACAACATGAAAGGGAAAAAGGGGATGATTTTCCAGGGTTTTCAAAAGCCCCAAGAACAATTAAAAAAAACGTTCTAAAACTGTCCCAGAGGTCGCGACGCGTTTGCCCTAAGAATCACGCACGTGACGCTAAAATGGGGGGGCCCCTTTTAAGTGTTTGAATATTCGCACCCAATCACACCATGATTGTTAACATGCCCAAAACATTAAGGATGTGCCCCCTTCGAGGTTTCCCTCTTGGGGCTGCTAAAATACAGTCCTCTAAAAAATTATGGGAATTCCGTTGGTATACGTATAGGAAAAATAGGAATAATTGGAAAATTTGATACAGGAAAATTTGGCCCATACCCGACACTTGGGTTTGGAATGTAACATACCCCGGCCTGCCTTATTCGTTTCAAATTAAACCCCTTTTACTGTTCTATTGGCTGGGGGACAATGGACATTTTTAAAAAACCAATGCGGGGGTGTACCAAGTACAAGTTTCAAACTGTATATTTTCAAGGAGGCCACCCTGCCCCCGATCTATGGGCGGGCAAATCAGGGGCCTGCCAAGCCTCGTGGAAAATTTCTAGACCTCGTGAACCTAATACGACAAAAAGGGTGTTATGTTACACTCCCAAGCCCAGGTAAAGGGTTTGGACCATTAGGTTTTAGTCCCCAGGGGTGCTGGCTTTTTTTTCCCCCTTCCTACTTCGCATGCATCTGGTACCATATTTTGTGGGGGCGAGGGCAGCGGTGTTCGGATGGTCCGCGGGGCTTTTTACGGCCACCAAAGCAAGAAAAAAGCAAATGTTGGTTTGGGACTTAAAAGCCGCTGGGATGCATTGCTGAATGTATGTCCTGCGTACCAGTTTTAAAAAAGGTACGCAGGACATGCGGAATATGCGGATTTAAGGGAAGAAAAAAAGCCCCTTTTTAGAGACCCAAAGCAAGGGAACCCCCCCGGTTAAATGTAATGGCGGTGGCCAGAGCAGAGGTGTACTAGCGAGTTTTCCTCATGAAATTCTGGAGTTCCTTTGTCAGGGGTGCCATTCCCCATAAACCCAATCCTCACAGTAAAAACCCCACCAGAAAAAAAGCTAGCCAAAGGGGGAAAAGACAGCAGGCGGTTCCGAAAGGATTTTTTTGGGGGATGTCCCGCGGACAGGAGTATGGAAAGATAAGAAAAAAAAGGTGAGTGGTTGGGGACATGCCTGGAGCCTGGTTAATGGTGTTGTGAACGTTTGGAGACAAATTTTGAGGGAGGCTTCGCTGGTGGTTCTGTCGGTTTTGAAGCTGTTTCGAATGATTGGGTTCCTTTCTGGCGCGATACCTGGGAACAGGAGTCATGAGGACTGATAAAGGGGCTGCCTTCCCTGAAAACCCCGGTGATCAAAATTTTGTTTCGGTTCATTTGGAAGACTGCTGGGTTTGCCTGAGTTGTTTTTGAAAGATATTTTTTTGTTTTTTGTTTTGGTTTGCTTTTTATTTTAGTCTGGCCTTTTTGGAGGTTAGTGGGTCCCTCCTGAGCCGTGTTTCCTTTTGTTCTGACCCCCTTTTTTTTTCGTTGTCTTCCGTTTTTGGGGTGCGGGTTAGACTTGTTTACCTGGACTGTTTGTGGGGGGAGATTGGGGGGTTCAGCATTTTTGTAATCAAAAGGGGTTTTTGGAAAGTTATGTGGTTTTGCTGGGTTGCAGATAGATTCTTTTTTTTTCCCCTTCCTTTTTATTTTTTTTTTGGGCCCCCCGCGTTTCCCTCACTTATTTTCTGTTGGTTTTGTGTTTATTTGTTAACCACCTTTTTTTTGGGGCTCCCCTTTTCCCTTTTAGGCTCTATCCGGGCAGTTGTTTTCCCCGTTTCTGCCTTTGGGTAGCTAGCGCTCCGGCTGTCCCCAGTGTCTGGACCCCCCTAGGTACCCCCGGGTTTTTTTTTTCCCCTTGTTTAGGATCAGAAAACCCATAAGCCCCCAAAACCTTTTTGGTGTTAGTCCCCGGCTGTTTTCCCTTCCGGGTCCCCTCAGTTCCCAAATTTTAAAAAATAATGGTGTTAAAAAAGGGTGAATTTGCAAAAATTTTTTTGGGGGAAATGTTTTGGGTTTCGCACTTTCCCTTGTCGGGCCCCCTGTTTTAAATTGGTCATGCGAGTTTTTTGTGTTTCTAACCCCATTGCTGGTAAAAATGAAGGCTTTTTTAAAAATTTAAAAAAGGTTTAAAAAAGAGGGGGGGAAATTTTTTTCAAAAAAAAGGGAAATTTTTTCTGGCTGTTTTTTTTTATTACAAAATGATTTTGGGGGGTTGTAAGGGGGGCATGTTATGATGCCCTCATTACAAAACCCGGGGGGTTTAGGTCGTACAATCAAAGTTAAAACAACCCAAAAATTTTTCCCCCCTTTCCACGCACCGGGGAAAATTGGGGAAAACCCGGGGAAGAGCCAAAAAAGGACTTTAAAAAGATCAACCTTTCGGGGGGGGCTGTGGGTATATTTTTAGGGGGGGGTTTAAAACCAAAAGGGCCCTTTTCCCCGGTTGAGAATACCATTTCCCCGTTGTTGCTTTAGCTTGGCTGGTTTTAAAAAAAGGGGGGCCCCTTACATTTTTTTTTAAAAAAAATTTTTTTAAAAAATTTTAAAAAAAACGGGGGAAGGTTCTTTTTTGATAACAGCCTGAAAAATTTATTTTTTTTTTTTTTTATTAAAGGTTAATTTGAAAACTTTCATATTACCCGTTCTCGTCCCTATCAAATGATCGACAAAGTGTCCCCGTTGTAACCTTATTCCCCCCAAAGTCACACCCTTGCTGGTTACACGTGTCTCTGAAAGCCGGCGGTAATGATTAAAGTGTCGGTCAGTGTTCTCATGCTGGTAAAAGGTTCCCGGGGATGAGTGGTGCAAAAGGGGGAAGAGAAAATTTTAAAATTTTTAAATTTTTAAAAAGGGGTACTCCAGCGGGGATAAAAGTTAAAAAAGAGTTAAAAAGTTAAAAAAGGAGGAAATTTAGGAAGAGTAAAGGGGCCCAAAAAAAGGATAATGGCATTTCCCTTTAAATCATTTTCATCCCCAAAAGGGTTCCCCCAAACAATTTAAAATTTGGGGAGGTTTTGGGGGTGCCGACAATGTGAGCTGTGTATTCCTGGGGGCCCCGCAGAAACGGTACATTTTTCGGGGGGCGCGGTCGGTCTCCGGTCCCTTCCCCCCGACCCCCCAGTCCATAGTTTTTCGGGGGATGAGGGGCAAACTTGCGTGCCCAAATTTGCGAGGTGATCGCAGCGGGGGAAGGTGGTTTTAAAAAGTCTTTGTCCCCGGGTCTCTAGACCGGGCCCCCAACCGGGGGCCGAATGCGGGGACCCAAGGAGGGGGGTGTAGAAATTTTGTACGCTAAACCCCAGCTTCAAGAAGACTTTCGATTTTCCCCCTTTGTCCCAAACCTGTGGGGCAGCGTTATCCAGCGCTGGCGGGAGTAGTACCCCTTTTTAAAGGTCATGTATAGGGGATGCAGCCCCCTTCCCCCCCCCCCCCCCTTGGCCCCCGGTCCATTTATGCCTTAATGAGCGGTATTATTTCCACTGCATTTCCAGGAGGAGTTCCGGGCCCCCACAGGGATAAAGGGCCCCCAAAAGGGGGGAGGAGGGGGTAAGTTGTGGGGGGGGGGGGGGGGCCCAAAGTATGAATACAAGGGTGGGAGGGGGGAGGGGGGCCATATATAAAGGATGGGGGGGTGGGGCAGACCCCAAAATAAAAGGGGTGGGAGGGGGAGGGAGCATATATAAAAGGTGGGGGGTGGAGTGGACCCCTGTTAAGGATGGGAGGGGGGACGGGCCATGCATACAAGGGTGGGGGCGGAGCCAGCATACAAGGGGGGACGGAGCCATGCTTTACAAGGGGGGGGGCGGGCTTGTTAAAGGGAAAGGGGCAGACCCCTTGTAAAAGGGGGGGAGAGAGCCTGCATACAAGGGTGGGAGCAAAAGCTGCTAAAAGGGGGTGGGGGGGAAAGATGCATAAAAGGTGGGGGGGGGCCCCGTAAAAAGGGGGGAAAAAACCTGATAAAGGGGGGGAGAGAGCCTTGTTACAAGGGGGGAGCGGAGATGAAAAAAGGGTTTGGGGGGCGGTTTCCATGCATAAAAAGGGGGGAGCGGGGCCCCTTTTAAAAAAGGAAGGGGGCGGGGGGAAATGAAAAAAAGGGGGGGGGGGGGAAACCCCTGCATAAAGGGGGGAGCGGAGCCTCCCAAAAGGGGGGAGCGGAGCCATGCATCAAGGGGGGGAGCAGACCCCTTTTTAGAAGGGATGGGGAGAGTTGTATACAAGGGAGGGAGCAAACCGCATAAAGGGGGGGGGGCATGATCACGGGTGGGAGGAAGAAATTTCATAAAGGGTGGGAGCGAGCCTTGTATAAAAAGGGGGGGACCCAAAAACCTTGATACAAGGGGGGGAGCGGCCCCGCATAAAAATGTGAGGGCAGACCCGATCAGGGTGGGAGCAGACCCCGAAAAAAAGGGGGGGCAGACCCCTTTCAAGAAGGGGGGGAGCGGCCTTGAAATACGGGGGGGGCCCGACCCGCAACAAGGGGGGAGAGGCCATGCCCACAAGGGTGGGGGCGGAGCATGTTTAAAAGGGGGGGGCGGACCCTTGACCCAAGGGGGAAAACAGATTTTTCTGCAAGGGGGGGAACGGGGTTGTATAAAGGGGGGGGCGGGTTGTTTTAACTGTGGGACCCGGACCCTTTTTATAATGTGTGGGAGGAAAAAAGATAAAGGGTGGGAGGGGGGGGGGGGGAGGCCATGGGGGGGAAAAACTTTTCCGGGGGGGGGGCGGCCCCGGGGGGGGGGGGGGGGGCAGGGGGGGGGGGGGGCCCGAAAAAGGGGGGCCCCCCCCAGCCCCTCCCCCAACCCCCCCCCCCCCCCCCAGAGCCTTGTATAAAAAGGGGGGAGCAGACCCCGGTTAAAGGGGGGGAGCAGAGATCTTTACAAGGGGGGACAGAGATGCAACAAGGGTG
>JARQOD010000005.1:105908780-105983678 GCA_033576555.1 Oophaga sylvatica
GGAATGGCGGTCCCCCTCCTAAAACCTCCTTCGCCTCCCCCCGCTTCCCCGGGTGGTCAATGGGTATTTTCGGGGCAGCCCCGTTGCTCCTTTCCCCGGGCAGCAGAAGTTTTGTAACTCCAACGGGGGGATCCAAAGGGGGAGAAAAACCCGCGTCCCCACCGCCGCTGCCCAGGGTCGCCGGCTCTCTCGTCTCTTCAAATCCGGTTTGGCAAAATCATCTTTCTTAGTCGTTTTTCCTCTTTACTTCCAAAATGTTTTGGCAGTGCGGGCCCCACGGATGACCCCGTGCTGGGGCAGCTGGTTTGGGGCACGGGGCCGCCTTCCTCCGCTTCCCTGCTCGGCTGCCAGTCCTCTTCCATGAGTTCCAGAAGATTCTTTCATCTTCCCCAAAAAGACGTGGTCTCTTTCCTGGAGGGGGGTTTCGCCCCTCCTCTTTGAGGAAAGGTGAAGGGAGGCGGACCCCTTTGCTGGGGGCGGGACCCAAATTTTAAAAACATTTTGAGAGGCAGGCATCTTCTTCGGCCCAGGGGGTACACCCCACAAAGGGAAACCCCCCTCTTCTCCAGCGCCTGAGGGCGCGAAATGGCGAAAAGATGGCGATTTTTGGCGCCAAAAGTGCAAACAGTCCTTTTCACAAAAAACTCCATAGGCACACAGGGCTCGCAATTTTGCGAGTTTCGCATCCTGTTCGTGACGCCAAAGTTGTATCGACCCGCCACCACAATTGTGGATTACCAGGGCAATGGGGTACTCAGACCGAGCCCATGGAAGTCTATGGGGATTGTCACAGGTAGCTGTGGCTCGGTCTGTGGCCCTGGCGGTCTGGCGTATGTTGGGGGAATATTTACAGGGGATAGATTTATATACAGTTCGTGACGCCACCTGTAGTCTTCTGGTAATTTATACCAGCGCTGCTGTAGATCTCTGAGGGGATGGTGAGGCAGCTGGATGTCGGGTCCCCTACAGGTGGGACTCTTCCCTCAGGTCGATAGTTAAGGCAGGGTTGTGCAGGCATGCAAGTAAATAACTCAGTCTCACACGGTCAGCGTCTTTCCATACCTTTACTTGTAAGATGTTCAGGCAGTCCCAGGGAGGCTGATCCAAGGAGAATGTATTTCGAGATAGCAGCTGGACAAGTTAGGGGCCTCCTTTACTTTCACAACAATGAGTACAACCAGCATGAAGCGTAGTTCCCTCTATAACTCCAGCTATTCCATAGCTGTACCGCCCAGTCAGTTTTGTGGTCGGAGCCTTCCTGTGAGAGAGCTGAATTCCTATCTTGCTGATCAGGCTCAAAGTCTTCACTCCCCCTGACCCCAGTTACGTACCGACTATTTAGGGGCTGCTTGCCGCGACCTAAGGTCCGATAAGCCTCTGGTTTTCTTACCACTAAGCGTGAAGCTTTAGTGATCCTTCGGTCCCCAGTGACCGGTAACAATGTGCAGGACTTCTTCAATCCAAAAGCACTTTTCAAAATATTCCTTTCCACTGTGCCTTTCGCCTTGTCCGCGCTGGTAGCATAAACACTCACACTTGCAAAAAGTCATATAATCACTCCCTTCTTCTCTTCCTTCAGAGTTAGTTGACAGACTCTCAGTTATCCACTAGGCAGGAGCACGTCACTGAACCTTTCACTGTCCTTGGGACAGGAGACTGAAGTATATCTGCACTAAGCTCTTCTTTCTTTATCAGTGTCTTCAAGTGAGGTACAGCTCTGACCAGGCTGAGGTGATCTATATCTCGCTCTTACTGGCCTCCACTTGCTGAACTGCTGATAGAGCCAGGCTGGACTGCTTCCTCCCTCCCAGTCCCAGCTAGACTCCACACGTCTGCTCTGTCCGAAGACAGGAAACTGACTACTCTAATCACTCAACGAATACACCCTGACCACTCCCTCACAAGTGACTACACTACCCTAAGGGTGTGTCTAGTGTATGTTGAGTGAATGGGTATTGAGCATTAAACTGCTATCTCTCCACACATTCTCCAGGGTACTGCGTGTGCCTAACACCAGGGCTACACATCATCTTCTGCAGAGTCTGTTTTACCGCCTTCTTTACAGCGGATAATGCCGGTAACCCGGCGTCTTCATTCGGGGACGAGGTGCTAGGAGTTTTTTTTAGTGCTGCAACCTGCTCCAGTAACAACCGGTTGGTTTCCTGCTGTTGCTGCTGGCTCCGCTGGGCCTCTAGGTGTTGTTGCTGCATGGCCTGCTGTTGTTGCTGCATGGCCTGCTGATGTTGCTGCTGCATGGCCTGCTGGTTCTGGGCCAGCTGCTTAACGAGCTCCTCCATACTGCCGGACATCTTGGGCTGGCTGACAGCCTTCACCCAAGACATATACACTCCACAGTCTTCTCCACAATAAGTTCAGTTTTGCGGTGCAGACACCTTTTTTTTTTTTTTCAAAGTCTTCAGCCACTGTGCTGCCCCAGCATTCAAGCACCAATTGTAAGCTTTTCAGGGATTTAGCTCTGGGATCGCCGTCTTGGGGAGACGGAGTGGCATAAAGAGACCATTCACAGACAGTGGTTCTGTTAAAAACTGGCCGCAACCAGTTTTATTAAAGTCCACAGCAAACAGAACATAAATTAAAACAAAATCATAAACATAAAGCCTAGGCGTGTCCCGCCACTAATTACACTTAGATAGATTACCCTTTCTATCCGGGTCCAGACTCTAATAGCCTGTGCCCAAAACAACACATATGTTCAGTAGTTACCAGCGTGCAGCTCACATGAGGCTCCAATGGCGTCTGAAGTCAGATCCAGACTGAGAGATAGAGCCCCCTCTGAACTTCTCAAGCAGGTACTTATGGCTGCCTAATTAAGCAGCTGTGTTCACTCCGGGTTGCACTGCAAACCTGTCCCAGATAGGAATGGAATGAACACCGCACTGACAACCTATTTTATGCGCCCCAGCTAAGAAACCTGGGCGAGATATACACGCCGTCCAGCACACACCCCTTCACTGTCTCACAATATATAATGTTATTTGCGCTAGAATGCTCTTCCAAAATGAGACAAACTGGATGCACATAATTGTCAGCAGAGACAAAAAGGTCCACAAGAGGCTTTTTGGCACTGAGGTAGTTATTAAGTCCACAGGCAATATGTATACAACATTTAGTCAGTGCAATAAAAGGTCCTGAAATTAGTAGCCAAATGGTAATAGTACATCAAGAGAGAGTTACCTCATAAGCCTCATAGTGATGCAAGGCTGTAGTAGACTTTAAATGTTCATCTGCTTTCCTATTGCCTCCCGTATCATCTGGGTGCTGATTGGGGACGGCTGGCAGATCGAGAGCGGTGGAGTCAGGGTGCTGTTTCGGCCGGTGACAGGCTCTCCTTGCTGATTTTCCTGTGCTGCACCTGCTTGTAAACACCACAGAGTCAGTCTTTGTACGACGGTATTGTGCAGAAGCAGGACCTTCGTGACTTTGCTGGTCACGTGATGCTCACGTGGCTTAGACCAGTATGGAGCATTAAGACTATCAAAATTCCAACACGTTTCGGAAAACAAGCAGTTTCCTTCCTCAGGGATGGTCCTGCTGTTTGCGTGGCTGCTTTAAATACATATGTAAATCATTCTCAGTTACTGGTGGTTAATTGATTAGCTAATGAAATGCAAATAGTTCTACTTCTTTATTCAAGCCTTGTGGTTTAAGGGTATCCAGTTGGGAAATCCAACAGCTTCCAATCCGCCAACATCTGCTTGATATAATCACCCATGTGCCAATGTTTGTGAACAATTTGTAAACCCGTTAATGTTGTACCTTATATAAATCCCCCATGGTGTTCTAGAAAATATTTTGATAAAGGTTGACCGTCATATTTTTTCTTTATGTTGCAAAGATGTTCATTAATCCGTATGTGCATTTCTATATTTAACCTTTTTATTTTATATTATTTTGCATGGTATATATCTATTGTTATTTCACATTTTGGAACTCTTGTATGTTCATCGGTAAAGCCAATACCCAGCAAATTTTCTAAGTGCTGGCACCAGCTGAATCCGAGAAATTGATTCCTACGTCGCCACTTGGTGCAGGTACTTCGTGTTTGGACTAAGGCCTCTTTCACACATCCATTTTGCGCCTGACGGCGCGCTCCGGCATTTTTTTGTCCAACCGCATCCGGCGAAATGTAATGCCGGATGCGTTTTTTTTCCATAGACTAACATTAGTGCCGGATGACACCGCATGTCCCTGTGGCGTGTCCGGTTTTTTGCCGGATCCGGTGTCTGGTCGCAGTCCGGCGTCTGGCAAAAACGTTGCATGTCACTTTTTTGTCTGCGGTAAAAAAGCCGGAAGCGCCGAATGCGGCGCTTCCGGCTTTTGTTACAATGAAAGTCTATGAACGCCGCAATGCGGCGGATCTGGCAAAATCCGGATCCGGTGGCCGGATCCAGTTTTTTAATTGAGATACCAGCCCACAGCAAACATATAAAAAAGCATGCAGTGGGACATCAGACATACCATGCACAATAGCTCCAGAGAGGACCACAACCAGAGCCACAGCCACAGCCACAGGATACGCAGTCATCACCATTTCCGCAGACAGCACCAGGATCCGCAGCCAGCACCAGCTCCGCAGCCAGCACCAGGATCTGCAGCCAGGCAATGGAGCGCCAGGACAAAAGACGGTAAATATCACATCCCCCCCACCCCAAATTTTACAACACATCTGTCACCAATGCTGCCTGAGCTACTGCATTTTTTTTGCACCCTGGTACATTTTCAAATTCATGTTTTTGCTGTGATGGGGTTGGTTCCCCTGGTACTGTATGAAATGTTAATATATTTCCGCTGATGGGGTGGGTCCCCCTGGTAGTGTTTCAAATCTGCATGTTTTGGAAGTGATATTGTGTATCCCCTGGTACAAAATAATGTGCATTTTTTTAAATGTAAAATGTGTATCCCCTGCTACTTTAGTGAATGTGTTTCATTGATAATGTGGATCTACTGGTACTGTTTTTTTGGCTGTGATAGGGTTGGTCCTCCTGCGACTATATGAAATGTGCATGTTTTTCTATCATAATGTTGATCTACTGTATTTTTTTTTTATTTTTTTTTGCTGTGATGTGGTTTGTCTTCCTGCGACAATATAAAATGTGCATGTTTTTCTATCATAATGTTGATCTAGTGTTTGTTCTTTTTTACATTTTTTTTGCCTGTGATGGGGTTGCTCCTCCTGCTACTATATGAAATGTGCATGTTTTCTATCATAATGTTGATCTATTTTTTTTTTTTTTTTTTTTGGCCTGTGATGGGGTTGCTCCTCCTGCTACTATATGAAATGTGCATGTTTTTATATCATAATGTTGATCTACTGTATTTTTTTTTAAACTTTTTTTTTGCTGTGATGTGGTTTGTCTTCCTGCGACAATATGAAATGTGCATGTTTTTCTATCATAATGTTGATCTAGTGTTTGTTTTTTCAAAATTTTTTTGCCTGTGATGGGGTTGCTCCTCCTGCTACTATCTGAAATGTGCATGTTTTTCTATCATAATGTTGTTTTTTTTTTTTTTTACATTTTTTTTGCCTGTGATGGGGTTGCTCCTCCTGCTACTATATGAAATGTGCATGTTTTTCTATCATAATGTTGATCTTTTTTTTTTTTTTTTCCTTTTTTTTTGTGTGATGGGGTGGTTCCCCCTGGTACTGTATCAAGTATGCATTTTTTCCAGTGATAGGGTGGGTACCCCTGGTACTGTTTATGGGTCCAATTAATGACGGGATTTGTGTTCCGTACAACATACAGCTCAATCCTGTCCATGTTTGAATGTTATTTTTTAAAACAGGGACAATCAATACATATAAACACAGTTCCTTTTTGTCTGTTTATTCCACAGCAGAAGATTTGAAAGGGAGGAGGCGGCAGCAGCTGAAGCAGCAGCAGCACGGGGACTGGACATCCTCGAAGCTAGGAGGACAGCCAGCAGAAAGTAAATATGACATCCCCCATTTCCATAGAAATTACATGTTTTTTTTTCTCTTTCAGCCAGGGACAAGGAATATAAAAATATATTCTCTGTCCCTTTTTGTGTCCTTAATCAACAGCAGAAGACGTCAACGAGAGGCGGAGGTGGCTGCAGCAACAGCTGAAGAAAGAGGAGAGGACATCCAAGCTCGGAGGATAGCCAGCAGAAAGTAACTATGACATCCCCCATTTTGCTCTAAATTACATGTTTGTTTTTCTTTCAGCCAGGGCCAGGGAATAGTATATTCACTGTTCCTTTTTACTCAACAGCAGAAGACGGCAAAGACAAGCGGCGGCGGAGGCGGCAGCAGCAAGCCGAGAGGAGGAGAGACGGGCACAGAGGACAGCCAGCAGAAAGTAAATATTACATCCCCCATTTCCCTAAAAAATTACATGTTTGTTTTTCTCTTTCAGCCAGGGACAAGGAATATACAAATATATTCACTGGCCCTTTTTGTGTCTTTCTTCCTACAGCAGAGACCGTCAAACAGCTGCTGCAGCTGTCACAATGGCGGCGTTGGCAGAGGAAATGGTGGCGTCAGCAGCAGCAGAAGCAGAATCTCCTCCCTCCCAGCCACTTGAGCCAGCTGATACATCTTCTTCTGGGAGCCCTCCTACCCATCGTCAGCAATTGGCGGTAAAAATATCTAATTTTTTTTTCTCTCCACAATCCATCTGTGGGATATATGTATTGATTGTCTTTTTTTAATAACAGGAATCGCAAGATGACGAGGAGCTCCCAAAGGAAGAAGGACGGGGTGGAGAGATACCCGGAGTGGGCTCACAATTCGTAAGTATCCTGCATCAATCGCACAAACACAACATCACACTACACACAACACACAGAAAACCATTTAGTACATACTTGACACAGCGGCCAACACATGCCAATATCCTAATTTTTTTTGTCATTTTAGTCTCTCGGATCTGGGAGCCAACAAAGGTGTCCTCCCAGCGCCTCCCAGAGTCGTCGTCGTGAGACTGCCGGCGGTTCCGAACGTGTAAGTTTTTTTTTTTTGTTTTGGATTCCAATGTGATTTTTTATTTTTTTCCGCCAATTTTTTTATTGTTTGGAGTACTTTTTTAAAATGTAATTTTTCGGTTTGATTAATAATTTTTTAACTACTTACCATTTTTGGTAAGATTTCATATAAATTTTTATTTTTTTTTACAAAACATGTGATATCTATATATTATTTTCTTGATTTTTTCTAGTTTAACATGTATACTTTTTTCATTTTCAGATGATAATGTGTATGGTAATTTTTTTTTTTTTCTATTTTAATTTCACAGCTAATTTAGGTGGTAGAGGTCGTGTGATCTCAGGTGATTTTGAAATTAGTAGAGTTGGTGCTTTTCAGGGTTTTTTGGGATTGCAGTAAGTGCCCTTCCTATCCTATTCTATTTAGGTAGTTTGGGCCCCAACGTTTGCTCATACTATTTTCTGTCTGTGTCAGTATTTCATCTTGTCTAACCGCCATTACATGTTTGGGGGCTTTCTATGTTCTTTGGGGATCTGCTCCGGGGCAGATAGCTTTCCTCTTTCTATCTTTAGGTGTAGTTAGTTTCTCAGGCTGTGACGAGGCGTCTAGGACCAACGTAGGAACGCTCCACGGCTGCCTCTAGTTGTGGTGGTTAGTCAGGGTACTGCAATCTCATAGATTCCAACTTCTCTGGTGTATTGCCTTTTTTACCTGCACTCCTCAGCTACCGAAACATAACAGTATCACCAGCCTAAAAATTGAAAATTGTATGGTACTCACAGAAGGGAAAAAATATTGTGAAAGAAAAAAGGTTGTCAGAGTTGTCAGAGATATTTTTCTGTTTGCTGCATTTTTTTTCCCTCTGTATCTCTGGGTGCTGGGGAGGATTTTTTTTTTTCTCTCAATGGAGTTTGCACAGTTGTCTGGCCGTGTGGATCAGCTTGCCACTGAGGTTCGGAGTATTGCTGCCTATCTTGCTAGGTTGCCTGTTGTGGAACCTAGGATTCCCATGCCAGATTTGTTTTTAGGGGATCGAGCTAAGTTTCAGAATTTCAAAAATAATTGTAAATTGTTTTTTTGCCTTAAAATCTAAGTCCTCAGGGAACGCAGCGCAGCAGGTTCAAATTGTCATCTCTCTCCTGCGCGGCGATCCTCAGGATTGGGCTTTTTCCCTGACACCTGGGGATCCTGTTTTGAGTGATGTTGATGCATTTTTTCAGGCTTTGGGGTTATTGTACGATGAGCCTAATGTCACTGATCAAGCTGAAAAAGCCTTGTTGGCATTAAATCAGGGTCTTGATGACCCTGAGTTATACTGTCAGAGATTCCGTAGGTGGGCAGTCCTGACCAAGTGGAATGACGACGCTTTGGCGACCCTTTTTCGGAAGGGTCTGTCAGATAATGTAAAGGATGTTATGGTGGGATTCTCTGTCCCCTCTGGTCTCAATGATTCTATGTCATTAGCGATTCAAATTGACAGACGTTTGCGTGAGCGGAGAAGTATGCGTGGAATGGTGTTGCCTTGTGAACCTGCTTCTGAACCCATGCAGTGTGATAGAGTGGTGTCTGGGGCACAGCGTCATGAGTTTCGAAAGCGCAATGGGTTATGTTTCTACTGTGGTGATGCCTCTCATGCTATTTCAGTCTGCCCTAAGCGGGGAAGACGTTTTGCACGCTCAGTTGTCTTGGGTAGTGTTCAGACTAAGTTTTTATTAACTGTCACTCTGATATGCTCTCTGTCCTCATTTTCTGCTCAGGCTTTCGTTGATTCTGGAGCAGCTATTAACCTGATGGATTATGATTTTGCTAAACGTTGTGGGTTTCCCTTGATACCCCTACAGAAGTCTATTCCCCTACTGGGGATCGATTCTACCCCTTTGGCTGAGAATAAACCTCAGTTCTCTACTCAGGTGATAATGAGGGTTGAACCTGATCATCAGGAGTGCTGTAAATTTTTGGTTCTGTATAATCTGATATTATCGTACTGGGCTTCCCTTGGTTGCAGTCTCATAATCCTGTTTTGGATTGGAAATCTGTGTCTGTAACCAGTTGGGGCTGCCAATGTGTTAATACCAACACTCCTGTTTTTTCTGCCTCCCCCCAGGCTCAGGATGTTCCTGACTTTTTGATTGATTTTTCTGATGTGTTTAGCGAAAGTAAATCTGCATTCTTGCCTCCCCATAGGAGCTATGACTGCGCTATTGAATTAGTGCCTGGTAGTAAATTCCCTAAAGGTCGCCTTTTTAACTTGTCTGTACCTGAACATGACGCTATGCGGTCTTATATCAAGGAATCATTGGAGAAGGGTCATATCAGACCATCCTCTTCACCCTTAGGTGCCGTTTTTTTCTTTGTGGCCAAAAAGGATGGTTCATTAAGGCAGTGTATTGATTATCGTCTTTTGAACAATATTACTGTAAAATATCAATACCCGTTACCTTTGATTTCTGACCTGTTTTCCAGGGTGAAAAACGCTTCTTGGATTACCAAGCTTGACCTCAGGGGGCATATAACCTTATTCGCATTAAGCACGGGGATGAATGGAAGACGGCATTCAGTACCCCTGAGGGGCATTTTGAGTACCTTGTGATGCCCTTTGGGCTCACTAATGCTCCTTCTGTCTTCCAGTCCTTCATGAATGACATTTTCAGGGATTTTGTGGATAAATTTCTGATTGTTTATTTGGATGATATCTTGATTTTTTCTAATGACTGGGACTCTCATGTGAAACATGTTCGAACTGTATTCCAGATTTTGAGAGAGAATGCTCTGTATGTGAAGGGATCAAAGTGTCTTTTTGGCGTACAGAGGATCTCATTTCTGGGATTCATTTTGTCCCCATCTGTTATTGAAATGGACCCGGTCAAGGTTCAGGCCATCTGTGATTGGGTCCAACCTACTTCATTAAAGGCTCTTCAAAGATTTTTGGGTTTTGCCAATTTTTTTCGTAAATTTATTGGTAATTTCTCTGTTATTGTTAAATCATTGACTGATTTGACCAGAAAGGGTTCTGATGTGGTGAATTGGCCTCCTGAGGCAGTCTCTGCATTTCAGGAACTTAAGCAGAGATTCACTTCTGCTCCTGTTCTACGGCAGCCTGATGTTTCTCTGCCATTTCAGGTGGAGGTTGATGCCTCTGAAATTGGGGCAGGTGCCGTTTTGTCCCAAAAAGATCCAGAGACCTCTAAAAGTAACCCTTGTGCCTTTTTCTCTCGAAAATTTTCTCCTACTGAACGTAATTATGACGTGGGTAATCGGGAGTTACTGGCCATGAAGTGGGCTTTTGAAGAGTGGAGACATTGGCTGGAGGGAGCCAAACATCAGGTGGTGGTCCTTACGGACCATAAGAATCTGGTTTATCTGGAATCTGCCAAGCGACTCAATCCTAGACAGGCCAGGTGGGCCTTGTTTTTCACACGTTTTAATTTTGTGGTTTCCTTTCTTCCTGGCACTAAGAATGTTAAGGCGGATGCCCTCTCGAGGAGTTTCCTTGCGGACTCTCCTGAGTTATCTGATCCTTCTGTTATTTTGAAAGAGGGTGTAGTTCTTTCCGCCATCTCACTCAATTTGAGACTTGCTCTGGAGGGGTGTCAGGAGGATAGGCCCGAGCGCTGCCCTGTTGGAAAATTGTTTGTCCCGGACCAGTGGAAAAAGAGTGTGATGTCTGAGATTCATTGTTCCGCGTTGGCTGGGCATCCCGGAATTTTTGGTACCAGAGACTTGGTTAGTCGGTCCTTTTGGTGGCCTACCTTGTCTCGTGATGTCAGGGAATTTGTGCAGTCCTGCGGGACTTGCTCTCGCTCCAAGCCTTGCTCTCGCTCTAGTGGTTTGTTGATGCCATTGCCTGTGCCCAAGAGACCATGGACCCATATCTCTATGGATTTCATTTCCGACCTCCCTGTTTCTCAGAGAATGACCGTCATCTGGGTGATTTGTGATAGGTTTTCCAAGATGATACATCTTGTGCATCACCTAAGTTCCCTTCCTCCTCTGAATTGGTGCCTTTGTTCCTTCAGCACGTGGTTCGTTTACACGGCATTCCTGAGAACATTGTGTCTGACAGAGGAGTCCAGTTTGTTTCCAGATTTTGGAGGACCTTTTGTTCTAAACTTGGTGTTCAATTGTCTTTCTCCTCGGCGTTTCATCCTCAGACCAATGGTCAAACTGAGAGAACAAACCAGACATTGGAGACTTATCTAAGATGCTTTATGTCTGCTGATCAGGATGACTGGGTCTCTTTTTTGCCTTTGGCTGAGTTTGCTCTTAATAATAGGGCTAGCTCTGCCACTTTGATGTCTCCATTTTACTGTAATTCTGGGTTTCACTCTCGATTTTCTTCAGGACAGACGGAGGCTTCTGTCTGTCCAGGTGTTGACTCTGTTGTGGAGCGTATGCAACAGATTTGGGACCAGGTAGTGGAGAGGTTGTCCCTCTCTCAGGAGAGGGCCCAGCGGTTTGCTAACCGGCATAGGACTGATGGTCCTCGGTTTAAAGTGGGGACTTGGTCTGGTTGTCCTCAAGAAATATTCCTATGAGAGTGGCATCTCCTAAATTTAAGCCTAGGTTCATTGGACCTTATAAGATCATGGAGATTCTTAATCCTGTTTCTTTTCGTTTGCTTCTTCCAGGGACATTTAAGATCCATAACGTGTTCCACAAGTCCTTGTTGAAGAGGTTTGTTGAACCAGTGGTTCCTACTGCTTTGCCTCCTGACCCTGCTCTGGTTGAGGGCAATATGGAGTTTGTGGTTGAGAAAATATTGAATTCTCGTTTTTCTAGACGGAAACTCCAGTATTTGGTTAAGTGGAGAGGTTATGGTCAGGAAGACCATTCTTGGGTGTTTGCTTCGGACATCCATGCTAGGAGACTCATCCGTGCGTATCATAGAACTCATCCTGACCGACCTGGTTGCTCAAGTGAGGGTTCGGTGACCCCTCCTCAAGGGGGGTACTGTTGTGAATGGACTTGAAATGAGTTCTGAGCAGAGGCTCCCTCTGGTGGTTACAAGCGGTACTGGACTGTCCAGTGAAGATTGTGAGGAGTGGGAATCAGGTGTTACTGACTGGTCTTATATAAGGGAGTCGCCTTCCCATCAGGGTTGCCGGTGATCAATTGTTCTGGTCTCAGTCATTGAGTCCTGTTTCCTTTGTGGCCTGCTGTGTCGTGTCTGCATCTCCTGCTAACAGATAAGACATTTTCTTCTTTTTGTTTTTGTGCTTGATTTTTGCATTTTGTCCTGCACTTCTGTGGGGGCCTTCAGGGTCCTCTCCGGGGGCTTTTGCCCTCTCAGTTTAGTTCAGCCACTGATGTTTGTACTTTTGCTTTTTCCAGTTTTTTCAGTGGCTGCTGTTTTGATTTTGTTACACCAGAGAACTAATTTAGGTGGTAGAGGTCGTGTGATCTCAGGTGATTTTGAAATTAGTAGAGTTGGTGCTTTTCAGGGTTTTTTGGGATTGCAGTAAGTGCCCTTCCTATCCTTTTCTATTTAGGTAGTTTGGGCCCCAACGTTTGCTCATACTATTTTCTGTCTGTGTCAGTATTTCATCTTGTCTAACCGCCATTACATGTTTGGGGGCTTTCTATGTTCTTTGGGGATCTGCTCCGGGGCAGATAGCTTTCCTCTTTCTATCTTTAGGAGTAGTTAGTTTCTCAGGCTGTGACGAGGCGTCTAGGACCAACGTAGGAACGCTCCACGGCTGCCTCTAGTTGTGGTGGTTAGTCAGGGTACTGCAATCTCATAGATTCCAACTTCTCTGGTGTATTGCCTTTTTTACCTGCACTCCTCAGCTACCGAAACATAACATTCCCCCTTCCAATTCCCTACCATGTCACCTGCTCCTCCTGCCCAACCCTCCACTCCACCACCACCCACCTGTTCTGCCTTGTCTTCCCATTCCTTTTCTCTTTCCACCCCTTCATCTCTTCCTGTTCCTTCACCACCACCATGCCGGTCGTCCCTCCACACTCCCACGGTCAAAGTGTCCCGCAGCCCCTCCAGCAGTATTTCCACCCCACACTACACAGACCTGTAAATGTGTAATTATTTTTTTTCATGAAATAAAAAAAAAAAATTAATAAAAAAATAAAGTTGACTAAAGAAATAAAGTTTAATAAAAAAAAGGTTATTTCAATGTGAAACATTTGGCCAAAAGGCCTAATTTTATCACAATTATATTAAAAAATTTTTTAAAATAAATTGTTCATTGGTTTAACATTGTTGTCTGTCTTTTATTTATAGGATGTTAAGTTTTAAATTTTGTAGACAGGTAAAGCTATTTGGTAACACAAACACCATTATTAAAAAACACCTAACTGTTGTGAATAGGCTGGAAATGAGTTCTGAGCAGAAGCTCCCTCTGGTGGTTACAAACGGTACTGGACTGTCCAGTGAAGATTGTGAGGATTGGGAATCAGGTGTTACTGACTGGTCTTATATAAGGGAGTCACCTTCCCATCAGGGTTGCCGGTGATCAATTGTTCTGGTCTCAATCCTTGATTCCTGTTTCCTTAGAAGCCTGCTGTGTTGTGTCTGAATCTCCTGCTAACAGATAAGACATTTTCTTCTTTTTGTTTTTGTGCTTGATTTTTGCATTTTTTCCTGCACTTCTGTGGGGGCCTTCAGGGTCCCCTCTGGGGGCTTTTGCCTCTCAGTTCAGTTCAGCCACTGATGTTTGTACATTTGCTTTTTCCAGTTTTCTCAGTGGCTGCTGTTTTGTTTTTGGTTACACCAGAGAACTAATTTAGGTGGTAGAGGTCGTGTGATCTCAGGTGTTTTTGAAATTAGTAGAGTTGGTGCTTTTCAGGGTTTTTTGGGATTGCAGTAAGTGCCCTTCCTATCCTTTTCTATTTAGTAAGTTTGGGCCCCAACGTTTGCTCATACTATTTTCTGTCTGTGTCAGTATTTCTTCTTGTCTAACCGCCATTACATGTTTGGGGGCTTTCTATGTTCTTTGGGGATCTGCTCCGGGGCAGATAGCTTTCCTCTTTCTATCTTTAGGTGTAGTTAGTTTCTCAGGCTGTGACGAGGCGTCTAGGACCAATGTAGGAACGCTCCACGGCTGCCTCTAGTTGTGGTGGTTAGTCAGGGTACTGCAATCTCATAGTTTCCAACTGCTCTGGTGTATTTCCTTTTTGCCTGCTCTCCTCAGTTACCAAATCATAACACCTAACTTTGGCTAAAAGGTTCATAAATTTAACCTTTTTGCCAAAGTTGTGTCCCGGGTTGTGTAGTATGCAAAGTATATTATTTTTTTGCCAAAATTGTGTACTTGTAGGTTATCCCATACAAGAGGGTTGCCCAACTCCAGTCCTCTAGGCCCACCAACAGATCAGGTTTTCAGGATTTCCTTTGTATTGCACAGGTGAGGCAATTATCACCTGAGCAATACAAAGGAAATCATGAAAACATGACCTGTTGGTGTGCCTTGAGGACTGGAGATGGGGAACCCTGCCCTACAATGTACACTTTTTTGGACAAAAGGTGAAATACTTTTGTTAAAAAAAACAGCCAGGTACACAACTATGGCAAAAAGGTTACAGACAGTAGAAAACACACAAGAAGGTAGACAAGTTAACTTTAAAGGTTTATTGTGGGTACAGAAATTTTTAAAACAACAAATACATTTATCACACTCTGTCATCCTGCCAGTCAACTCTACCTTCTGATGACACAAAGTATTGGGCAAAGTGATCCCTCATTCTTGAAACCGCGACTGTACTGCAAGTGGTAATGTTGCTGTAGTCGTGCAAAGTTGTTTCTTGATTGTGGTCCTCCATAGAAATCGGTTCCTTGGTTAGGACAAAATTATGTAGGACCACGCACGCTTTAACAACATCATCCACAGTCTCGGTCTTCAAGTTTATTGCAGTCAAAAGGACACGCCATTTAGCTGTCATATTCCCAAAGGCACACTCCACCATCCGTTTGGCTCTTGTGAGGCGGTAGTTGAAAATTCTTTTGGTATGTGTTAATCCTCTGCTGGAGTACGGCTTCAAGAGGTGTTCGGACAGCTGGAATGCCTCATCACCTACACAAACGAATGGCATTGGTGGGCCTGAAGTTTGAGGCAGTGGCCTAGGGGTGGAAACTGAAAATTGTTTCCGTACAGTTTACGGCCCATAGCAGAAAGTTTAAAAACTTGAGAGTCATTGGACCGTCCATAAGACCCAATGTCCACCGCAATAAACTTGTACTCCGCATCTGCAATAGCCATCAGGACAACCGAAAAATATTTTTTGCAGTTGTAGAATTCTGATCCGGTTCCTGAAGGCTTTTGAATGCGGATATGTTTGCCATCAACAGCGCCCAGGCAATTGGGGTAACTGGCAGATACATTGAAACTGGTCCGCTATTTGAAGCCACCGGTCTGTAATTGGCTCTGGAAGAAATTCTCCAACCAAACAGTCCACAGAGCACGACAAGTGTACTTTATTATCCCTGATAGCGTTGATATTCCCAGGCGGTATTGGAAATGGAGCGATGACAGAGTTTTGCCAGTTGCCAGAAATCTGAAAACAAAATAGAAAATACAAATTATTTCAGAAACACAGCATTACATACCAGAACTCAGCTATAACTATTGGAGATACCAAAAATAATAACATCAATGACAAACACTGTTTTGTAAAAAATTTTTGTCTACTGATATGGCTCCCTTGTTGTCCTGTGATGTTAAATAAATTATAAAATTACAAGTGTGCTCAAGCAAACAGATCCAATACATATAGCTTACCTTATAGTGACCATGAGACGCTCTGCCGGAGAAATCGAGAACCGACAATAGGTGTCCGATTTTTTTATTTGGTCTCCAACACGCTCCTGCAAATAGTCAAAGTTTTCTTTATTCATCCGCAGATAGGCAAAAAATTTCTCTGGATTTTCTCGCAGCTCCATGTTCAGTGTAGAATACACACCACGAGTTAATCTCTGTGCCGTGATGGGATGGATCCACATACGGCGTCATCTTCGCTGGCGCTGATGCATAATGCGCTGCTCAATCTTTCGCTCCTTCTCCATAACTATAAACCTCAAGCGATTCGCCTCCGCAGTAAAATCAACAAGATTCTTGAAGATATTGCCGATAATGACATCCATGTTCGCCAATCACTTGCTACTTGCTCTTCTCTGCAACCTGCACCTTGCCCCTCTACAACCTGTCAAAGATGGGCTGTAGGAACAGTGTATATATAGAATTACAGTAGCCAATCATGTTTGGAACCCCAAAAAAGGGTGTTTTTAAAAACTGGATCCGGCGCATTCCGTTGAAAACGGATGCAAAACCGGATAAACCGGATGAGACGGATCCGTTTTTTTTCCGGAGCACAGAAATGGATCCGGTGAAAAACCGGATGCGTCTCATCCGGTTTTACATACTAGTTGCCGGATGCGGCGCTGCGGCAAAATGCCGGGGCGCCGTCAGGCGCAAAACGGATGTGTGATAGAGGCCTAAAAGGAACTCCAACGTCATGCGGAGTAAGATGGTATGCTGTACCTTACTGTAGGTCGTTCCACCTCTGAGTTATGTAATTCAGAAGTTCTGTAGCAAAATGCTTCTTTGGAGAAAGAGGAGTGCTTCCATAACTCCGCCCCTTTAGTGATGTCACGACCAGGGGGGTATAAGATAATCTCGGCACACACCATATGATTTAGTGATAGTGATTTTTAATGAAATTCAAAAGCCAGTACATACAGACGTTTCGGTCTGAAACAAGACCTTCCTCAATGTACTGTAATATAGAACAAAATATATAGAAAATAAGACAAAAAGAAATGGGCATAAAATAAGTATATACAGATATATATAATATATGGACATATTGTATATTGATGAGCAAATAGTAGATAACCATTAACATATAATGTTTGGAAACATCCATTA
Source organism: Oophaga sylvatica (assembly GCA_033576555.1). Lineage (NCBI taxonomy): Eukaryota > Metazoa > Chordata > Amphibia > Anura > Dendrobatidae > Oophaga > Oophaga sylvatica. The sequence continues at coordinate 105,925,626 of JARQOD010000005.1, forward strand.
TTATCTCTTCAGATAATGATATAAGAAAGATATGCATTGAGAGGTGTATACCAACCCCTATGTGGAGACCAGAACTTATAGGCAACAAAAATATACGTACCAGTAACTGGCATTAATAGACCAGGTGATAATTGTATGAAAATCTGGGAACAATATTATGAAATTGAGTAACATTTATTATGTGGAGAGTGAACGGTGTCCAGAGATATTATTATCATATACATACCACAGATATAGCTCTAAAAAGTGCGCTGCAGACTGTTGTCTGTGGGGAGAAGGGTGACTAAATGATATGAGTCACGAAAGTTATCCGCTATTGTGATGAAGGATTGGTACAAAAACAAGTGTCGCTAATGCAGGTAAGTGCTTACCGTTTGGATGAGCTAAGGAGGTACAGCGGCTGCGACGCGGTATACCACCGCTTGTCATGAAGCGCTGAGGTGAGTGAGCTGCTGGTATAAGAAGCCAAAGCAGCGTGGGGACCGGACCGGAAGTCCGGTACCGGAAGTGAAGTGGCGTGCGTGTCATGGAGACGATCGTGCGTTCCAGCACAGGAAACAGTATGGTGGTTGGCAAAAAATTGCTAGTTGTGTGACACAGGCGCCATATTGTGATTGGAAAAACGCAGATAAGTGTTAGTGACAATCCATAACAGCGGAAAAAGTGGATAGATCATCCTGACTCTGGATGGTGAAAAGAATTCGTGTTCCCAGTTTCGTGCACATAGAGAGGGGTGCTCACAATGGTAGATTCTGTAATAGAAACAGATAGTCAGTATCCAATATATCAAGCTTATGACAATTGTACGACATTAGAGGATAACAAAAACCAAGTTATACGGTAAATGACATAATGTCATATTCTCTATTAAGTCCATGAGGGTGTAGTGTATTGAGTTCATGGATCCAGAAAGCCTCTCTTTTCTTGAGGAGGCTGATACGATCACCCCCCCTCCTGGGTGCTTGTATATGTTCAATAACCTGGTATTTAAGTTGCGCTATGTTATGGCCAGAAGATATGAAGTGATTCGGGATTGGAAGAAGCAGATTTTTACATCTAATCGTGGACTTGTGCTTAGATATACGGTCTTTTATGACTTGTGTAGTCTCGCCCACATACATTAAGCCACAGGGGCATTTTAACAGGTAAATGACAAAGCTGGAGTTGCAGGTAAAATATCCCTTAATTTCATATTTTTTGCCTGTCTGAGGATGGAAAAATGCATTGCCTTTAGTAATGTTGTTGCATTGCATGCATTGTAGGCATGGACTTAATAGAGAATATGACATTATGTCATTTACCGTATAACTTGGTTTTTGTTATCCTCTAATGTCGTACAATTGTCATAAGCTTGATATATTGGATACTGACTATCTGTTTCTATTACAGAATCTACCATTGTGAGCACCCCTCTCTATGTGCACGAAACTGGGAACACAATTCTTTTCACCATCCAGAGTCAGGATGATCTATCCACTTTTTCCGCTGTTATGGATTGTCACTAACACTTATCTGCGTTTTTCCAATCACAATATGGCGCCTGTGTCACACAACTAGCAATTTTTTGCCAACCACCATACTGTTTCCTGTGCTGGAACGCACGATCGTCTCCATGACACGCACGCCACTTCACTTCCGGTACCGGACTTCCGGTCCGGTCCCCACGCTGCTTTGGCTTCTTATACCAGCAGCTCACTCACCTCAGCGCTTCATGACAAGCGGTGGTATACCGCGTCGCAGCCGCTGTACCTCCTTAGCTCATCCAAACGGTAAGCACTTACCTGCATTAGCGACACTTGTTTTTGTACCAATCCTTCATCACAATAGCGGATAACTTTCGTGACTCATATCATTTAGTCACCCTTCTCCCCACAGACAACAGTCTGCAGCGCACTTTTTAGAGCTATATCTGTGGTATGTATATGATAATAATATCTCTGGACACCGTTCACTCTCCACATAATAAATGTTACTCAATTTCATAATATTGTTCCCAGATTTTCATACAATTATCACCTGGTCTATTAATGCCAGTTACTGGTACGTATATTTTTGTTGCCTATAAGTTCTGGTCTCCACATAGGGGTTGGTATACACCTCTCAATGCATATCTTTCTTATATCATTATCTGAAGAGATAATAATGGATGTTTCCAAACATTATATGTTAATGGTTATCTACTATTTGCTCATCAATATACAATATGTCCATATATTATATATATCTGTATATACTTATTTTATGCCCATTTCTTTTTGTCTTATTTTCTATATATTTTGTTCTATATTACAGTACATTGAGGAAGGTCTTGTTTCAGACCGAAACGTCTGTATGTACTGGCTTTTGAATTTCATTAAAATCACTATCACTAAATCATATGGTGTGTGCCGAGATTATATTATATATCACTATACGGATTGGGATCCTTCCCTGGCACCACTTTTTTCTACAGTAGTGCCAAAGATATTATCTAAATGCATTAACCCTTTCTTTGAGCACACTGTTACCTTGGGCAATGTCATCATCATCATCTCTGACGTTCTCATATAATGCGGATGAAACATCCAACATCATAGCACAATCCACCCTATCCACCGATTTTTTGCGAGTTCCCCCCAAAGAAACTAGGGGTCGTGATCTAGAAAGAGAACTCCGAAGATTCACCAATTTTGAACTACACTGCGCAACCCTAACGGAATACCTCAAAGTACAGAGGATCCCGAGAGGGTTACGCGTACCACTACGTCCTACCTTGTTTAGTGATTCACAAGAATTTTGTACTAGATTTGAACAAATTATTAATAAATGTTCCTTTGATCTCATGACTCTCACGCTTGAACATCTCCATCGAGCCATCACCAAAAGTAAAGAAGAAATCACTAACATCGAGAGACAACTCACTGCATCTACGTCTACAGAGGAATTTACCAACCTCAAAAGCAAGATTAACGAAACGATCAATTTACATCGCCGAGAGACCGAAACAAGAAAGAGAAACAAATTCGCCCGTGACACTGAGGATTACGAACAACAAAGAGTCTACAAATGGCAAGTATCGCCTACGTCTGGGAACTTCTCACGTTCTTACTACAGATCCTCCACAGATGCATCTACTTCTGGCTCAGACAGAGAAAGACCCTACACGTCAAACCGTTTTTTAGGACAAAGGAGGCGGTCCACAAGAAGAAGAGGACCCGCCGAGGACAGAGACACTCGAAGAGATTTCAACCGTGTGACTCACTCCCAGGTAACAATCCCCTGGTGATAAACATTTCTTCTAGGAGTCTGGGTATAGCAGAACATCGGTTGCTACAAAAGGGCCTTTCCTTTTGCCTCAGTTATAAGTACAACACCTTCAAACTCGACATGGATCTACAACATTTTTTTAGATCCCTCAGACTTAAGTTGTACTTTGCTAATATCACATCCTCTAACACCTCCATTAGCACAACCAGTACATTGCTATCAGCCCAAAGTTTGGGCCTTAAAAACAAGAGTACCTTTAGACCCCCCCTAGGTTCCCACGCTTTGGAGACATTCATCTCCTTCATTCAAAACACATTCATGTCACTCAAGGTAGACATGAATAGAAAAAAATTATTCTTCCCATCCAATATGACCTCATTAGATCAACAGGCTCTACGGAACCTACAGGAAGATAAAAACATCATAGTAAAACCAGCAGACAAAGGGGGAGCAATTGTCGTACTCGACAAAACTATGTACCTTGAAGAAATACACAGACAACTGAATGATATCACAATCTATAAAAAACTAGACCGTGATCCCACAAATGAGATCAAGTCTGATATCCAGGCTATCATTACTAAATATGTCATGAAAGGCACTATAGACACCAAGACTGGTGACTATCTCCAAAAGAAATTTCCCATCATTCCAGTCTTCTATGTATTACCAAAAGTGCACAAATGCCTTACTAACCCACCGGGGAGGCCCATAGTTGCCTCCACGGATTCTATTTTTTCTCCAATAGCTAAATATTTAGAAAAAATTCTTACACCACTCATCAAACAAACTGCCTCTTTCATCCTAGACACGGGTGAATTCCTTAACATTATACACAATCTTGACAGCATCCCTGAGGAAGCCCTATTTGTCACTTTTGACATCAAGGACCTTTATACATCCATACCACACAAAGAAGGTATTCTCTCTGTACGAAGGCTCCTCGAATCCTCGACATTCAATCCAGACCAAATCAACATGTGCTGTGAGTTACTCACCATCATACTATCCAAGAATTATTTCCTATTTGGTGATATATATTACTTACAGACCAAAGGGACCGCAATGGGCTCGAATACAGCACCTCCGTACGCTAATTGCTACGTGGCCCATTATGAGGAGAGCTTAATATACGCCAATGATCTTTTCCGCACACATGCCATGATGTGGAAAAGATACATCGACGATGTCTTTTGCATCTGGAATGGCTCAGTAAACTCCCTTAACAACTTCTTTTCCTTTTTGCGCACATCTTGGCCTGGCCTAGATTTTACCATGACTTCTGACATGAACAGTGCAAATTTTTTAGACGTACGTATCCTAAGATCAACTGACAACAAATTGTCAACAGATATATACACTAAACCAACAGACCGCAACAGTCTTCTACACTATGAGAGTTTTCACCCCACCAAAATGAAAAATTCAATTCCAAAATCCCAACTCAAAAGGGTCCAAAGAATTGTTTCAGACACATCAACAAGGGACATACGCAGCGAAGAAATGCGTTCCAAATTCCGGATAAGGGGCTATCCTGAATATACTCTCAATAACATAGATAATCCTACCACTGTTAGATCTGATACTCAGGACAGAATTCCATTTGTTCATGACTACCACCCCATAGCCTATCGACTTCACTCGAGTATACGTCGTCATTGGCATTTACTCAATACAGCACATCCCAATATTAAGGAATTCACCAAACCGTTTCTCCCTTGTTTCCGCCGACCTCGGAACATCAGAGATCATCTAGTCAGAGCAGACATTGGCTCCTCTCACCCACCAAAACAACAGCGTTTCATCACGAATCCCAAATTTGGGACATTTCCATGCCTACAATGCATGCAATGCAACAACATTACTAAAGGCAATGCATTTTTCCATCCTCAGACAGGCAAAAAATATGAAATTAAGGGATATTTTACCTGCAACTCCAGCTTTGTCATTTACCTGTTAAAATGCCCCTGTGGCTTAATGTATGTGGGCGAGACTACACAAGTCATAAAAGACCGTATATCTAAGCACAAGTCCACGATTAGATGTAAAAATCTGCTTCTTCCAATCCCGAATCACTTCATATCTTCTGGCCATCACATAGCGCAACTTAAATACCAGGTTATTGAACATATACAAGCACCCAGGAGGGGGGGTGATCGTATCAGCCTCCTCAAGAAAAGAGAGGCTTTCTGGATCCATGAACTCAATACACTACACCCTCATGGACTTAATAGAGAATATGACATTATGTCATTTACCGTATAACTTGGTTTTTGTTATCCTCTAATGTCGTACAATTGTCATAAGCTTGATATATTGGATACTGACTATCTGTTTCTATTACAGAATCTACCATTGTGAGCACCCCTCTCTATGTGCACGAAACTGGGAACACGAAATTCTTTTCACCATCCAGAGTCAGGATGATCTATCCACTTTTTTCCGCTGTTATGGATTGTCACTAACACTTATCTGCGTTTTTCCAATCACAATATGGCGCCTGTGTCACACAACTAGCAATTTTTTGCCAACCACCATACTGTTTCCTGTGCTGGAACGCACGATCGTCTCCATGACACGCACGCCACTTCACTTCCGGTACCGGACTTCCGGTCCGGTCCCCATGCTGCTTTGGCTTCTTATACCAGCAGCTCACTCACCTCAGCGCTTCATGACAAGCGGTGGTATACCGCGTCGCAGCCGCTGTACCTCCTTAGCTCATCCAAACGGTAAGCACTTACCTGCATTAGCGACACTTGTTTTTGTACCAATCCTTCATCACAATAGCGGATAACTTTCGTGACTAGAGTTGAGCGATACTTTCCGATATCCTAAAGTATCGGAATCGGAATGGTATCGCCGATATCACTAAAATATCGGCGATACCCGATACCGATACCGGAAGTCCCATGTAAGTCTATGGGAACAAAATATCGAAATTAAAAAAAACCCATTCTTGCCTTGTTGGTTAATTGTACATGAAGGAAAACAAGAAAGAGTAATGTAGAATGTATTGGGGAAGGTTGAGGAGACATTAAAGGCATAGATGTTTAACCCAATCAAATGGAATAGCATAAATATTTTTTTTTTTAAAGATGTTCGGATTGACGAAGAAATTGACAATGTTGTTAACGTTTTTTATATTTTGGCAAATATGTATATTACACAACTTCCATGCTCTTCATCTTCACCTTTTTAACTTTTCACACACTTTCTCCTTCATAATCTTCTGCAGCATCATCTTTTTCATCAAATTATTCTTCATCTTCGCCTTCTTTATCTTCTTCTTAAACTTCTTGCTATTCATCTTTGTTAACATTACTCATATTCTTCTTATTAAACTATTATTCTTATTCATATTCTGCTTCATCTTCTTCATCATATTCTTATTTGTGACAGAGAATCCTGTACTTGTAATCTGTCAAAGTATGAATTTTTCATCCTTCCGTTCTTGCTGTCACAAAAGATTTAAATTACAACAGTATTTGTCCGTGTTCAGTTTAGCCTGCAGCAGCAGGCATTTTCCAGGGGCACCACGAGGAGGAACGGACTCACCCCCATACACTGCTTAGTCTTCTTCTGCTTAGAATTTAGAGCATATATTTTGCTCTTCATTTTGGTCTTATACTTCATGTTCTTCTGCTTTTAGATCTTCTGCTTATTGTTCTTGTGTCTCTTGTTCCGTATCTTGTATTTGTAGCACAATCTTGTACCAGCTGATGTTACTGGGACACGGTTACTAAGCAGGAGGTACCTGTGCTCCAAAGCACTACCAAGGACCAGCAGACGTTGCTGGAACTCGGATACCGAGATTGAGGCACCTAGGCCAAAGGCACTGCGGAGAACCAGTTGACGGTACTGGAACCCGGACGGGTAGCAGAAGGTACAAGAGCCAATGCAAGTAACGAGGACCAGCTGACTGTGCTGGAACCCGGAGGGGCAGCAGAAGGAAAAGAGCCAATGGCACAACCGAGGACCAGCTGACGTTACTGGGACACGGTTACTAAGCAGGAGGTACCTGTGCTCCAAAGCACTACCAAGGACCAGCAGACGTTGCTGGAACTCGGATACCGAGATGGAGGCACCTAGGCCAAAGGCACTGCGGAGAACCAGCTGACGGTACTGGAACCTGGAGGGGCAGCAGAAGGAAAAGAGCCAATGGCACAACGAGGACCAGCTGACGTTACTGAACCCCAGTAACACAGGAGCAAGTGTTGACTGTGCTAACAGCACTTCCAAGCAACAACTGGCGGTGTTGGAGCCCAGGGTCAAGGAGGATGTTTAAATACTAGATCAAGTAATTTCCTTGTTACCTGTCAATTTTAAATGTCTATACTTCAAACAAGAGAAAGATAACCTTTACTACCATAAGATGATGATTTCATTTAAACTAATATCTAGATAAATAAAGAATTGACAAACATAAACACATACATTAACATGTTGAACAGCAATGCAAACCACAAAATAAATTAGTTAAGGAATCTGCTATACGGTTGTACATAAAAGCATACAAGTACATATCTGAATCCATTAATGATGGATAAGTAACAGTATGTACACCATTTTTATTGTATAGACAATGAATGTCTGACTTCAAAACATCATCAGCATTACAAGTAATCTGTGATATTACTAAAATGTTCCATTTGCTGAATAATGTCACTAAATATTTTATACAAAATTATACAATTTCCATCATGTAATACTCATAATATGTGGCAATAATCATTTTTATTAACAAACATAACCTTTAAAAAGTGCATAGTGCATAGTGAAAATTGCTATTTATGGCTGACTGTCGACTTGGAAGCATGACAACAGATAGATAAGGTATATATAGATGAGACTGCATAGCCACAGATGGTGAATGGCGATGTAATACTGTACCTCAATAAAGTGTGCGTCACTACTACATAATTTTTTTTATATAGCTTTATAAACAGGGTACATGGATGTATGCTTGTGCCTTTGTTTTGACGCACAGACTGCCTTCCTGCTGAGACGCATTGGGTAGTGAACAGTTGTGTGCAGTGTTCACTGCAGTCTCTGCGGAATAACCACACTTAGACCTTATAACTTTTCAGACTTTCTTTATCAATCTACCAAGATGAAGAAGGCAGGGAGTAAGGCACGTGGTCGTGGAGTTTCTTCAGGGAGAGGACGTGGGGATTCTGTGGCTGCTGCGGCCCCCAGTGACACAGCATCCACCAGTTTTCCCCGTGAGCGTTCCTTTATGCGCACTTTTGTAGGAGCTCGGAGTACTCCCCTGCTGCGGGAAGAACAAATTGAAGCCGTTGTTGTTTGGATGTCAGCCAATGCATCGACTTCAATTGCTTCCACCTCCTCTCAGGACCACAGCACTGTTGGGCAACCATCTGTCTCTTCACCGCCTGGCAAATTGCCCAGGCAGTCAGAGAGTTCTGTACAGGAGCCAGCTGAGTGTCTGCTTCTGTTCTCAGAATCTATTGGCTTGCAAACAGGGGCCCAGCCAAGCAGCATTCTGTAATGTGAAGAGGGAGTATGCAGTGATGCGCAACAGCTGTGTCTCTCTGAATCTGAAGAGGCGGGTGAGACAGTGCCGATGGTCAGCACACCGCAGAACGCATCTGATGATGATGAGACCCAGGTGCCAGTTTCTGTTGAGCATGGTGCTGGCCAGACCACCCAACAGCAGGTGTTGGAAGAGGGTAGTGGAGATGATGAGGTCCAAGACCCAACATGGCATGAGGAACAGGAAGGTGGTGGGAGCAGCTCAGAGGAATAATAATAATATTTATTTATATAGCGCCATCATATTCCGCAGCGCTTTACAGTTTAGCAGTTTCAGAACACAAGTCATAAGTAACAACGTTAACAATACAATAATTTAAGCTAAATAAGTCGCCCTGCTCGTGACAGCTTACAATGTACAATGAGATGGGGGAGATACAAAGTATAGGTGTTTATATACAATGGTGCATTTACAATGATGTTCCAGCCATCTTAAGGGACTGAGGGATGGAGATAGTGAATGGGCTAGAGACACACACACACTTACACAGAATACATAGAATGACTTTGATTAGTGAATGTGATAGGCCGCTCTGAACAAATGTGTTTTGAGGGAGCGCCTGAAACCATGCAAATTGTGGATAGTCCTAATTTCTTGGGGTACAGCATTCCAGAGGATTGGCGTAGAGCAGGAGAAGTCTTGGAGTCGGGGTGGGAGGTACGTATTAGTGCAGAGGTTAGTCGAAAGTCGTTTGCAGAGCGCAGCAGTCGGTTAGGCCGATAGATAGAAATGAGGGAGGAGATGTAGGAGGGGTGCTGCACTGTGGATAGCTTTGTGGCTGAGAACCAGTACTTTGGTTGAAAGCTGGGAGAGGCCTAGAGAAATGGTTAGTGATAGAAGGAAGATAGAGGAAGACATTGCCCCAACGGTACAAACAGGAGGGAGAGTTAGGCTGCAGACTCGGTTGCCTGTAGCCTCCAGTTTGGCACCTGTTCGGAGCAGTTGTCTTCCAAAAGTCAAAACGTGCGCTCCCAGGACTTGCACTGCGTGGTCCTTTTTTCACACACTTGCACATGATATTTGCTATGTGAAATGCAAGCTGTGTAATCAAAAATTAAAAATAGCTAAAAGTGTCAGTCACCTCAATACCACAAATATGTGGAAACATGTGCGGACAAAGCACGTAGTTGAGTTACAAAGACACACTGGAGATGTAGGCCAACCTACAGCAGCACCTACATCTTCAGGTTGTGTTGAAGCCTCTTCATCGAGCTCACACACAGCTGGTTCTGCTTCCTCACAGGATCGCCATGGAAGAACCTCGGCCACTGTTGTCCAGAGACAAACTGTTATTCCACACACAGCAGCAAGTTCCCTGTCATCCTCACACTCCCAGGCCACAAAACAGCCATCGGTAGCACAGGCATGGGATAAAAGACGGCCATACTCCGCAAACCATGCACGAGCACAGGCTCTGAATGCTGGCATTGCAAAACTCCTGTCCCTTGAAATGCTGTGATTCAGGCTGGTGGAGACAGACAGTTTCCGTAACTGAATATCATTGTCAGTCCCACAATACAATGTGCCAAGCCGATTTCATTTCAGCAGGCAAGCCGTCCCTGGTCTGCAAAAGCATGTTGAGGGAAAAATTAAACATGCGCTACTAAAAGCCCTCAGTAGTAAGGTCCACCTGACCACCGATGCGTGGACCAGTACCCATTGTTATGATCTGCTACAACCAGTAAGGAAAGAAGGGAATTCTGTCCCTACAATACAACTAAGCTGAATCCCTACGATGTAACGGGGAACCTGATCCTGCGACCAGACCCGCTAAAGTCCTCATCTAGTGTGAACGAAGACCTATAGTTGCGAGGGAGTAATCCCTACAAGATCTAGGGACTGGGAGAAAAGGTGGACACCTCCTAACATAAATTGTAGCATGGATAATTAAACAGAAAAATAAATACTTTGTGATCCTAACATCAAGCAAAACTGACAGATTAAGGCACCTAAGCACCCGGCTAGCTTAACAGTAGATAATACAATGAAGTCAAGCAAAGCCAGAAGGGCGGAGCCAGACTAAATAGGGAAAAAAGGTCATGTGACCAGCAAACTGAAACAAAACCTAACAAGAGGGTTCTAACACCCATGGCCAGGGACAATACCTTTCCCTCACTGCCCATTGGGTCAATGTTGTGCAGCCGGGTACTGATCTTGCGAGTGGCGCTGTACGTGTTCTGCCAACTCCAAGGATTGCAGGAATCAAGTCTGTACACATTGATTCCTCCTCCTACTCCAGTTCCTCAGAATCATCGCTGCAGGAGCCGTCACGGTCTACCTCCACATGGACCCGTGAACGTTTACCTGTTGCGACCGATATGAGCACAGCCGTGTCCAAATGTCAACAGGCCGTCCTGAAATTAATTTCCATGGGGAATCTTAGCCACACAGCGCAGGAGCTCTGTAATGCCATAAAGCAGGAGAGCGACGTGTGGTTTTTGGAAGAGAATCTACAGGCAGGCTTGGTAGTGTGTGACAATGGCCGAAATCTGGTGTCAGCTCTGGGCCTTGGCAACCTCACTCACATACCATGTCTGTCATATGTGCTCAACTTGGTCGTGCAGAGTTTTTTGAGGGACTATCCGGATCTTGATGCACTGCTGCACAAGGTCCGCCTAGAGTGCGCTCACTTGCGACGTTCCAGCATGGCCAGATCGCTGATTGCAGCTCTGCAACGCAGATTTACACTTCATGAACATCGCATCATATGTGACGTACCCACCAGGTGGAATTCCTCGTTACATATGTTGGAGCGGTTGTGTGAGCAGCAGCCAACAGTAATGGAGGATCAGCTGCATCAGGCGCAGTCAACTCGCAATTTGCGCCGTTCACACTTCACCACTACTGAGTGGGCCTCTATAATAAGAATAATAATATTATTTATTTATATAGCGCCATAATATTCCGCAGTGCTTTACAGTTTAACAGTTTCAAAACACAAGTCATAAGTAACAACGTTAACAATACAATAATTAAAGCAAAATCAGCCGCCCCTGCTGGTGAAAGCTTACAATCTACAATGAGGTGGGGGAGATACAAAGTACAGGTGTTTATATACAATGGTGTTTTTACAATGATGGTCCAGCCATTTTAAGGGAGTGAGGGATGCATGGAGATAGTGAATGGGCTACACACACAGAATTACACATAGAATGACTTTGATTAGTGAATGTGATAGGCCACTGTGAACAAATGTGTTTTGGGGGAGCGCCTGAAACCATCCAAATTGCGGATAGTCCTAATTTCTTGGGGTAGAGCATTCCAGAGGATTGGCGCAGCGCGGGTGAAGTCTTGGAGTTGGGAGTGGGAGGTACGGATTAGTGCAGAGGTTAGTCGAAGGTCGTTTGCAGAGTGCAGCAGTCGGTTAGGCCGATAAATATAAATAAGGGAGGAGATGTAGGGGGGTGCTGCGCTGTGGAGAGCTTTGTTGGTGAGAACCAGTAATTAGAATTGGATCCTATAATGAATGGGCAGCCACTGCCAGTGTAATGAGTGGCGAATAACTCTATGAAGGATATCTGCCACGTTTTGCGTGCGTTTGATGAGTCAACGCGGATGGCGAGTGCAGATGATGCACTAGTCAGCCTGACTGTCCCCCTTATCTGCCTGCTTCAAAAAACACTGCAAGCACTAAGGCATGAGTTTTTGGAAGAGGTGGAGGATGAGGAGTCACAAATTCCATCACCTTCTGGACAGTCAGCGCAACGTGGTTCCTCACAAAGGGCTGGAGGACTTTCAAAGTACCATGCTGTATCAACAATTGAACCTCCAGAGTCGCTGTCTATATTTTCATAACCATTACAAACTTTTAATGTATTTACAAAGCACATAATGTACATTTTTTGTCTATCCTTTTGTAATGCTATTGTGTTTCCATAAACTGATGTTACAGAATTATGATACAAAGTTTTTAAATTTTGAGTTTTAAATTTTGTAAATTTATATGTATTTGAAGGACTTTGTGAGGAGGATGAGGAGGAGTCAATGGAGGAGGAAGACATCGCTCCAGAGGGAGGTAGACAATGCTCTAGTCAGTATGTAGACCAAGGGTGGGGTGATGCACAGCAGGCGGAGATGACGCCTCTTGCAGGGGACAACGTTTCTTGGCCAGTTGGGAGTCTGCAGCACATGGTTGATTTCATGCTGCAGTGGCTGAGAAACGACCGCCGCATTGAACACATTCACACCACGTCTGATTATTGGGTGTACACCCTCCTAGACCCTCGCTACCGGGACAACTTACAAAGCCTCATCACACCGTTGAACCGGGAGCGTAAAATGCGGAAGTACCAAGACACACTGGTGCAATCCATAATGTTCTCCATTCCAGCCGAGAGCTGCTGCTGCTACTGCTTTACAAAGCAGCTCTGTGCGTCGAGGCAGTGGAGACAGCTCTGCAACAAGAGGGAGCACAAGCAGCGCCTCTGCACAGGGCAAGAACAGTATGTTCCAAATGTGTCGAAGTTTTGTGGCAGCGCCACCAATGTCTACACCATCCGAGACGGCTCCAGTCAGCAGGAGGCAACATTTCCGTAAGATGGTGACAGACTACATGTCTTGCCCTCTCAGTGTACTCCCAGATGGCTCTTCCCCATTCAAGTTTTGTGTCTCTAAGCTGGATACATGGCCAGAGCTTAGCCAGTATGCATTGGAGGTGCTGGCTTGATCTGCTGCCAGTGTATTATCGGAGCGCGTCTTTACTGCTGCAGGTGGTGTACTAACAGACCGTTGCATGCGACTATACTCCGATAATGTAGAACGGCTTACTTTTCTGAAAATGAACTAGGCATGGATCTCGCCTGAATTTTCCTGTCCGGTTTCAGATTAACTAACTGGTTGGCAACGTTTTCCATGTCTCCTGTTATGTTCATCTTTCTACCACCTGAGCTATACTCCCTGGGCTACAACACTGCCAGTTGCTGCTCAGAAGTGTCGTGTCCACAGACCAATACACAAGCTATAGTGATAGTGGGGTTCAGTAACGCCTGCTGTTCCCCTGCTGCGTGTCTGACAAAAATTAATGCTGCTAACTCCAAATTAAAGTTCAAATTAAAGTTCAAACATCTCATACTAGGCCTCAGGCTACACCCTCCTTGACCCTGGGCTCAGAAGTGTTGGATGCACAGATCAAAACAATCGATGATGTGTTTGTGGGGTTCAGTAACGCCTGCTGTTCCCCTGCTGTGTGTCCGGCAAAAATTACTGCTACCTAGCTACACATGTTGAAAAAAACATGACATGTTAAAGTGGCTAGTGCTACACATAGATATCAGGCTACACCCTTATTTCTAAGCTGTAAACAAGTGAAACGTCAAATTTAAAACCATTCAATGATTAGTGTTGGTAACAAATCTGTAACTAAATAATTGTGACATATTATGGCAGATATCCACATGTCTAACACAAATGCTAACACAAAAGCATACTTATGCTATAGGGTACTGATGGTGAACCTTCTCACTCCATAACTTTGACAAATCCAACTCACATCATGCCTCAAATGCTGCAATGTTGGAAGTGCATAATGTGGGTTGAACTTTGACAACAGCTGCAGTGCGAAGGTTATCCTTCTGTGTTCTTGGCTTTTAAATAACAGCATACAAGTAAATATAATAATACATTGTTGATTAAGGGACATGATGTACACCTGTAATATTGTGCAAACAATGGATGTAGGACTATTCCTCTTCAACATTACTTATATTTGTGTCATTTGAAAAAATACATATTTTAGTTAAAAATTAAAAACCCATGTTCAGTAGCTGTGAAAGGCCCGTTTGTGTACTTCTATATTGTTTGCAACCAATGTATTGTATACGGATGGAAGCACGTCACTGTAATAGATTTGAATTATTTTAAATAGAATAAAGCAGCACCAATTTAGAAAAATGACAAGGATGAGCCAGTGACAGACACTCAGCAGAGTACACGCAGCGGTGGTTGAAGAAGTAAATGGAGCGTGATCTGCATTTAAAAAAAAAAAAAAAAAAAAATACCTCACAGACTGCAGTGAACACTGAAACACAACTATTCACAATCTGTGAAAGGCTACTCCTTTGTCTACTTCTATAGTGTTTGCAACCAATGTATTGTATACGGATGGAAGCGCGTCACACTAATAGATTAGATTTTTTTCAAATATAATGGAGAAGCACCAATTGGAGAAAAATGACAAGGATGAGCCAGTGACAGACACTCAGCAGAGTACACGCAGCGGTGGTTGAAGAAGTAAATGGAGCGTGATCTGCATTTAAAAAAAAAAAAAAAAAAAAAATACCTCACAGACTGCAGTGAACACTGAAACACAACTATTCACAATCTGTGAAAGGCTACTCCTTTGTCTACTTCTATAGTGTTTGCAACCAATGTATTGTATACGGATGGAAGCGCGTCACACTAATAGATTAGATTTATTTTAAATGGAATGTAGCAGAACCAATTGGAGATAAATGAAAAGGATGAGCCACTGAGACACGCTCAGCAGAGTACAAGCAGCAGTGCTTGAACAAGTAACTGGAGCGTGATGTGCACTCAAAAAAAAAAAAACACAGACTGCAGTGAACACTGAAACACAACTGTCCACAATCTGTGAAAGGCTACTCCTTTGTCTACTTCTATAGTGTTTGCAACCAATGTATTGTATACGGATGGAAGCGCGTCACACTAATAGATAAGATTTTTTTCAAATATAATGGAGAAGCACCAATTGGAGAAAAATGACAAGGATGAGCCAGTGACAGACACTCAGCAGAGTACACGCAGCGGTGGTTGAAGAAGTAAATGGAGCGTGATCTGCATTTAAAAAAAAAAAATACCTCACAGACTGCAGTGAACACTGAAACACAACTATTCACAATCTGTGAAAGGCTACTCCTTTGTCTACTTCTATAGTGTTTGCAACCAATGTATTGGATACGGATGGAAGCGCATCACACTATAATTTCTATTGAATGAAGCAGCTAGAATTACACTAAAGAAAAAAAAAAAGAGTCTGTGAGTGACACGTGCAGATGCCTACAGACAGCGTTGGATGCAGAGCAAACTGCAGCGTCACCTGCACTCACACACACCTTGCAGAGCTGTTAAAACAACACTGCAGGCAAAAGGAAGCTTTACACAGCGGTTGGTGATAGCCTGCCTACAGCACAGTACACTAAATCGCAATCTCTAACTGTCCCTCAGAGTCAGCAGAGTAGCGTTCTGTCCCTATCTGAATTCACAGCACAGTGACGCTAAAATGGCGGCGGCGCCTTTTATAGTGCATTCTGACATCATTTCAGCAGCCAATCACAGCCATGCCATTAGTTAAGATGACCGCAGCATTACAGGATGTGCCCACACTTCGTAGGATTCCTCATTGGCTGACTAAAATCACATTGCCTCTCAAAGAATTATGGGAACTTCCGATTCCGGTATACGATATTGAAAAAGTATCGGAATTAAGTATCGGAATTCCGATAACGCGAATATCGGCCGATACCCGATACTTGCGGTATCGGAATGCTCAACACTATTCGTGACTCATATCATTTAGTCACCCTTCTCCCCACAGACAACAGTCTGCAGCGCACTTTTTAGAGCTATATCTGTGGTATGTATATGATAATAATATCTCTGGACACCGTTCACTCTCCACATAATAAATGTTACTCAATTTCATAATATTGTTCCCAGATTTTCATACAATTATCACCTGGTCTATTAATGCCAGTTACTGGTACGTATATTTTTGTTGCCTATAAGTTCTGGTCTCCACATAGGGGTTGGTATACACCTCTCAATGCATATCTTTCTTATATCATTATCTGAAGAGATAATAATGGATGTTTCCAAACATTATATGTTAATGGTTATCTACTATTTGCTCATCAATATACAATATGTCCATATATTATATATATCTGTATATACTTATTTTATGCCCATTTCTTTTTGTCTTATTTTCTATATATTTTGTTCTATATTACAGTACATTGAGGAAGGTCTTGTTTCAGACCGAAACGTCTGTATGTACTGGCTTTTGAATTTCATTAAAAATCACTATCACTAAATCATATGGTGTGTGCCGAGATTATATTATATATCACTATACGGATTGGGATCCTTCCCTGGCACCACTTTTTTCCACAGTAGTGCCAAAGATATTATCTACAGGGGGGTATAAGGTCCTGGGAGCTCATTTGGAACTCTTCTCTTGCCCTGGAAAGCGAAGCAGTGCAGCTCCGTGCTGATGCATTATGATGTGTCACCCCTTCCCCAGCCGCATGGTTTGCCTGCAATGATCTAAACAACTGTAAGTTTATCTTTCTTATGTTCATCCTTTTTATTTTGTAATCGTCTTATACATACTTTAATTGTCTCATATTGTAAAATCTTTTAGACCTTTTGTAAACACTGCCTACCTTTTTGGAGTAAAATATAAAATTACTAGTTCTGTCTCTCCTTGCTCTATAACGAACAGTCACGTCCTTCGAAGGGAATTTTGCTACTAAATTGGGTTGGCTTCGGCCCCACATTTTAGAATCAGAGGCTGTTGGCAGCAAGTGTGTGCTAGGCATTGGGGATAGCTGGCAATGACGGAGCGGGTTTTATAAGCGTATTGCCTGGCTGTGGCTAGGAGTAGTTATAATCCCCTCACTGCAGCGTGCCTAATAGCCAGTACACATCCAAGCAGGCCCATTTAGTGACGAATTATCCTAGGTGCAGTTCCCTGACTGACCTGAGGGTAAGGAGGGCGCCAGAGAGCTTCGAGTTCCTAAGTGGAACTGGAAAGTGGGATATACATAAATCCCTGCAGTTGGAGACATATTGGTGGCAGCGGTGGGATAACTAAAATAAGCCCCCTGCGGTAAAGTGTTAGGTTAATAGACTTGTTTGCTGTGCTTTCAGCTCAGTTGGTGGCAGCGATGGGATCATAATCCGTGACCCCTGTGCTTCCGTCCACGTGCGCGCACCCTGGTCGACTCACTTGGGTGTATATATAGAGTTTTTTTCGTCAACTCTACCCACATATGTTCGATCAGGTTGAGGTCTGGGGATCAGCACCTCTACTTCATTGTCATTGAACCATTTCTTCGCCAATCTCTACGTATGCTTCCTGTCGTTGTCCTACTGGAACACTATGTTGTCCTTTTCCTACCCATAGTACTCGGGAGTACGAAGTAACTTGTCTTGTAGGTTACTCACATATATATCAGCATTGTGATCACCATCAATCCTGGTCAAGTATCCAACACCTATGTCTGTGAAACAACCCCATATTATAAGGTTTTCTTCACTGAACTTGACATTTCCTTCAGTTTCTCAATCCATTAGCCCCTTTTCCCTTGTTTCTTCCAGACCCATTTGCACCGATCAGAGCCTAGTCTATTAACTTTCGTCTCATCAATCCAAATCACTCATTTCCTATTTTCTGCTGTCCACTGTTCAAACTTTTTTCATAACTCGAGTTGACGCTTCTTATGACAATATTGATGGAGAGGCTTCTTCACCTTTTTTCAAGCCACCTTTCCAGACTTCTGTAACATGCATTGCACGTTGCTTGCATGGACGTCTGTGATCTCATGATTATGACCAATACGAGCCTCCTACACTGATAGACCTTGTGATGTGCTGACTTGTTGACCCCAATATGTTGCCTGTACGTCCACCTCTTGGCTTTTGAATAGATGGATGGACTTTATTTCATATTCTTCCAACTGTCATGGTACTTATATGATGTAGTTTGGCAATTTTCTTGGGAAATCTTCGTGGCTGCTCCTCGATTCGAACCAGGGGATCAAAACTAATAACACACTGAGCTGTTAGAGAATGTGAGAACAGGTTGTAATTTGTAGTACACAGGAATAAAAAGATTTGTCCACTTATGCAGTGAAATGACAAGGAACTGCACAAGTAATCATATGGTAAATAGTTGGAAGTCAAATTTATGGATGATATAGCCAACATGATTGTCTATAAAATGATGATAGTCTCAAAACAGTAGTGGATGGTGAGATATAGAGTCTAAAAGTCAAAAGTTCAAAACATTGTTACCCTTTTGCTTGTTGGTGTAAATCTAAAATTTATTAGGTTTGTTCCTTGCTACTCTAAATATATTCATGATCTAGATGAGGGAAAGTATAGTTGTTACCCTGATGTGGAGTACAAAAGTGACCTGTCACCTGCTTGGGAAATCTTGGTGTCATGTGTGCTAGAATATTACTCACTGTAGGTGTCCCACTGACCTTAACAAGTGGCGGGTGAGGCAACAAAAAGTTTGGTATGGCTGTGTGGTCTGGCTGTGGGGTGAGCTCATTGTCAATCTATTGCTATCGGTAAGTAGACGAGTGAGTGTGGGGAGTGCAATTCCCCATTACAGTCATATGCAATTCACGTGTCGGCTGTGTTCATGACAATAACATTTCCATTGTATTGACCTGCTTTTGACTTATTTGAATTAATGGTATTACAGTCACTTGCTAATTATTTGCACAGCAGCTTTATGAGAGATAGATGTTGGCAAAGGAAAAGTGGCACTGACTTTGGTGGCGGATAGTGTTGCAATGGAAATGTTCCAATGGTCCCACTCATCAGTTTGTGACTTTGTGATGCGTGCACTAACAATTTGGAAATGTATGATGGATTTAAGATATGCATGGGCACAAGCAGTGGTTAGGAAAAGTAGAGGAAAAATGTTTATGAATAATGTGATGCAGTGAGGAAGGTCAACTACTCACGAAGGTTTCAAAGACTGTCAGCATGCCAAGAAATAGATGTTAGGAAACACACGTGCTTTTGCACATACTTTCCTAGTGCTGTACATTTTACTTCACCTTGTCAAATAACTTGTCCAGGTTGCTGTTGTTGTATATTAAATTCACTAAATCATGAAATAATTTGGTGTCTGCATGCATTTTCTTTGGTTATTTAAGGATAAGGTTTGAAAGAGTTTTCTAACCTTGCCAAAAAAAAGCAGCAGTAGTAGACACAATTTGAGAAATTAGGCACATCCAAACAGAAGTAAATAAAAGTAAAAGGTCTTTATTGAAAATTCATAAAACCACGAACTAGAGGGACTTCCTGGTTATGGGTGCTTAGTTGTAATGGAAGGTTTAAGTAACTTCCTCATGGAGTTCAAGTGCGGTGGGCTGCAAGTGCCATCATGGGCCTATCACTCCGAGCAGTGGATTGCAATGCAACTCCTCTATGTAGATCCATTCGTCAGGCCCGGGACCTCGACATTGGCGCCGGGGCCTTTGGCACATCGCACATGCGGGGAAGATGGACACGGATCCTCAAAAGCGTAGGACAATAGAATCCGGGTGCACTGCCATACAGTACAGACCAAAAGTTTGGACTCACCTTCTCATTCAAACATTTTTCTGTATTTTCATGACTATGAAAATTGTACATTCACACTAAAGGCATCAAAACTATTAATTAACACATGTGGCATTATATACTTAACAAAAAAGTGTGAAACAACTGAAAATATGTCTTATATTCTAGGTTCTTTAAAGTTGCCACCTTTTGCTTTGATTACTGCTTTGCACACTCTTGGCATTCTCTTGATGAGCTTCAAGAGGTAGTCACCAGAAATGGTCTTCCAACAGTCTTGAAGGAGTTCCCAGAGATGCTTAGCACTTGTTGGCCCTTTTGCCTTCACTCTGTGGTCCAACTCACCCCAAACCATCTCGATTGGGTTCAGGTCTGGTGACTGTGGAGGCCAGGTCATCTGGCGTAGCACCCCATCACTCTCCTTCATGGTTAAATAGCTGCTAGGAAACCACTGCTAAGGACAGGCAAGAAGCAGAAGAGACTTGTTTGGGCTAAAGAACACAAGGAATGGACATTAGACCAGTGGAAATCTGTTCTTTGGTCTGATGAGTCCAAATTTGAGATCTTTGGTTCCAACCACCATGTCTTTGTACGACGCAAAAAAAGTGAACGGATGGACTCTACATGCCTGTTTCCCACCATGAAGCATGGAGGAGGAGGTGTGATGGTGTGGGGGTGTTTGCTGGTGACACTGTTGGGGATTTATTCAAAATTGAAGGCATACTGAACCAGCATGGCTACCACAGCATCTTGCAGCCGCCTGCTATTCCATCCGGTTTGCGTTTAGTTGGACCATCATTTTCTTTTCAACAGGACAATGACCCCAAACACACCTCCAGGCTGTGAAAGGGCTATTTGACCAAGAAGGAGAGTGATGGGGTGCTACTCCAGATGACTTGGCCTCCACAGTCACCAGACCTGAACCCAATTGAGATGGTTTGGGGTGAGCTGGACCTCAGAGTGAAGGCAAAAGGGCCAACAAGTGCTAAGCATCTCTGGGAACTCATTTAAGACTGTTGGAAGACCATTTCCTGTGACTACCTCTTGAAGCTTATCAAGAGAATGCCAAGAGTGTGCAAAGTAGTAATCAAAGCAAAAGGTGGCTACTTTGAAGAACCTAGAATATAAGACATATTTTTCCATCATACATGACGGCACCACAAGAGAGGGGATCCGCCCTTCAAGGACAGGAAACCTTCAAGATAAAATGGGCGGTGTTATGATTTGGTAGCTGAGGAGAGCAGGCAAAAAACGGCAATACACCAGAGAGGTTGGAATCTATTGGATTGCAGTACCCTGACTAACCACCACAACTAAAGGCAGCCGTGGAGCGTTCCTACGTTGGTCCTAGACGCCTCGTCACAGCCTGAGAGGTTAACTACACCTAAAGATAGAAAGAGGAAAGCTATCTGCCCCGGAGCAGATCCCCAAAGAACATAGGAAGCCCCCAAACATGTAATGGCGGTTAGACAAGAGGAAATACAGACACAGACAGAAAATAGTATGAGCAAATGTTGGGGCCCAATCTGCCTAGACAGAAAAGGATAGGAAGGATACTCACTGCAATCCAAAAAAACCCTAAAAAATGCCAACACTACTAATTGCAAAAACACCTGAGATCACACAACCTCTACCACCTAAATCAGTTCTCTGGTGTAACAAAACTAAGCAGCAGCCACTGAAAAAACTGGAAAAGGCAAATGAACAAACAACAGTGGCTCCAGCGGAACTGAGAGGAGCCCCAAGCCCCCCTGGGAACCTGGCTAACCTCACAGAAATGCAGAGAAAAATGCAAAAGGAAAGCACAAAAAACAAAAACAGAAAATATCTTATCTGAAAGCAGAAGAAGAGGCAAGACTCAGCAAGCTTCCAAGTGAACCAGGAACACAGTTGAGACAAGAACAATTGATCACCGGCACCCATGATGGGAGGGAACCTCCCTTATATCCAGCCAGTCTGTGATTCCTGATTGCCAATCCTCATTGAATGGTTCAGTACTGTTTGTAACCACCAGAGGGAGCTTCTGCTCAGAATTCATTTCTAAAACATTCACAACAGTACCCCCCCTGGAGGAGGGGTCACCGAACCCTCATTTGTGCAACCAGGTCGGTCAGGATGAGCTCTGTGATACGCACGGATCAGTCTCTTAGCATGGATGTCCGAAGCAAACACCCAAGAATTGTCCTCCTGACCATAACCTCTCCACTTAACCAAATACTGGAGTTTCCGTCTAGAAAAACGAGAATCCAATATTTTCTCAACCACATACTCCAGATTGCCCTCAACCAAAACAGGGTCAGGAGGCGCAACCATAGGAACCACTGGCTCGACAAACCTCTTCAATAAGGACTTGTGGAACACGTTATGGATCTTAAATGTCCCTGGAAGAAGTAAACGAAAGGAAACAGGATTAAGAATCTACATGATCTTATAAGGTCCAATGAACCTAGGCTTAAACTTAGGAGATGCCACTCTCATAGGGATATTTCTTGAGGACAAACAGACCAAGTCCCCCACTTTAAACCGAGGACCATCAGTCCTATGCCGGTTGGCAAACCGCTGGGCATTCTCCTGAGAGAGGGATAACCTCTCCACTACCTGGTCCCAAATCTGATGCATACGCTCCACAACAGAGTCAACACCCGGACAGACAGAAGCCTCCGTCTGTCCCGAAGAAAATCGAGGGTGAAACCCAAAATTGCAGAAAAATGGAGACATCAAAGTGGCAGAGCTAGCCCTATTATTAAGAGCAAACTCAGCCAAAGGCAAAAAGAGACCCAGTCATCTTGATCAGCAGACACAAAGCATCTCAGATAAGTCTCCAATGTCTGGTTTGTTCTCTCAGTTTGTCCATTGGTCTGAGGATGAAAAGCAGAGGAGAAAGACAGTTGAACACCAAGTTTAGAACAAAAAGTCCTCCAAAATCTGGAAACAAACTGGACTCCTCTGTCAGACACAATATTCTCAGGAATGCCATGTAACAGAACCACGTGCTGAAGGAGCAAAGGCACCAATTCGGAGGAGGAAGGCAACTTAGGTAATGGCACAAGATGTATCATCTTGGAAAACCTATCACAAATCACCCAGATAACGGTCATTCTCTGAGAAACAGGGAGGTCGGAAATAAAATCCATAGAGATATGGATCCATGGTCTCTTGGGCACCGGCAATGGCATCAACAAACCACTAGAGCGAGAGCAAGGCTTGGAGCAAGAGCAAGTCGCACAGGACTGCACAAATTCCCTGACGTCACGAGACAAAGTCGGCCACCAAAAGGACCGACTCACCAAGTCTCTGGTACCAAAAATTCCGGGATGACCGGCCAACGCGAAACAATGAATCTCAGACATCACACTCTTTTTCCACCGGTCAGGGACAAACAATTTCCCAATAGGGCAGCGCTCGGGTTTATCCTCCTGACACTCTTCCAGAGCCAGTCTCAAATTGGGCGAGATAGCGGAAAGAACTACACCCTCTTTCAAAATAACAGCAGGATCAGATAACTCAGGAGAGTCCGCAAGGAAACTCCTCGAGAGGGCATCCGCCTTAACATTCTTAGTGCCAGGAAGAAAGGAAACCACAAAATTAAAACGTGTGAAAAACAAGGCCCACCTGGCCTGTCTAGGATTAAGTCGCTTAGCTGATTCCAGATAAACCAGATTCTTATGGTCCGTGAGGACCACCACCTGATGTTTGGCTCCCTCCAGCCAATGTCTCCACTCTTCAAAAGCCCACTTCATGGCCAATAACTCCCGATTACCTACGTCATAATTACGTTCAGTTGGAGAAAATTTTTGAGAGAAAAAGGCACAAGGGTTACTTTTAGAGGTCTCAGGATCTCTTTGGGACAAAACGGCACCTGCCCCAATTTCAGAGGCATCAACCTCCACCTGAAATGGCAGAGAAACATCAGGCTGCCATAGAACAGGAGCAGAAGTGAATCTCTGCTTAAGTTCCTGAAACGCAGAGACTGCCTCAGGAGGCCAATTCACCACATCAGAACCCTTTTTGGTCAAATCAGTCAATGGTTTAACAATAACAGAGAAATTACCAATAAATTTACGATAAAAATTGGCAAAACCCAAGAATCTCTGAAGAGTCTTTAATGAAGTAGGTTGGACCCAATCACAGATGGCCTGAACCTTGACCGGGTCCATTTCAATAACAGATGGAGACAGAATGAATCCCAGAAATGAGATCCTCTATACGCCAAAAAGACACTTTGATCCCTTCACATACAATGCATTCTCTCTCAAAATCTGGAACACAGTCCGAACATGTTTCACATGAGAGTTCCAGTCATTGGAAAAAATCAAGATATCATCCAAATAAACAATCAGAAATTTATCCACAAAATCCCTGAAAATGTCATTCATGAAGGACTGGAAGACGGAAGGAGCATTAGTGAGCCCAAAGGGCATCACTAGGTACTCAAAATGCCCCTCTGGGGTATTAAACGCCGTCTTCTATTCATCCCCGTGCTTAATGCGAATAAGGTTATACGCCCCCCTGAGGTCAAGCTGGGTAAACCAAGTAGAACTTTTCACCCTGGAAAACAGGTCAGAAATCAAGGGTAACGGATATTGATACTTCACAGTGATCTTGTTCAAGAGACGATAATCAATACACGGCCTTAATGAACCATCCTTTTTGGCCACAAAGGAAAAACCGGCACCCAAGGGTGAAGAGGATGGTCTGATATGACCCTTCTCCAATGACTCCTTGATATAAGACCGCATAGCTTCATGTTCAGGTACAGACAAGTTAAAAAGGCGACCTTTAGGAAATTTACTACCAGGCACTAATTCAATAGCGCTGTCATAGCTCCTATGGGGGGCAAGGATGCAGAATTACTTTCGCTAAACACATCAGAAAAATCAGTCAAAAAGTCAGGAACATCCTGAGCTTGGGGAGAGGCAGAAAAAACAGGAGTGTTGGCACTAACACATTGACAGCCCCAACTGGTTACAGACACAGATTTCCAATCCAAAACAGGATTATGAGACTGCAACCAAGGGAAATCTAGTACAATAATGTCATGCAGATTATACAGCACCAAAATTTGCAACTCTCCTGATGATCAGGTTCAACCCTCATTATCACCTGAGTAGAAAACTGGGTTTATTCTCAGCCAAAGGGTAGAATCAATCCCAGTAGGGGAATAGACTTCCGTAGGGGTATCAAGGGAAAACCACAACGTTTAGCAAAATCAAAATCCATCAGGTTAATAGCTGCTCCCGAATCAACAAAAGCCTGAGCAGAAAATGTGGACAGGGAGCAAATCAGGGTAACAGTCAACAGAAATTTAGTCTGAACACTACGCAAGACAACTGAGCATGCAAAACGTCTTCCCCGCTTAGGGCAGACTGAAATAGCATGAGAGGCATCACCACAGTAGAAACATAACCCATTGCATTTTCAAAACTCATGACGCTGTGCCCCAGAAGCCACTCTATCACACTGCATGGGTTCAGAAGCTGGCTCACAAGGCAACACTATTCCACGCATACCTCTACGCTCACGCAAACGTCTGTCAATTTGAATCGCTAATGACATAGAATCATTGAGACCAGAAGGAGCAGGGAAACCCACCATAACATCTTTTACATTCTCTGACAGACCCTTCCGAAAAATGGCTGCCAAAGCATCATCATTCCATTTGGTCAGGACTGCCCACTTTCGGAATTTCTGACAGTACAACTCAGCGTCTTCAAGACCCTGATTCAATGCCAACAAGGTTTTTTCAGCTTGATCAGTGACATTAGGCTCATCGTATAATAACCCCAGAGCCAAAAAAAATGCATCAACATCACTCAAAACAGGGTCCCCAGGTGTCAGGGAAAAAGCCAATCCTGAGGTTCGCCGCGCAGGAGAGAGATGACAATTTGAACCTGCTGTGCTGCGTTACCTGAAGACTTAGGCTTCAAGGCAAAAAACAACTTACAGTTATTTTTGAAATTCAGAAATTTGGCCTGATCCCCTAAAAACAAATCTGGCATGGGAATCCTAGGTTCCACAACCGGCAACCTAGCAAGATAGGTAGCAATACTCCGAACCTCAGTGGCAAGGTGATCCACACGGCCAGACAACTGTGCAAACTCCATTGAGAGGAAAAAAAAAAATTCTCCTCAGCACCCAGAGAAAAAGAGGGAAAAAATGCAACAAACAGAAAAAAAAAAAAAATCTCTGACAACTCTGACAACTTTTTTCTTTCCACACTATTTTTCCCTTCTGTGAGTACCATATAATTTTCTGTTGGGCCGGTGATACTGTTATGATTCGGTAGCTGAGGAGAGCAGGCAAAAAACGGCAATACACCAGAGAGGTTGGAATCTATTGGATTGCAGTACCCTGACTAACCACCACAACTAAAGGCAGCCGTGGAGCATTCCTACGTTGGTCCTAGATGCCTCGTCACAGCCTGAGAGGTTAAAAGGATAGGAAGGATACTCACTGCAATCCAAAAAAACCCCTAAAAAATGCCAACGCTACTAATTGCAAAAAACACCTGAGATCACACGACCTCTACCACCTAAATCAGTTCTCTGGTGTAACAAAACTAAGCCGCAGCCACTGAAAAAACTGGAAAAGGCAAATGAACAAACAACAGTGGCTCCAGCGGAACTGAGAGGAGCCCCAAGCCCCCCTGGGAACCTGGCTAACCTCACAGAAATGCAGAGAAAAATGCAAAAGGAAAGCACAAAAAACAAAAACAGAAAATATCTTGTCTGAAAGCAGAAGAAGAGGCAAGACTCAGCAAGCTTCCAAGTGAACCAGGAACACAGTTGAGACAAGAACAATTGATCACCGGCAACAATGATGGGAGGGAACCTCCCTTATATCCAGCCAGTCTGTGATTCCTGATTGCCAATCCTCATTGAATGGTTCAGTACTGTTTGTAACCACCAGAGGGAGCTTCTGCTCAGAATTCATTTCTAAAACATTCACAACAGGGCGGCTCCTCTCTCCACATCATTTGGTTTCCTGTCCTTGATGGGGAACCCTCATGATAGAAGACTCTCGTGATGGATGAAGAGGATGCCCGGGCCTGGGACGGATGAATGCTGGCAGGCTCAGGTTTGCTACATCCATCGCCAGGTGCCGGTAGTCGCCTCGGGGGTCATGTATTCCATGCCCCCCCTGAGCGAGGCATATCCACAGCCCGTGAGGCACTGCCCAGGCGAAGTCAGAGCCTCTGAGGTCACATTATTATACCCTCCCTGATGCCTACAAGATGTGGTGAGGTCCTCGGAGGCCACCTTTAAGGTGTCCTCCCAGTTGACAACAGGTGGCCATGCAGCCTGTAAGGCACACCGGTGCCTTGGCAGAAGTGAAGCTCCTCGGAAGCATATAGATATACCTCCCTGTTGAGCGGTGGAGCCTGACACAGAAGACGGCGAGGTGAAGTACCTGTGGTGGTGGCAGAGCCGTGGAAGTCTCATCCAGGCCCAGGAGGGCCACAGGTATGAGGCGGTAGCAGCAGCACCAGGTGTCATGGCGTTGGTGGCGTGGGAGCAGGCATGCTATGGGGGCCAAAACTGGCATGCAGGTGTACGCCGGAGGCCGAGTCAGCGGCCATGGAAACCAATCGAAGTGCGCACCGGAAGTGACCTGGGTGCGCGCCGGAAGTAACGCGCCACTGGGAGCACGCGCACCAAGGGGGAGAGGGTGCACGTGCAGGAGAGCCGGCACCGCACCCAAGCTCAGGAAGTAACGGGGGACGGGCCGGATGTGAGCACTGGGCAGCGAGCTCACCCCGCAGACGATATGGCCGGGAAATCATGGAAACACGCAGCGGGGCGCTCAGTACGGGGGCACGCGCTGGCGAGGCAAACAGACGCGCACCTGAGTTAGCAGATGTATGCATGGGGCAGAATATAATGCGCATTCGTCGGGGCGCTAGGCGGCCGGCACTTGCAGGATCAACCAGGTGAAGTAATTAATTAAGCAAAAAAAAACGGTGTAGATCTGTTATTTAAGCCTGGCTAAAACACAGTTAGGTGTCACTAAGCCAGATCAGGTCAGACGTGACTACGCTCATCAGGTGTCAGTGGTTATGATGGAGAGCTTTTCACCGGAGCATTTGCAGCCGCACCAGGAGGTGCAGGAGAAGCGGCGGTCTCGCTCAAGTGAAAAGAGCCAGACGCGCCGCAGCAGCAGCGGTAGCCGCTCAGGTAACGTGCGGACGGAGCATCTCAAGGAGCGGCCCGTAGTCTCTACGGGAGACCAGTCAGCCTCCAGAGCCGGTACCGTCCTTTGACACGTCCGAGTGGTGAGAGAGCTTCGAGAAAGTCCAGCACGCTAATGTCTGTTCTCTTTCTCTCTCTTGTCTCCAAACCTCCTCTCTCTCACACACATTGGTGGGGTGGAGTATAGGGGGTATATAAGAAGAAGAAAGATAAAGCTAAGAATAAGGAGTGTCCCTTGTGCGAAAGCCCCTTAGGAACATCCTGGAACAAAAAGATGTGTCAGGATTGTATCAATAGGACACTAGCGGAGGAAACGCCATCCTTTTCAGAGAGCCTGAAGTCCTTAATTCAGGCAGAAGTCGGCAAGTCCGTAAAGGCGTTGCAGACAGCGGACAGGGATGGCAGATCTAGAGACAGGTCCAGTCCCTCAGTAGTGTCCCAAGAGGACCCCTCAGGAACAGAGGAGGACTCCGATAGGTCCCGGTATTCAGAAAGTAGCTCGGAGGAAGAGGATACGTTTCCTGTGGAAGCTACAGATAGACTCATAAAATCAGTTTGTGCCACCATGGGGTTAATAGACGAAAAGGCGAAGAGAACAACCCAGGAACTTATGTTTGGGAGTTTACAAAAGAGAAAGCGGAGATCTTTTCCGATAAACGAGCAGTTAAAGGAGCTCATTAAAAAGGAGTGGGAAAAGCCGGAAAAGAAGTCCCACGTAGTCAATTCTCTGAAGAGAAAGTACCCCTTTGAGGGGGAGGCATCCTCATCCTGGGATAGACCCCCAAGATTGATGTGGCAGTATCAAAAGTTGTCAGGAAGTCCTCTCTACCCTTTGAGGATCTAGGTTCTTTAAAGGAACCCTGGATAGAAAGGCGGACAGTTGTCTGAAAGCAGCCCGGGAGGCCTCAGCGTGGGCACTAAGACCAGCCATAGCGGCCACTTGCATGGCTAGGTTTCTCAAAATATGGATAGACAACTTAGAGGACCAACTAGAACAAGGAGTCCCCAGGGAAGCTATCCTAGAGGCAATACCAACCATAAGAGCTGCGTCAGTATTTCTAGCTGAGGCTTCAGCAGACTCAGCAAGGTTAGCGGCAAAATCAGCGGCACTGGCCAATGTAGGACGTCATGCAGTATGGCTTAAATGCTGGCAAGGGGACACACAAGCAAAAATGAAGCTTTGCGCTCTGCCATGCGAAGGCAATTTCCTGTTCGGACCGGCATTAGACAAAGTACTGGAGAAGGCGGGGATAAGAAGAAGAACTTTCCGAGGCAGCCATTTCAGTCCTTTTGGCGTTCATTTCAAAAGGGCTGGAAATTCAGAAGGCAGCAGTTCAGGGAGCGCGACAGAAACAACGCGGACAAGCGATCCAACACAGGAGGGAGAAGCTTCTACTTCGGTAGGCCCTCCAAAGACGGCAAGAAAGCTCCCCAGTGACAGCCCCTCTCAGGTGGGAGGAAGGCTCTCTCACTTCCTTCCAGCCTGGGAGAGGATCTCGTGAAGCTCTTGGATCCTGCAGATTGTGGGATCAGGCCTGGAATTAAGGTTCCACCATTGGCCTCCAAGAAGGTACATGCAAGCTCCGGTACAGTCCTCACAGGAAAAGCAGAAGAGCCTGGAAGGGGAGATAATATCGCTCCTACACAAACAGGTTCTAGAAGAGGTTCCAGTAGAGGAGAGAAACAAGGGGTTTTTCTCCCTTTTATTTCTTGTGAAAAAACCGGACGATTCTTGGAGGACAATTATAAATTTAAAAGGCCTCAACAAATACCTCATAATCCCATCCTTCAAGATGGAGACAATAAAGACAGCAGTAAGACTATTCTTTCCTCACTGTTACATGGCGGTCCTGGACCTCAAAGACCTCTACTACCATGTCCCAATTCGACAGCAAGATTGTAAGTATCTCAGGGTGGCGGTCCAAGTGGGGTCACAGTTACGTCACCTTCAGTACAGGGCTCTGCCCTTTGGGATAGCAATAGCCCCACAAATCTTTACGAAGTTGGTGGCAGAGGTCACAGCACATCTCAGGGAAAGAGACGTTAATAATACCGTACCTAGATGACTTCTTGATAGTGGTGAAAAGTTTTCGTCGCTGTCAAGAACAATAGTAATGGAGATACTGCAGATACTGGGATGACAGCTCAACCTCAAGAAATCCAGGCTGGAACCAGCAACGACCCAGAACTTCTTGGGGATAGCAATAGATTCTGTGGCACAGGAGTGTCGCCTCCCAGAGGAAAAATAAAAAATAAAACAAATGATCATAACGTCAATGGGAAAGCCAGAAGTCACGCTAAGAAGGGCCATGTCAGTGTTAGGGTCTCTGACCGCATGCATACTAGCGGTAAAATGGGCCCAGTTCCATGCAAGGGAACTACAGTGGTGTGTGCTACAGGGAGACCTGGATCTTCAGGGACAACTAGATCAAAAGATCACCCTCTTGGTCTCTGTACTCCAGTCACTCAGGTGGTGGTTACAAATAGACTCATCTCCAAGAGGAGTCCCATGGACATTCACAGCCTCCAAGGTGGTCACAACGGACGCCAGCCCTTGGGGGTGGGGAGCCCACCTAGACACACTATTGCTCCAGAGTCCCTGGGCCCAGGAGGAAAGAAATCTATCCTCAAACGACTGGGAGTTCTTAGCAGTCGAAAGAGCACTAAATAGATTTCTACCTCAGCTAACAGGGCATCATGTGAGAGTCCTATCGGACAATTGGACAGCAGTCGCATATGTGAACCACCAGGGGGGCACCCGTTCTCGGTCACTGATGACGATAACTGAGAGTATTATGACTCCGGCAGAACATCATTTCCGTTCATTATCGGCCCTGCTTATCAGAGGGTAGACAACCAGAAAGCAGATTTTCTGAGCAGGAACCACTTGAGGCAAGGAGAATGGTCACTAAAACAGTCCGTTTTTCATCAGATAGTGCTCATGTGGGGAAAACCCAGCATAGATCTCTTTGCCTCAAAAGCCAACAAGAAAGTGCAGAAATTTTGCTCCCTGAGTCCAGCGGACAGACCGTTGGCAGTGGACGCTTTCAGGATAGACTGGTCAGCGGGACTCCTGTACGCCTTCCCTCCGATATGCCTTATTCCAGCAGTTCTGAGGAAGATCAGGGAGGACAAGGCCAGAGTGATTGTAATAGCCCCCTTCTGGCCGAAGAGGCCATGGTTCTACTGGCTGAGAGTAATGTCGGTAACAGACCCATGGGTACTCCCGGAAGACCAGGACCTTCTAACACAAGGTCCCTTCAGTCACCCTCAGAAGTCCGTGCTGCATTTGACAGCCTGGAATTTGAAAGGTTGCTGTAAAAAAAGGGGTTCTCAGCTAGACTAATATCCACCTTACTCAGTAGTAGAAAGCCAGTGACTACAAAAATTTACGGGAGGATATGGAAATTTTTTTTGTCTGTCTCAGGGCCAATACGGTAAGGGGAGGTCCCGATAGTGGCGATACTGGAGTTCCAGCAGAAGGGTTTAGAGCTGGGATTAGCGGTCAGTACCCTCAAAGTACATGTCTCATCCCTAGCAGCATTGTTCAACTGTGATCTGGCAAACAATAGATGGGTGGTTAGATTTATCCGGGCCTGTAATAGAGCTGATTCTGGTCCATCCCCTGCTCCTCCACCATGGGACCTAAATTTAGTTTTGTCAGCCTTGACAGAAAGCCCCTTTGAGCCTTTGAACACAACATCAGATAAGGTACTAACATTAAAAACAGTTTTGTTAGTGGCACTCACATCAGCCCGTAGAGTTGGAGATTTCCACGCACTCTCGGCAGACCCTCCCAACACTCAAGTCATGGATGATAGGGTGGTGTTGAAGTTAGACCTGGCATATCTTCCGAAGGTAGTGTCAAAATTTCATAGGGCTCAGGAAATAGTGTTACCATCCTTTTGTCCTAACCCTAACAACAAAAAGGAAGAAAAACTACACTGCCTACATGTTAGGAGATGTATCCTGCAGTATCTAGAGGTGACAAAACACTGGAGAAAGCAGAGGGCTTTGTTTGTCTCATACCAGGGGGCTAGAAAAGGCCTAAAAGCCTTAAATCAGATGACAGCTAGATGGTTGAGAGAGGCCATTATGCTAGCGTACATTAGTGCAGGCAGGGCTATTCCAGAAGGTCTAAAAGCCCACTCCACAAGAGCCATGGCGGAGAGAGCAGATGCCACAATCGACCAGATTTGTAAGGCGGCCACTTGGTCCTCTCCGTCAACCTTTTTCAAACATTACAGACTAGACTTATCTGCTACCTCTGATCTCACATTTGGGAGAAGAGTGTTACAAGCAGTGATCCCTCCCAAGAGAATACAAATCTCTGTAACTCTCTCGTAGTGCCGTCATGTATGATGGAAAAACACGGGTATTACATACCTGGTAATGTGTTTTTTCATGAGACATGACGGCACCCTTATATTTCCGCCCTTTGATCACGTCATTAGTTGGGTGCATTATTAGTATTATACACTCCCTTGGTTGTGGGTGATTAGAATTGTAAAGGATGTATTATTTATATGTAAATTAACCTCTTGTGCTCTGTAAAACAACTGATGCAGAGAGAGGAGCCGCCCCTTTTATCTTGAAGGTTTCCTGTCCTTGAAAGGCTGATCCCCTCTCTCGTGGTGCCGTCATGTCTCATGAAAAAAACACATTACCAGGTATGTAATACCCGTGTTTTCAGTTGTTTCACACTTTTTTGTTAAGTATATAATTCCACATGTGTTAATTCATAGTTTTGATGCCTTCAGTGTGAATGTACAATTTTCAGTCATGAAAATACAGAAAAATCTTTCAATGAGAAGGTTTGTCCAAACTTTTGGTCTGTACTGTATTTGGAGAAGGATCTCTAGAGATACTGAAGAGAGCAGGAAAAGTGATAGTGTATCGTGAACGAGTGAAGTTATGTCTGGCACCTGAGGGAAAGACTGTAACCTGTTGTGCCCTATCCCACATGATACACTGTAATGACTGAACTGTTCAGTAAAAGTTTGACTGTTGAAAAGCACTTTTTGTCCCCTGGATTGCATGTGGCTGTTCCTGAAGATGGAAGCCTGGAGTCAGCGGAGGCCTATGGCCCACAAGTGAGTGTGATGCACCCTACATCTATCAGCACACCTGGACTGGGACACAAGTTTTCTGTAGGGTGTCAGAGCATGCAGAAGCAGCAGCTTGCCCTTGACTACCTCACTCGGGCACCAAACATAATGATGGACTTTATAGAATGGGGTTATAAGAACTTTTAGGTGGCAGATCACTAAACGAAAGATTGTCACAAAAAGACCAATTTCTGTGGATTGGCTGCCCATGTGTATAAGTAAAAAATAAGCAGGGTGAGGTGATAACATCCTCTGCTCATATCACCAGCACGATTTCACCCACCATCCATCCAAATTCCACCTACCCCAGCACACCCCCTCCTAATCACCCCCCACCAAGGCTTGCACCTTCACTTTTCTTCTTTGACTACAGAACTACTCAATTTCAATGTGATAACCGTAGTGGAGCAGAGTCCCGTATAAAGTCCTGAGTGGCCGCATACCACTCAATCAGGCTGACCACCTGGTCTAGGGTGCTGGGATTCCCTTCGCCCACCCAACGTTCAATATTGGCTGGCAGAGTTCTTACTAGCTGGTCGACCACCACCCTCTCTACTATCTGGAAAGGAGTAAAGGTCTCAGGCTGAAGCCATCTCTTTACCAGCTGTAATAAGTCATATGCCTGAGACCTGAAGAGGCGAGTCTCAGCAAAGGACCACTGTACACCCGTAGGGCCCGTACATACTTATTAACCTCCAGTTGGGTAAGGATCTCACCTTTCAGTTTCTTATAGTCCAGGGCATCGTCCAGACTGAGGTCAAAGTAGGCCTTCTGGGCATCTCCCTTCAGAAATTGGGGCCAATACTTCAGCCAACTGGCAAATCAGCAAGCTCCTTTGCTCTGCTGTGCGCTCAAACACGGTGAAGAAAACCTCCATATTGTCCTCGGGACTTATCTTCCTCAGTGCTGACCGGACCTTGTACCGGGCCTCAGAACAGATCGGGATCACTGCTGAGGGTGCCTCTTGCATAGCCGCAACCTACTGTAGGATCAGCTCATTAATCTTTTGCTGCTGCTGATACAACAGCTGCTGCTGCTGATGGTGCTGCTCCTGCTGCCGTTGCTGCTGCTCCTTCTGCTGCCACTGAAACTGCAATTGCTCCTGCTGCCACTGAAACTGCAGCTGCTGCTGCTGCTCCTGCTGCCACTGCTGTGTGAGGGACAACTGCTTGAGTATTCCCTCCATCTTATTAGCAGGCTTGAGCTGTAGTGTTGCAGGCTTAATTACTGACATGCAGCACGCTTTGCGTTTGCCTGAATTTACACTGCCCGCATTCTCCAAACATATGTAGTGCAGCGGGGTTGGTGCAGTGTAACAGATTGGCAGGGACCACAGAAATGTCCAACATAAACAATGTCTTTATTTGTAGACTCAAATGCAAGAGTGATATCCTCCAGATCGCAGCCGGGTTTCCAGATATATACAGTCCAAAACTCAAAACCCATTGCCATGACATATCTGGAGAACTTTTGCAGGAGGTGTCACTGATGAGGAGAGGATGCCATCTGCTTACCAGCCAAAATCAAGCGGAACCAAAGTGTGCTGGAAGACTTGCAGGGGGAGCGACTAACAAGAAGGACTTCCCTGGTATAAAAGCCCTGCGCACACCCAACCACAAAGAGATTTGGCACCATGGAAGGGATCGGGGCAGATGTGCTGCAGAGACACAACTGAGACCAACGTGACAGGCCTCAGCAGGGAGTCAACGCCACCAGGTTCCATTCACTGCCTTGCAAGGTCCGGATTCCCAAACGATGTCCCCAAGTATAGCTTACACTGGTCAGAGACAGAATCTACACCTTGCGCTGGTCAAACCTAAAGGCCCGACTACGCCTGTCAAGAGCTGATGCCCAGTCCTCTTCGCCAAGGGCCTTAGAGATTTTTGCTGACTGTCAAGCCAAGAATAGCCATGCGGAGACTGCGGCAGGAAAGGCATGCCTGTGATTGCGGAGAAACAGGGCGAGTGAGCAGGGCTGTCACTTTCAGCTATCCTCTATGGTACCGGGATTGGTTGGGATTAGGAGGCTCCACAGGCTTCAATAGACTATGTCAGGAAGAGATTTTCGGCCTAGTGGGAAAACCCAGTGACCTCCGCTAGTGCCAGAGCTTTGAGTGAGAACTCACGTGGTAACTCCCAAGACTGGGCTCACCACCTTTGTGAAAAGGACACTAACGTTAAATAGTGAAAGACTTTCTCGTTTATTCTAAACTTGGTGTTATTTCTTTCTACTCTTAAATTGCATAGCTACTAACACTAATCGTTTAAAGTTACTGTTGTATATAAATAGCATTATATCAACCCCTGCCTGTTTCCACCTCGTGATCTCTGCTCATTGCATACAGACACCTGCATTACTAGGATACAATACGACACAGTCATCTTTGACAAAGGGTAATGCAGGGTTTAATTATGAGACATTCCACTTTTGCCCCATTATTCCATAATAATAATAATAATAATCTTTATTTATATAGCGCCAACATATTCCGCAGCGCTTTACAGTTTAACAGTTTCAAAACACAAGTCATAGGTAACAACGTTAACAATACAATAATTAAAGCAAAATAAGCCGACCCTGCTCGTGAGAGCTTACAATCTACAATGAGGTGGGGGAGATACAAAGTACAGGTGTGTATATACAATGGTGCATTTACAATAATGGTCCAGCCATCTTGAGGGAGTGAGGCATGGATGGAGATAGTGAATGGGCTACACATACACACTTAAACATAGAACGACTTTGGTTAGTGAATGTGATAGGCCACTCTGAACAAATGTGTTTTGAGGGAGCTCCTGAAACCATGCAAATTGTGGATAGTCCTAATTTCTTGGGGTAGAGCATTCCAGAGGATTGGCGCAGCGCGGGAGAAGTCTTGGAGTCGGGAGTGGGAGGTACGGATTAGTGCAGAGGTTAGTCGAAAGTCGTTTGCAGAGCGCAGCAGTCGGTTAGGCCGATAGATAGAAATGAGGGAGGAGATGTAGGGGGGTGCTGCACTGTGGAGAGCTTTGTGGGTGAGAACCAGTACTTTGAATTGGATCCTATAATGAATAGGCAGCCAGTATAAGGACTGGCGAAGAGCGGACGAGTCCGAGTACCGATTAGCCAGATGGATGACCCTGGCTGCTGCATTAAGGATGGACTGGAGAGGGGATAGTCGAGTAATGGGGAGGCCAAGTAATAGAGCGTTGCAGTAGTCCAGGCGGGAGTGGATCAATGCTACAGTGAGGGTTTTTGTTGTTTCCATGGTGAGAAAAGGGCGGATTCTAGAGATGTTCTTTAGGTGTAGACGGCAAGAGCGGGCAAGAGATTGTATATGGGAGGTGAAGGAGAGATTGGTGTCAAACATAACACCCAGACAGCGAGCCTGCTGCCGGGTGTGTTATTATGGTGCCGCCCACAGAGAGGAAAATGTCAGATTTAGGGAGGTTAGTAGACGGCGGGAGCAGAAGGAGTTCAGTCTTGGAGAGGTTAAGTTTCAGATAGAGAGCGGACATGATGTTGGAGACTGCGGACAGACAGTCGGTGTAATGTATGTAGTACAGTTCATATAGCGTCTTGTGCTTGGGTGCGATGAAAACACAGGAGTCACAGGTTTGATATAGAAAAGTCCTGTATTACTTCATACAAGTTGGCAGAAATAGTCACACAGTTTGCAGACAAAGAAACAGGAGACACAGCAGGCCAGAGTAATCCAAGCTCAGCAATCACTCTCCAATACAGATTCAGGATCTTCTTCTCTGTTACCGTAAGTCCATGCAAACGTGGGTCTTTTAAAGAGCAGGGTTCAGAGTCCACAAGTGCTTCAGAGTTCCTCAGTAGGAATAGCTGGAGTACAAGGTCCAAGGCTTACAGGAGTCAAGTCACAGGTTCACTGCAGGCTAGATTCTGAAGCACTGATTGCTCAGCTGTGGCTGCTTAAGAAGCAAAGGAGAGAATCAGGGCGGGAACATGCAAGCTGGAAACTCCATTTTGACTGAGGGCAAGATAGCTGCAGCAAGACAGAAAGTAAAATGGCTGACGAACAAACTGAGTTTCAGGAATATATACATAGAACCTTACATTACTCCCCCCTTAAGGACAACCTCCGGATGACCTCAGACCAGGCTTGTGTGGGTACCTCTGATGAAACTGACAGAGCAAGCGAGGAGCATTAACGTTATTGACCGGTTCCCATGAGTTGTCCTCCACTGGGTAGCCCTGCCATTTAATCAGATATTGTAACTGATTTCTATACAACCTGGAATCTAAAATCCTTTCCACCACAAATTCTTCCTGACCATCGACTAGCACTGGGTCAGGGCAAGGAGAGGAACGTCCAGGAAACGTATTGGGTGTCGCAGCCTTTAGTAGGGATACATGAAAGACAGGGTGGATTCTCATAGTTCTGGGCAGTTGAAGACGACAAGCAACGGCACTTATAATTTTACTGATTTTATAGGGTCCAATGTACTTATGTCCCAACTTAGACGATGGAATCCTTAACTTAAGATTTCTGGTTGACAGCCAGACCAAGTCTCCTACCTTGAAAGCTGGTGCAGGTTTACGAAATTTATCTGCTGCTTTCTTGTACCTTTCTTGAGCCGACTCCAGATTTTCCTTTAGAAGATCCATATTCTTCTGTAAAGACGTGATTCTTTCAGCCACTGCTGGTAAAGGCGTTTCTATGGGAAATTGTGGTAGAATGTTAGGATGATAACCTAGATTAGAGTAAAAAGGAGACTGTTTAGTGGAGGCACTCTGAGAGTTGTTATACGAGAACTCAGCTAATGGAAGTAGATCCACCCAATCATCCTGTAGGTGGCAGATAAAGCAGCGGAGATACTGCTCCAGGGTTTGATTGGTTCGTTCGGTCTGTCCATTAGTCTGGGGATGAAAAGCAGAGAAAGGTTTACTTTAATGTCCAATGCTGCACAGAAATTTTGCCAAAACCTAGAAGTGAATTGCACCCCTCGATCCGAAATAACCTCATCCGGTACTCCATGTAAGCGAAACACATCTTTAATCATCAAATCTGATGTCTGTTTTGCAGTGGGTAAGCCGACACAAGGGATAAAATGAGCTGCCTTTGTTAGACGGTCAACCACCACTAGAATGGTGTTCTTCCCCTGAGAGGTTGGTAACTCCACAATGAAGTCCATAGAAATGGATCCCCACGGGCGGGACGGGGTGGAAAGAGGCTGTAACAGACCAGTTGGTGAGGAGCGAGGTGTTTTGCATCTTGCACAGACCTCACATGAAGTGACATAATTCAAAACATCCTTCCTGCAAGTGGGCCAACAAAAGAAACGAGAAAGAAATTCCTGTGTCTTTAGAATTCCTCTATGCCCAGCTATCTTGGAATCGTGAATGAGTTGCAATACTCTTAATCTGACTGTTTCAGGAATATACAGACGTTGTCCCTGAATCCACACACCATTCTTAAAGACAAGACTTACGTCCCTTGGGGGTTGTGCCAAAAAGGAATCCGCATGGTATGCTTCCTTGATGTCCTTAAGTAGGTCTTGATTATGAATTACTCCTAGGAATCTAGAGTCAGGAAGAATAGTCTTAGGAGGAGTAATTGGACGTGTCTCTGCTGAGTAAATCCTAGAGAGTGCATCAGCCTTTCCATTGCGCGATCCTGGTCTATAAGAGATGATAAAATTAAATTGGTTTAAGAAAAGATTCCAGCGAGCCTGGCGAGGAGTCAGGCACTTAGCCGACCTGATAAACTCAAGGTTACGATGGTCTGTCAGGACGACTATTTGCTATGCAGCTCCCTGAAGAAGGTGTCTCCATTCTTTGAAGGCGGCAATAATGGCCAACAACTCTCTATTGCCCACATCGTAGTTCCTCTCAGCCGAAGACAACTGCTGGGAAAAGAAGGCACAGGGATGCAAGACATTCTTCTCACCTGTTCTCTGAGAGAGTATAGCTCCAACGGCACAGTCTGAAGCATCCACCTCTATTATGAAGGCAAGCTCGGGGTTGGGATGTACTAGGATAGGTGCAGTGGTAAATTTATCTTTTAGACGGAAAATGCTTCCTGGGCTTGGGGAGTCCAGGAAAACCTAGACTCTTTCCGGGTAAGTTGAGTGATAGGTGACACTACCTCAGAGAAATTTCTAATGAAACGTCTATAGAAGTTGGCAAACCCGATGAAGCACTGTACCTCCTTCACATTTCTAGGACTTGGCCAATCCTTGATGGCTTGGGTTTTGCTTCCATCCATACTAATTCCTTGTGTAGACAGTACATACCCCAGAAATTGAATTTCGGTCCTATGGAATTCACACTTTTCAAGTTTGATGTAAAGATGATTTTGTCTTAGACGTTCCAAGACCATTCTCACATGTCCATGATGTTCCTCTGTGGAGTTAGAAAAAATTAGAATATCATCCAAATAAATTACCACGAATGTATCTAGGAGATCCCTGAAGATGTCATTCACCAAGTGTTGGAAAGTGGCTGGGGCGGTACTCAGACCAAAAGGCATAACTAGATATTCAAAGTGTCCATAGCGTGACCTGAATGCAGTCTTCCATTCATCCCCAGGTCTAATACGGACTAAGTTATAGGCCCCACGAAGATCTAGTTTAGAAAAAATTTTGGCATGTCGCACTCTCTCCAATAACTCAGGGATTAAAGGCAATGGATAACGGTTTCTAATAGTAACCTTATTGAGTTCCCTATAGTCTACGCATGGTCTCAGAGATCCATCTTTCTTCTTTACAAAGAAGATGGGTGCACCTGCAGGAGATGAAGAGGGGCGTATGAAGCCCTTGGCTAGATTTTCATCTATGTAATCCTTTAAAGCCTTTAGCTCGGGCCCCGCCAGGGGGTAGATCTTACCAAAAGGTATCTCTGCTCCAGGCAATAATTCAATTGGACAATCATATGGACGGTGATGAGGAAGCTGGTCAGCGTTCTTCTTGTCACATAAATCCACATAGTCCTGGTATACAGCTGGTAGTTCAGGGACTGACATGATTCCTTTAGGAACAGAGCAAGCTGAAACTTTTGGACTCATCTGTTTCTCTGGAAAGTGTAATTCCTTGGTCTCCAAGTTAATGGTAGGATTCTGAGCCTGCAGCCATGGTAGCCCTAGAATAATGGGAAAGTGGGGAGAAGAGATAAGCATAAAGGACAGTTTCTCTTGATGATCTTTACCCATAAGAACCCTCAAAGGCTCTGTTTCCTGATCCACTGGTCCAGAGGTCAGCAGGGAGCCATCCACAGTTTCCATCTGTACTGGAGTAGCCTTCTTCACTGAACGTATTCCCTGTTTCAGAGCAAAGGAGACATCCATAAAATTTCCACTTGCCCCTGAGTCGATCATAGCAGAGCTAGACACCCAAGCTGAGTCAACCCAGAGTTTGATGGAAAGAAAGCAATGAGAATTGTTTTTCTTACAACTCAGCTGGGACACCGCTGAGGAAACTTGAAAAATGGCAGCGTTTACACAGTCAACGTCCTCAGAGGTAACGGAGTTTAAGTCCGAGAAATCAAGATCTGTTGCTGCAGATCTCTCTGGAGCCTGAGGCTCGGACCTGACAGATCCCCTCTCGCAACACTCACAATGAATGAGTGCTGCAGTAGTCTTACGAGAACGGCTGGGGCAGTTTATAATGAAGTGCCCTGACTTACCACAATAGAAACATAGATTCTCCTTAAAACGATGTTCCTTGCGTGCATCACTAACCCGTCGTTGTAAAGAGTCTACCTGCATGGGTTCAGGTTCAGGTTCCCGTGTAATCCTACTCAAAGGTTCCTTAGCTGGAGAGGAAGGTAGGAAAAGGTTAGTACGATTGCTTTCGAACCATCTCTCTTGCCTGCGTTCAGTCAGACGAGTATCAATACGGATGCAGTAGTTAATAAAGTCACCTAACGCAGTGGGAGGGTCGGCACGAGCAAGTTCATCCTTAATCAGTGGAGATAACCCCTTTCGAAAAATAGATTTTTTTGGCGGAACTGTCCCAGGTGGTATCAAGGGCCCATCTCCTGAAATCCAAGGCATATTCAGCTACCGAGTGCTTACCTTGGCGCAAAGCTAACATGGCTGCTTCAGCTGTTGCACCTCGATTGGGGTCATCAAACACCTGCCCCATGGCTGAAATAAAATCATCAAGGTGATTCAAACAATCATCCTCAGTCTCAATCAGAGGGTTTGCCCACATTAAACCCTTGTTGCTAAGCAACATAATTATAGTAAGCACCTTAGATCGTTCAGTGGGAAATTGTGAAGCATGTGTAGAAAAAAAAAGATTGCATTGATTAATAAATCCCCTGAATTTCTCACGTTCACCGCCAAAACGAAAAGGGGGCAACTTGGGAATCCCAGCACTCGGGGCTACGGCAGGAGCCTGGACTCGCCCCTCTAGAACCTCAATCCTGGCTCGCAAATCCTGGGTAGTCTGTCCAACCACTTGCAAATTGTGATTATTGAGGTCCTGTAGATTTGTAAAACGGGTCTTTATATTCTGCAAATCTGCAAGGATATTATCAGTCACTCCGCAAAGTTCCTTTATGCGGGCCTCCATTTTCCAGATCTTTTAAGACAGGATTACTGGAAGAAGAGGAGAGAAAAAAAAACAATAGTGTTCACCTGTGGCAACACTGCAGAGAGAAAAAAAAAATTAAGGGAACTGCTCACCTGGAATGGTTGTGAGAAGTCGCAACCACTATCATCACAGAAAGTTTCAACCAGACATCTGATATCCAGAGTTACAGCAGACAGAAAAGAGAAAAGAAAGAAAAAAAAAAAAAAACAATAGTGTTTACCTGTGGTAACACTGCAAAAAGAAAAAACTTAAGGGAATTGCTCACCTGGAATGGTTGTGAGAAGTCACAACCACTGTCATCACAGAAAGTACAACTGGACGTCTGATATCCACAGTACAGCAGACACAGCCTTCCAGACCCAGCAGACACTAACGTTTTGGCTTCAGAATCTTGTAATGTATGTAGTACAGTTCATATAGCGTCTTGTGCTTGGGTGCGATGAAAACACAGGATCACAGGTTTGATATAGAAAAGTCCTGT
The DNA here is from genome assembly GCA_033576555.1 of Oophaga sylvatica. NCBI lineage: Eukaryota > Metazoa > Chordata > Amphibia > Anura > Dendrobatidae > Oophaga > Oophaga sylvatica. Next base: position 105,968,066 of record JARQOD010000005.1, read on the forward strand.
ATTACTTCATACAAGTTGGCAGAAATAGTCACACAGTTTGCAGACAAAGAAACAGGAGACACAGCAGGCCAGAGTAATCCAAGCTCAGCAATCACTCTCCAATACAGATTCAGGATCTTCTTCTCTGTTACCGTAAGTCCATGCAAACGTGGGTCTTTTAAAGAGCAGGGTTCAGAGTCCACAAGTGCTTCAGAGTTCCTCAGTAGGAATAGCTGGAGTACAAGGTCCAAGGCTTACAGGAGTCAAGTCACAGGTTCACTGCAGGCTAGATTCTGAAGAACTGATTGCTCAGCTGTGGCTGCTTAAGAAGCAAAGGAGAGAATCAGGGCGGGAACATGCAAGCTGGAAACTCCATTTTGACTGAGGGCAAGATAGCTGCAGCAAGACAGAAAGTAAAATGGCTGACGAACAAACTGAGTTTCAGGAATATATACATAGAACCTTACAGTCGGTGGTGTTCTGTAGAACAGCGGGGGTAAGGTCGGGGATGACGTGTATAGTTGTGTGTCATCGGCATAAAGATGGTACTGAAAGCCAAATCTGCTGATGGTCTGTCCAATTGGGGCCGTGTAGAGAGAGAAGAGAAGGGGGCCAAGGACTGAGCCCTGGGGTACACCGACAGTGAGAGGAAGAGGAGATGACGTGGAGCCAGAGAACGAAACACTGAAGGAGCGGTCAGAAAGATAGGAGGAGAACCAGGAGAGAACAGTGTCCTTAATACCTAGTGACTGGAGCCTAGAGAGTAGGAGACGGTGGTCAACCGTGTCGAAAGCTGCAGAAAGGTCGAGAAGAATGAGCAGAGAGTGGTCGCCGTTACGTTTTGCTGTAAGAAGGTCATTGGTCACTTTGATGAGTGCAGTTTCAGTCGAATGTAGGGGGCGGAAGCCGGACTGTGAAGGGTCTAGGAGGGAGTAAGTGGAGAGGTAACGGGTGAGGCGGGAGTAGACTAGGCGCTCCAAAAGTTTAGAGATGAACGGGAGATTGGAGACCGGTCTGTAGTTGTTTGTGCAGGAAGGGTCAAGAGCGGGTTTCTTTAGTAATGGAGTAATGATGGAGTGTTTGAAGGAGGATGGGAAAATGCCAGAGGAGAGTGAGAGATTAAAGATTGTAGTTAGGTGAGTTGTGACAACTGGAGAGAGATACTGGAGGAGATGTGAGGGGATGGGGTCGGTAGTGCATGTAGTCGGACGAGAGGAAGAGAGGAGTCTGGAGACTTCTTCTTCTGTGATGGGATCAAATGTGGAAAGTGAGCCAGGGGAAATGCAGGGTGGGATGGGAGTCACAGCACTTGGTGGTTGAGAGCAGATTTCCTGACGGATAGTATCTATTTTTTCTATAAAGTGGGAGGCCAGGTCGTCAGCACAAATGTCTGTGATAGGGGCTTGTGCTTTTGGCCTGAGGAGGGAGTGAAAAGTGTCAAAAAGTTTCTTGGGGTTGTTGGCTAGTGAGGAGATCAGTGTGGTGAAGTAGGTCTGTTTGGCGAGGTGAAGGGCAGCATTATAAGTTCTTAACATGAATTTAAAGTGGATGAAGTCTTCTGGTGTGCGGGTTTTTCTCCAGAGGCGTTCAGCACTCCTAGAGCATCGCTGAAGAAGTCGAGTTTGCAATGTGAGCCAGGGCTGTTTTACTGTGTGTTTGGAGGTTCTGAGGGTGAGCGGTGCTACTTGGTCAAGGGTGCTTTTAAGAATGTCATTGTAGTGATGAACAGCCAGATCAGGACAATAAAAAGAGGAGATTGGGGACAGCGATGAGTGTAGGGAGTCTGAAAGTGTCTGAGGGTTAATGGCTTGTAGATTTCTGAATGTGTGGTAGGTAGGAGTGCGCTGGGGTGGTGGAGGATTTGTGAGCGTGAAGGAGAGAATGTTGTGGTCAGAGAGTGGAAGCGGTGAGTTATTTAGGTGGGAGATTGAACAGAGGCGGACAAAGACCAGGTCAAGGGTGTTGCCATCCTTGTGTGTCTCAGAGGTTGAAAGCTGTGAGAGGCCTAGAGAAGTGGTTAGTGATAGAAGCTGAGATGCAGATGTGGAAGTAGGGCTGTTAATGGGGATGTTGAAGTCTCCAAGGATAAGGGTTGGTAGTTCTGAGGACATGAAGTGCGGCAGCCAGGCTGAGAAGTGGTCAAGGAACTGGGTGGGTGAGCCTGGGGGCCGATATATGACCGCTACTCTGAGGGAGAGGGGATGGAAGAGCCTGATGGTGTGGACCTCAAAAGAAGGGAATGAGAGTGATGGAATTGGGGGGATGACCTGGAAAGTGCATTGTGGGGACAGGAGTATGCCAACTCCACCACCATGTCTGTTTGTGTGTCTCAGGGAATGGGAGAACTGTAAACCACCATAGGAAATGGCAGCAGGGGAGACAGTGTCAGAATCCTGAATCCAGGTTTCAGTGAGGGCCAACAGATTAAGAGAGTGGTTCAGAAAGTAGTTGTGCAGGAAGGATAGCTTGTTGCATGCAGACCGTGGATTCCAGAGGGCACAATTGAAAGAAGGAGATGAGGGAGTGCAAGTAATATTAATAAGATTATTATGGTTTCGGTATGAGGTAGGGTAGGGATTGAGGTTGGGGGATGGTGGACCAGGGTTGGGGGAGATGTCCCCTGAAATCAGTAGGAGTAGGAAGATAAAGAGCAGGTAGTTGTTGGAATTGTAAGTAGGTTTTTTATGTGATGTGTTTGGGCAAGATGGGCTGAGGTTTTTCAGGAAGGTGAGGAGTGCATGGGAGCTGTACATGGGAGAGGGAAGGATAGAGGGGCTGATGTGTATGAGTCGTGATGGAGGGGGGATGGGGCGGTGAATGTGGATGGCAATGGAACACAGGAGGAAATAGATAAAGTACATAATGAAAAATAAGGCAAAGTGTGGGGTACCTGATTCCAGCCCTGATTAACTGCCATGAATAACTGCCGTTTTCAAGATGCTTTTCTTCTGTGATGCTTAACTTCTGGGATGCATGCGCCCCCACAATGCATGCGCCCCTTAGACTACTCCTAAATATATAGTCCACACTCCTAAATATATAGTCCATTATATGTTTTATATTTATGTGTTGTACTATGTTGCATTTTACCACAGTGGACATACTGTTCTATAATGTATATTATGTAAAATATTTCACTAGTTCCTGCTACTCTGCCACCTGCCATCATCAACCGTTTCAACGAACAAAGAGGATTTAAAACAAGCAAACAATGAAAAGCAGCTGTACAATTATCAAGACATTTACACAAATAACACCACAATCTGCTTCTTTGTTACAGCCAAATGTTCCAATTGTGTCTAATTTAGTTATCCAGCAGAGCTCTCACCTCAAGGCTTTCTTCAGATGATCACCTTCATTCACACTGAATTTCTTCTCAATACATGATACAACCATAAAAACGAAGCTCACAGCAGTTATTCTGCTCTTTTATATCACTTTATACAGCAAAGACAGATTTCCAGTAAACATGACAAGCATTTTACCAAGCAATAACATTAAGAACTTCAATTTCTCACAATACACATTCAACACATTATGGCAACATGTCTGAATAAGCTAACAAAGAAAATTCCCCTAAGATTACAAACGTATTATTGTTCAATTAAAATTATTATTATTATTTACTTTTATAACACCATTGATCACACTGTGCTGTACATAAGGAGGGGTTACATACAAAATACAAATTACAATTACAATGAACAAACTAACAATGGCAGACTGGTACAAAGGGGAGAGGACCCTGCCCTTGCAGGCTTAAGGCTGGGTCTCACATAACGATACACCAGCGATCCCGACAACGATATGCACTTGTCAGGATCGCTGGTGTATCGCTACATGATCGCTGCTGAGCTGCCAAACAGGCAGCTCAGGCAGCGATCTGGGACAGCGACACTGTGGGTGACATCGCTTAGTTACCCGCAGTGTACCTTGGATACCAGCGCGCTGATGCAGGGAGCTGGTATCCAAGGTACACAGCGGGTTTCCAAGCGCTGCGCGGTGCCTGGAAACCCGTTGTGTACCTTGGATACCAGCTCCCTGCATCAGGGCACTGGTATCCAAGGTACACAGCGGGTTTCTAGGCACAGCCCCGCGCCTGGAAACCCGCTGTGTACCTTGGTTACCAGCGGATCGCTGGTCTCCCGCCTGTCACACGCAGCGATGCGTGCCTGTCAGCGGGAGACCAGCGATCAAAAAAATGTCCTGACATTTCAGCGACGATCAGCGATACCCAGCAGGGGGGCTGATCGTCGCTGAATGTCACACACAGCGATATCGCTGGTGAGCTCGGTGCTGCGTCACAAAACTAGTGACTCAGCAGCGATCTCAGTAGCGATATCGCTATGTGAGACGGGCCCTTTACAGTTTACAGGAAAATGGGGAAGGAGACAGAAGGTTGTGGGGCTGTGGCAGATCTGCTGGTGGTGGAGGGAGCCAGGACTGTAGTCGTGACTGAGAGTAAGTACTTATATGCGCCCTGGTCTCCCACCACATGAATACAATGTCCCTTTGTCAGTGTACCTGCCTCTCTGCTCGCCGCACCTTCAGGGTCTCCTGTGGGTTGCTGAAGGCTCTCTCCGGATGTTTGCACACAAATAGAGACACAGTCCTGTTGTGAATATGCTGGAGGTGGCTTCTGAGCTGGGGCTCCCTCCGGTGGTTGCTGAGGGTAATGAACCTATTTAATGAATGGCCTTCAGCTGGCGCTAAATTATTATTATTATTATACATTTATATAGCGCCATTTATTCCATGGCGCTTTACATATGAAAAGGGGAAAAATATAGACAGGTACAATAAACATGTGCTGGACAAGGGACACACAAGTACAGAAGGAGAGAGGACCCTGCCCGCGAGGGCTCACAGACTGCAGGGATGGGTGAGAATACACTAGGAAAGGGTAGAGCTGGTCGTACGATGGTTCAGTACACTGAGGATGAGCTAAATGGTAGGATATAAGTGGCCTGAGTTCCCAGCAGTCTTGCCGGTTATCAATTGTTCCTTCTGGTCTTGCTTGAAGCACTGCTAGTTTCCTGCTCTCCTTCAGATAAGTGTTTGCTGCTTTTTTTTGTCTGATTTTCTCTGCTGGGGGTCTGGCGCTGCAATTGTGCTCCGTTTGTGTCTGCACTTTTGCTTTGCTCTTTTGTTACTTTTTATTTGCTGAATAGCGTTTTTTTACACTAGAGATCTGATTTAGGTGGATAAATCTTAAATTGCGCACGCGCAGTATGCTTTGCCTGCAGATTGCAATGCGCAGGCGCGTTATATGGAGGACAACGACTACAATTCCCAGAAATAATTGAGACAGCGGCGAACAACATGTTAAGGCAAGTACCCAAAACGCCGCCCATCTGACCTGACTGCCATCATTTAAATATCCCGCCAATTTAGGGTGACAGATTCCGTTTAAGAGGAGACTTTGTGCAGCAGGCCTTCATGGTAAAATAGCTGCTAGGAAACCACTGCTAAGGACAGGCAACAAGCAGAAGAGACTTGTTTGGGCTAAAGAACACAAGGAATGGACATTAGACCAGTGGAAATCTGTGCTTTGGTCTGATGAGTCCAAATTTGAGATCTTTGGTTCCAACCACCGTGTCTTTGTGCGAAAAGGTGAACGGATGGACTCTATATGCCTGGTTTCCACCGTGAAGCATGGAAGAGGAGGTGTGATGGTGTGGGGGTGCTTTGCTGGTGACACTGTGGGGGATTTATTCAAAATTGAAGGCATACTGAACCAGTATGGCTACCACAGCATCTTGCAGATGCATGCTATTTCATCCGGTTTGCGTTTAGTTGGACCATCATTTATTTTTCAACAGGACAATGACCCCAAACACACTTCCAGGCTGTGTAAGGGCTATTTGACCTAAAAGGAAAGTGATGGGGCCTCACAGTCACCAGATCTGAACCCAATCGAGATGGTTTCGGGTGAGCTGGACCGCAGAGTGAAGGCAAAAGGACTTTCAAGTGCTAAGCATCTCTGGGAACTCCTTCAAGATTGTTGGAAGACCATTTCCGGTGACTACCACTTGAAGCTCATCAACAGAATGCCAAGAGTGTGCAAAGCAGTCATCAAAGCAAAAGGTGGCTACTTTGAAGAACCTAGAATATGACATATTTTCAGTTGTTTCACACTTTTTTGTTAAGAATATAATTCCACATGTGTTAATTCATAGTTTTGATGCCTTCAGTGTGAATGTACAATTTTCATAGTCATGAAAATACAGAAAAATCTTTAAATGAGAAGGTGTGTCCAAACTTTTGGTCTGTACTGTATATATTTAAAATATAACATACATAGAAAAAGAGAGCAATCCAATGCTGGACCTCATACATTGTAATCTAAATGTTACCCTTTACTAGTTAACATGTGCTAGCACATTCAATCAGTATAGAGAATATATTATGCATTCCTAGCACGGGAAGTTTTTTCTTTTTGTGAACCTCAAATCGAATTTCAAAATGTTCAACTTCACATGAATCAATCTACCATGAATCAATCCTCTCATCTCTTGTGTCTAATGCCACATTTCCAAGCAAATCAACAATCATATCTATTGTGGCTTTTTGGTCCCTAATCACTTGTTTCACCTGTGATGGTGCATGGTGTAAAAAGAGGTTGTACAGTTTAAAAGCCAGTGGGTCTTTTTATTGCTCATATATATACGCAGCCAGGTTCTGATTTATGCTGGACCTGTAATGGGTGTAGTGATAAGTTCAATTTAGAGTGTAATTTTTCATAAAAAATGCTTAAAAATTAATTCCTAAAATTAATTTTTAGAAAAAAATTGAAAAATTGAAGCTGTGCACTGTCCATACATACTGCTTTTGGTATGTCGATATCTCTATACATGAAGGAATGAAATTTGGTTTTCAGTGAGGAATGAAAAGTAAAAGCTTATAAAACAGGACTTACAGACTTTTCAAAGTGAGTGTCCCCACACCTTATATACAGCGGGTGAAATAAGTGTTGAACACATTACCAATTTTTTATGTAAATATAGTTATAAAGATGCTACTAACATGAAATTCTCACCAGACGTCGGTAATAGCACAGCACAGTATATGCTGTATTCCTCACTCACACTAATGTGAGAGTTGCAAGTCTATGCATATCCTTGGCTTTAGCCACAATCTAGCATGAGCTGGAGCTTTTAGTATCAAAGATGTTCTATATTCACCTTACAGTAGCTAAACTTTCTTGTTGATGTTTCTTATTTAGCAGGCACTTGAATTGTCTGCAGGTCAATGGGCATCCAGGCCCTGAGACACCCACCAATTGAGTACTAGATTCCCAAAAAGTGAGCACTTCAGCAGATAGGAGTGCACAGCTCCTGTCTGAGAGCACACAGTCTGGAGTACGGATTCAATAGAAAGCAAAATATATGAGCTGTGAGCTCTGGTGTGCTGAGGAGTGCACATCTTGAGGTTTAGTGTGCTACATGTTTTCAGCCACATATGTTTATTTTTTAAATGCTGCAGAGTTTAAGAGGAAAGCATAGTTTAAAAGCAGCCAGGGACTGAGCCGCACGGAAACCTAGCTTCTCCCTACTTACTGCTCTGGAGTGACAGGTCTCTCCCTACAAGTGCACGCAGAGAGAGAGATCTGTCAGTCACTGGCTGCGGGTGGGGAGAAGCCAGAGAGAACCCACCTGTCCGTCTAGTCTCCCACATGAGGCTCAAAATCATACAGCTAAGGTCTGATACATGCTACCTGTGGATTGGGAAGCATGTATCATCTGGTAGGTTGCTTTTAACTGTTTCCCTGCCAGGAAGTGTAAAATACATGGGGAAGGGTCAAAGGCTTTATTCGCTTTAACAACCGTTTTTCTTAATTGTTCCAGTTCATCAAAAGTAAAAAAATGAAGCAGATTTGCAAAAAAAATTTTGAACACAAATTGCATGTGATTTTATTCCACAGCACACATACATAAGTTTCCATTGTTTCAAACTATAAACTTGTATATTAGAGCAACCAATATTCCTTCGGTTACACAATAAGTGTGTTCATTACGTCATGTCAGAAAAACATGTGCTCCACACAGGGCCATTATTAGACAAAGTGGGGACCTGGGTAAGAGTTTAAAGTGGGGCCCCAAATGCAACCAATATGCACAGTCACACAGAAACATATTGGTTACATTTACAGCACTGAGTTCAGGCCATTAAACAAGTGTGATCGACAATATTGAAGTCGTTCGACGCTTGTTTCCCAGCCTCTTTACAGCGGCAGAGGAAGAATGATGGGCACAGAGCGATCACAAGCACAGTCATGGCCAAAAGTTTTGAGAATGACACAAATATTAATTTTTACAAAGTCTACTGCTTAACTTTTTCTAATGGCAATTTGCATATACTCCAGAATGTTATAAAGAGTGATCAGCTTAACAGCAATTACTTGCAAAGTCAATATTTGGCTAGAAAATGACCTTTATTCACCAAAACACATTTCAACATCATTGCAGCCCTGCCTTAAAAGGACCAGCTAACCTCTTTTCAGTGATTGCTCCATTAACACAGGTGTGGGTGTTGATGAGGACATGGCTGGAGATCAATCTGTCATGATTAAGTAAGAATGACACCACTGGACACTTTAAAAGGAGGCTGGTGCTTGGCATCATTGTTTCTCTTCTGTTAACCATGGTTATCTCTAAAGAAACACATGCAGTCATCATTGCAATGCACAAAAATGGCCTAACAGGGAAGAGTATCACAGCTAGAAAGATTGCACCTCAGTCACCAATCTATCGCATCATCAAGAACTTCAAGGAGAGAGGTTCCATTGTTGCCAAAAAGGCTTTAGGGCGCCCAAGAAAGACCAGCAAGCGCCAGGACCGTCTCTTAAAAGTGTTTCAGCTACAGGATCGGGCTACCAGCAGTGCAGAGCTTGCTCAGGAATGGCAGCAGGCAGGTGTGAGTGCATCTGCACGCACTGTGAGGCGGAGACTCTTGGAGCAAGGCCTGGTCTCAAGGAGGGCAGCAAAGAAGCCACTTCTCTCCAGAAAAAACATCATGGACAGACTGATATTCTGCAAAAGGTACAGGAAGTGGACTGCTGAGGACTGGGGTAAAGTTATTTTCTCTGATGAATCCCCTTTTCGATTGTTTGGTACATCAGGAAAACGCCTCATTCGAGAAGAAAAGGTGAGCGCTACCACCAGTCTTGTCTCATGCCAACTGTTAAGCATCCTGAAACCATTCATGTGTGGGGTTGCTTCTCAGCCAAGGGAATCGGCTCTCTCACAGTCTTGCCTAAAAACACAGCCATGAATAAAGAATGGTACCAGAATGTCCTCCAAGAGCAACTTCTCCCAACCCTCCAAGAGCAGTTTGGCGATCAACAATGCCTTTTCCAGCATGATGGAGCACCTTGCCATAAAGCAAAGGTGATAACTAAATGGCTCAGGGAACAAAACATAGAGATTTTGGGTCCATGGCCTGGAAACTCCCCAGATCTTAATCCCATTGAGAACTTGTGGTCAATCATCAAGAGACGGGTGGACAAACAAAAACCTAAAAATTCTGACAAAATTAAAGCATTGATTGTGCAAGAATGGACTGCTATCAGTCAAGATTTGGTCCAGAAGTTGATTGAGAGCATGCCAGGGAGAATTTCAGAGGTCCTGAAGAAGAAGGGTCAACACTACAAATATTGACTTGCTGCATTAACTCATTCTAACTGTCAATATAAGCTTTTGTTACTCATATGTTTGCAATTATTATATTTCTGTCTGTGATAAAAACATCTGTCAAACACACATAAAAACCAGAGGGCAGCAGATCAAGTGAAAATATAATATTTGTGTCATTCTCAAAACTTTTGGCCATGACTGTAGATTAATCTGTCATTGTTATCAGCAGCATATCTACAGTTTTCGCTGGGCAATGTGCTGCTGAGAACAATCACTCCATGAATAGGCAGCATTTTGCTTGTTTAGTTTAATACATCCCATAGTCCTCCACATAGTAAGATACACCCCATAGTCCTCAACATATTATAATACACTCCATAATCCTCCACATAGTATAATGCACCCCATAGTCCTCCATATTGAATATAATGCCCATTTCCCTCCATATACTTTAACCCCTTTCTGCCATCTGACGTACTTTTCCATCCATGTGCTGTGGGACTTAATTCCCATGGACGGAATAGTACGTCATATGCGATCAGCCACGCTCACGTGGGGAGCGCAGCTAATTGCTGCCAGGTGTCAGCTGATTCTCACAGCTGACACCCGACACTAAGTGCCAGGAGTGGTCACGGACCACTCCCAGCACTTCACCCCTGGCACACTGCGATCAAACATGATCACAGCGTTCCGGTGGCATAGGGAAGCATCGGGCAGGGAGGGGGCTCCCTGCATGCTTCCCTGAGACCCTCAGAGCAACGTGTTGTGATCGTGTTGTTCCGAGGGCCACTTCCCTGCAGGCCCCTGGATCCAAGACAGCCACGGGGTCTTTTCGGGTCCTGCAGTGAGGTGGCTTGTCAGTGCCTGCAAAGAGCAGGCACGGTAAGTCTCCTGCACTGCCTGTCAGATCGTTGATCTGACACAGTGCTCTGCAAACTGTCAGATCAGCGATCTGACACTATATAGTGATGTCCCACCCTGGGACAATGTAAAAAAAATTAAATAAACTTGTGTAAAAATATTTAAAAAACATACCTAAGTTAATAAAAAGAAATTTACCCAATAAACACATTATTATTATGCAAATAAAAAAACAATAAAAGTACACATATTAGCATCACCGAAACCGCCCTATAAACCCTGTAGTGAACCCCTTAAAAAAAACCTAAATACTTTATCATCATACTGCCGAACAAAAAGTGGAATAACACGTGATCAAAAAGACGGATATAAATAAACATGGTACCGCTAAAAACGTCATCTTGTCCCGCAAAAAATGAGCCACCATACAGCATCATCAGCAAAAAAATAAAAAAGTTATAGCTCACAGAATAAAGCGATGCAAAAAGAATTTTTTTTTTTATATACAGGTCCTTCTCAAAAAATTAGCATATAGTGCTAAATTTCATTATTTTCCATAATGTAATGATTACAATTAAACTTTCATATATTTTAGATTCATTACACACCAACTGAAATTTGTCAGGTCTTTTATTGTTTTAATACTGATGATTTTGGCATACAACTCCTGATAACCCAAAAACCTGTCTCAAAAAATTAACATATTTCAACCGTCCAATAAATAAAGTGTTTTTAAAAACAAAAAAAAAACCATCAAATAATAAAGTTCAGTTATGCACTCAATATTTGGTCGGGAATCCTTTTGCAGAAATGACTGCTTCAATGCGGCGTGGCATGGAGGCAATCAGCCTGTGACACTGCTGAGGTGTTATGGAGGCCCAGGATGCTTCGATAGCGGCCTTAAGCTCATCCAGAGTGTTGGGTCTTGCGTCTCTCAACTTTCTCTTCACAATATCCCACAGATTCTCTATGGGGTTCAGGTCAGGAGAGTTGGCAGGCAATTGAGCACAGTAATACCATGGTCAGTAAACCATTTACAGTGGTTTTGGCACTGTGAGCAGGTGCCAGGTCGTGCTGAAAAATGAAATCTTCATCTCCATAAAGCATTTCAGCCGATGGAAGCATGAAGTGCTCCAAAATCTCCTGATAGCTAGCTGCATTGACCTGCCCTTGATGAAACACAGTGGACCAACACCAGCAGCTGACATGGCACCCCACACCATCACTGACTGTGGGTACTTGACACTGGACTTCAGGCATTTTGGCATTTCTTCTCCCCAGTTTCTCCAGACTCTGGCACCTTGATTTCCGAATGACATGCAAAATTTGCTTTCATCAGAAAAAAGTACTTGGGACCACTTAGCAACAGTCCAGTGCTGCTTCTCTGTAGCCCAGGTCAGGCGCTTCTGCCGCTGTTTATGGTTCAAAAGTGGCTTTACCTGGGGAATGCGGCACCTGTAGCCATTTCCTGCACATGCCTGTGCACGGTGGCTCTGGATGTTTCTACACCAGACTCAGTCCACTGCTTCCTCAGGTCCCCAAGGTCTGGAATCGGTCCTTCTCCACAATCTTCCTCAGGGTCCGGTCACCTCTTCTCGTTGTACAGCGTTTTCTGCCACATTGTTTCCTTCCAACAGACTTCCCATTGAGGTGCCTTGATACAGCACTCTGGGAACACCCTATTTGTTGAGAAATTTCTTTCTGGGTCTTACCCTCTTGCTTGAGGGTGTCAATGATGGCCTTCTTGACATCAGTCAGGTCGCTAGTCTTACCCATGATGGGGGTTTTGAGTAATGAACCAGGCAGGGAGTTTTTAAAAGCCTCAGGAATCTTTTGCATGTGTTTAGAGTTAATTAGTTGATTCAGAAGATTAGGGTAATAGGTTGTTTAGAGAACCTTTTCTTGATATGCTAATTTTTTGAGACAGGTTTTTTTGGGTTATCAGGAGTTGTATGCCAAAATCATCAGTATTAAAACAATAAAAGACCTGACAATTTCAGTTGGTGTGTAATGAATCTAAAATATATGAAAGTTTAATTGTAATCATTACATTATGGAAAATAATGAAATTTAACACTATATGCTAATTTTTTGAGAAGGACCTGTATAAAAAGTTTTTAATGTATAAAAGCGCCAAACATAAAAAATACAAATGAGGTATCGTTGTAATCGTACTAACCCGAAGAAAATAAAACTACTTTATCAATTTTACCACACGCGGAACGGTATTAAAGGCCCCCCAAAAGAAAGAAATTCATGAATTGATGGTTTTTGTTCATTCAGCCTCCCAAAAATCGTAATAAAAAGTGATCAAAAAATGTCATGTGCCCAAAAATAGTACCAATAAAAAAGCAAAAATAAGACCTCACATGACTCTGTGGGCCAAAAATATAGAAAAATTATACCTCTCAAAATGTGGTAATGCAAAAAACTATTTTTTGCAATAAAAAGCGTCTTTTAGTGTGTGACAGCTGCCAATCTAAAAACCGATAAATTAACTCTCTTAAATAGTAATCTAACCCCCTTTTCACCCTGTTAGGGAAAAATAATAAAATTAAAAAATTTATTTATTTCCATGTTCCCGTTAGGGTTAGGGTTAGGGGGTGTGTTAGGGTTATCAGCGTGCTCAGGAAAAATTGGACAACTACTTTTGAGGTCCAATTTCTCCGGTTACCCTTGGGAAAATAAAAAATTGGGGTCTAAAAGATCATGTTTGTGGAAAAAATATGATTTTCTTTATTTTCACGCCCGGGTGTTATAAACTTCTGTGAAGCATTTGGGGGTTCAAAGTTCTCACCACAAATTAGCTAAGTTCCTTGTGGGGTCTAGTTTCCATAATGGTGTCACTTGTGGGGGGTATCCCTGTTTAGGTGCATCAGGGGCTCTTCAAACGCAACATGGCGCCGATCTCAATTCCAGCCAATTTTGCATTGAAAATTAAAACTGCGCTCCTTCCCTTCCGAGCTCTGCCGTGTGCCCAAACAGTGGTTCCCCCCCATCAGCCTACTCAGGACAAATTGCACAACAACTTTTGTGGTCCAATTTCTCCTGTCATAAAAAAAATGGATCTGAAGTAAATATTTTGTGAAAAAAAGTTAAATGTTCATTTTTTTTAAACATTCCAAAAATTCCTGTGAAACACCTGAAGGGTGAATGTGGTTTTGAGCACCTTGATGGGTGTAGTTTTTAGAAAAGGTGTCACTTTTGAGTATTTTCTTCATATAGACCCCTCAAAGTGACTTCAAAAGTGATGTTGTCCCTAAAAAAGAAATGGTGTTGTAAAAATGAGAAATCGCTGGTCAATTTTAACCCTTATAACTTCCAAAAAAAAAAAAAAAATTTTTTTCCAAAATTGTGTGATGTAAAGTGACTGGGGAAAAATTTTTTAGAAACTATTTTTTTTTGGGCTATTTCCCCTTTTAAGGCAAAAAATTTAAAAATTTTTTAAATTGCAAAATTTAAATTTTTTTCCATTTTTCCCATTTTTTTTAAAAAAATAAAAATTTTTATTGAAGAAATTTTACCCCTTAAAAGTACAATTGTCGAGAAAATTCCAGAATCCCCCAAAATCTTTTAAGCGTTCTTTTTAAACTAAAAAAAGGGGGGCATGGCGAATTGAAAAAATTGGCCCCCGGAAACTCAAACCCTTGGGGTTAAAGGGGTTGTCTTTCCCCCCCTAGTCCAAACAAACCCTATAAATACCTCCCAATCCAAGAAGATAATGCACCCCCAAGTCCTTCCATAAAAAAAGCTTCCTAGTCCTCCTATTGTATGTGCCCCTCCATATCCCCATAATTTCAAGAAACCCCTATATAAGCACCAAAGTCCTTTAAATAAGCACCCCTTGGCCCTTGATAGGTAATTGAAACCCCCTTTAGAGTATAATGCAACCCCCCACAGAGAATAATGCCCCCCTAAAAAGAAAAATGCACCCCCAATAGGAAATCCCCCGCAAACAAGGTAAAGCAGCAACCTCATAGGAAAAAGGACCATACAAAGTATAATGCCCCCCCCACACCACAGTATAATCATCTCCAAAACACAGAAAATCCCCCCCCAACCCCTAAATGCAGTTCCCCCCACACAGTATAATTCACCAACACACTACCACAGTATTGCAGCCATGACACAACAAATAGGCGCCCTCTGTCCGCAGTTTTAAAAAAAAATTTAAATCAAACTTTTCCTTGTCCCCCCCTGCCTGCAGCATTCGATCGCTCCCGTGGCACGTGGGGCGCAAAAGAATTGGCCTCATCACCCTTCTGAGGCCTGGTATGCCTTTTCCCCCTTTGGGAAGGGGGGCCCTAGACAGATTTCGCCTGCCCAACGGGGCCCCGGGGCTCCATTTTCCCCCGCTGTTACGTTTAGTTTATTTTTTCCAAACCCCTTTTAAGACAAAACCCCCAACAAAAAAAGTCAAAGTCCCTTTGCGGTTCTTTGACGGGAATTTTTTTAAGGAATTAAAAGAAAGATTTAACTCGACTCCCCCCCCCCTTTTGCCCATAGATTCTACTTATACAAATTTTTGGCCCCCCCCAAAAAAATCTGTTGACAACTTTGGGTTTGAGCCGGGCTTCTAAAGAAAAACCACAAAAAAATTTGCACTTTTGTAAACAAAAACCCCCTTAAAAACCCAAAAATGTCTTTTTTTTTAAAATGGAAACATTTTTGAATAGAAACGGAAAATCTTTTTCCCCAAAACTTTCGAAATTTTTTGCCCTTTTTTTCCCCAAAATAAATCCCCAAAAAATTTTTCCCCTCAACATGTTTTTAAAAAAATTCTTTTCCCCAAATTTTTAATTTTTTCAAGGATAAAAGGGAAATTCACAAAACAATTGTTTTTCAATTTTTGAGTACCAAAAAACCCCCCTTTTTAAAAAAAACCTTTTTTGAGGCCCCACAAAAAAGCTCAGGGGGAAGAAGCGACTTTTTGGGTTTAATTTTGTGGAAGGTTTTTGGGGGGTTATTTTACTTGGGGGGCCCAAAAGCCAAACACAAAAACCCGCCCAAAAAAAGAATATTTTTTAAAACACCCCAAGAATATTTGGGGGCTGTGAAAAAATAATTTAAATTTTTGGGGAAAAAATTTTTTTTTTTCCCAATTTTTTTTTTTTTTAGAAAGGGGAAAAGGAAAAAAT
>JARQOD010000005.1:105983778-106034728 GCA_033576555.1 Oophaga sylvatica
GCAACATCCATGCTGCTTCTCTGTAGCCCAGTCGGGCGCTTCTCCGCTGTTTATGGTTCAAAATGGTTTTAAAACCTGGGAATGGGGCACCTGTAGCCCATTTCCTGCACATGCCTGTGCACGGTGGCTCGGGATGTTTCTACAACCAACTCAGTTCACTGCTTCCTCAGGTCCCCCAAGGTCTGGAATGGGTCCTTCTCCACAATCTTCCTCAGGCCGGTCACCTCTTCTCGTTTACACGTTTCTGCCACATTGTTTCCTTCCAACAATTTCCCCCATTGGGGTTTGCTTGAACAGCACCGGGAACAGCCAAATTGTTTGGAAATTTCTTTCGGGGTCTTACCCTCTTGTTTGAGGGTGTCAATGATGCCTTCTGACATCATCAGGTCGCTAGTCTTACCATGAGGGGGGTTTTGAGTAATGAACCAGGCAGGAGTTTTTTAAAAGCCTCAGGAATCTTTGCATGTGTTTAAGTTAATTAGTTGATTCAGAAGATTAGGGTAATAGGTTGTTTAGAGAACCTTTTCTTGATATGCTAATTTTTTGAACGGGTTTTTTGGGTTATCAGAGTTGTATGCCAAAATCATCAGTATTAAAACAATAAAAACCTGACAAATTTCAGTTTGGTGTTAATGAATCTAAAAATATGAAAGTTTTAATTGTAATCATTACATTATGGAAAATAATGAAATTTAACACTATATGCTAATTTTTTGAGAAGGACCTGTATAAAAAAGTTTTTAATGTATAAAAGCGCCAAACATAAAAAAATACAAATGAGGTATCGTTGTAATCGTACTAACCCGAAGAATAAAACTACTTTATCAATTTTACCACACGCGGAACGGTATAAAGGCCCCCCAAAAGAAAGAAATTCATGAATTGATGGTTTTTGTTCATTCAGCCTCCCAAAAATCGTAATAAAAAGTGATCAAAAAATGTCATGTGCCCAAAAATAGTACCAATAAAAAAGCAAAAAATAAGACCTCACATGACTCTGTGGGCCAAAATATAGAAAAATTATACCTCTCAAAATGTGGTAATGCAAAAACTATTTTTTGCAATAAAAAGCGTCTTTTAGTGTGTGACAGCTGCCAATCATAAAAACCCGATAAAATAACTCTCTATAAATAGTAAATCTAACCCCCCTTTATCACCCTGTTAGGGAAAAATAATAAAATTAAAAAAATTTATTTATTTCCATGTTCCCGTTAGGGTTAGGGTTAGGGGTGTGTTAGGGTTATCAGCGTGCTCAGGACAAATTGGACAACTACTTTTGAGGTCCAATTTCTCCGGTTACCCTTGGGAAAATAAAAAATTGGGGTCTAAAAGATCATGTTTGTGGAAAAAATATGATTTTCTTTATTTTCACGCCCGGGTGTTATAAACTTCTGTGAAGCATTTGGGGTTCAAAGTTCTCACCACAAATCTAGCTAAGTTCCTTGTGGGGTCTAGTTTCCATAATGGTGTCACTTGTGGGGGGTATCCACTGTTTAGGTGCATCAGGGGCTCTTCAAACGCAACATGGCGCCCGATCTCAATTCCAGCCAATTTTGCATTGAAAATTAAAACTGCGCTCCTTCCCTTCCGAGCTCTGCCGTGTGCCCAAACAGTGGTTCCCCCCCATCAGCCTACTCAGGACAAATTGCACAACAACTTTTGTGGTCCAATTTCTCCTGTCCATAAAAAAAATGGATCTGAAGTAAATATTTTGTGAAAAAAAGTTAAATGTTCATTTTTTTTAAACATTCCAAAAATTCCTGTGAAACACCTGAAGGGTGAATGTGGTTTTGAGCACCTTGATGGGTGTAGTTTTTAGAATGGTGTCACTTTTGAGTATTTTCTATCATATAGACCCCTCAAAGTGACTTCAAATGTGATGTTGTCCCTAAAAAAAGAAATGGTGTTGTAAAAATGAGAAATCGCTGGTCAACTTTTAACCCTTATAACTTCCTAACAAAAAAAAAATTTTGTTTCCAAAATTGTGCTGATGTAAAGTAGACATGTGGGAAATGTTATTTAGCAACTATTTTGTGTGACATATTTCCCCGTTTTAAGGGCATAACAATTCAAAGTTTGAAAATTGCAAAATTTTAAAATTTTTGCCATATTTCCATTTTTTTCATAAATAAATGCAAGTTTTATTGAAGAAATTTTACCACTATCATGAAGTACAATATGTCATGAGAAAACGTTCTCAGAATCGCCAAGATCTGTTGAAGCGTTCCAGAGTTATAGCCTCAAAAAAGGGACAGTGGTCAGAATTGTAAAAATTGGCCCGGTCATTAACATGCAAACCACCCTTGGGGTAAAGGGGTTAGTACATTCCCCATAGTCCAATACAATACCCATAGTATAATACACTCCCTATATCCTACTGATAGTATAATGCACTCCCCATAGTCCTTCCTATAGTAAAATGCATTCCATAGTCCTCCATATTGTATAGTGCACCCTCCATAGTCCTCCATATAGTACAATGCACTCCTCATAGTATAATGCACCCAATAGTCCTTCATATAGTATAATGCACTCCCTATGGTCCTTGATAGAGTATATTGCAACCCCCTTATAGAGTATAATGCAACCCCACACAGAGAATAATGCAGCCCCCTCAAAGAATATAATGCAGCCCCCACATAGAGTATAATGCCGCAAACAGAGAGTATAATGCAGCAACCTCATAGAGTATAATGCAGTCCCATACACATAGTATAATGCAACCCCCACACACACAGTATAATGCATTCTCCACAAACACAGTATAATGCAGCCCCCACACACAGTATAATGCAGCTTCCCCCACACACAGTATAATTCAGCCACACACACGTACACACAGTATAATGCAGCCATGCACACATACAATATAGTGCAGCCCTACTGTCCAGCAGTATTATAAAAAAATAAATAAATACAATACTTTTCCTTGTCCGCCCCGCTGCTCTGCAGCATGTCTGATCAGCTCCACTGCTGGCACAGTGTGGCGCACAATGAAGTGGCCTCATCACGCTGCGTCTGAGGCACATGGTATGCCGCTGTTAGCCCTTGGGGTAACGGGGACCCATAGACAGATGTCTGCCTGCTCCTAACGCTGGCCCTGGCTCCACATCTTTCACCGCTGTTACAGATTAGATATCTATTTCTTTCCAACACCCCAGCATTTAATGACAAAATGCCCCATACAATACAAAAGTCTAATGTCCCATTGCAGGTTCTTCTAGGTACAGGTCTAATTCCTTTTATGGATGAATTAAAAGAAAGACTTAACATCGACTCCCTCAACCCCCTTTTGTACCATAGATTTCTACTTCACTACAAACTTTTTGGCCCCCCCAAAAAGATATCAATAGATAATAGACAACTTATGTGGTTTGAGACCATGCTTGCTCAAGTAAAACCACAAAAGAAGATTGTAGCATCTGTGTATAGACAAATAATCTCCCTTAGAGAACCAAAAATGCTCTCTTTTCTTTTAAAATGGAAACATTTTCTGATATAGAAACAGGAAAAATCTTGCTTGCCCCTAAGCTTTCCAGAAATATGTTTGCTCCATCTTTTCCCAAAGTAAATCCCCCAAAACAAAATCTATCTCCTCAGACATGTTTTAGCAAATGTTCTTTTAGCCCCAATTTCTTAATTTTCACAAGGATAAAGGGTAAATTGCACAATACAATATGTTGTGCAATTTCTCCTGAGTACACAGAAACCCCATATATGATCAAAACCTTCTTTTGAGGCACCACATAAAGCTCAGAAGGGAAGAAGCGACTTGTTGGTGTTCAGATTTTGCTGGAATGGTTTGAGGGTGTTATTTCACATTGGCAGGGTCCCTGAAATGCCAGAACATCAGAACCCGCCACATAAATGACATCATTTTATAAACTACACCTCTCAATGAATTCATCTAGGGGGCAGTGATGAAAGAATAATTAAATTTTACGGCTAAAATGTTGTTTTAGTCTCCAATTTTTCATTTTTAGAAGGGCTAAAAGGAAAAAATTGACTTCTCAGTTTGTTGTGCAATTTCTCCTGAGTACGCCAATACGGTACATGTAATCGGGAACTACTTTTGAGGCACAGTGCAAAGCTCAGAAGGAAAGTAGTGCTAAAATTTAGTGAAGGTTTCACTATTATGGTTTGTGGGTGCCATGACCCACTGGGAGAGCCCCTGAAGTGCCAGAGGAGCAAAACCCTGCTAAGTGACCCCATTTTACAAACTACACCTCTAAATGAAGTCATCTAAGGGTACAGTGATCATATTGACACCACGCTTGTGTCACAGAATTTTATATCATTGGGCAGTGAAGAATTTTAAATTTTCACATTGAGAAATGGGTAAAAATGGCACCAAAATTTGTCACACAATTTGTGCTGAACATGGAAATACCCCTTCTGTGGTTGTACAGTACTGCTTAGTAAAAAGCCGAGATTTGGGAGGGACAGAGCGCTATTTGCCTCCTCTAGCACTATTTGCCTTCTGGAGCGTAGGTTTTCCTAGAATAGTTTACAGACTCCATATACAGAGCCCCTAAATGGTAGAAGAGCAGAATCCCCACTCAAGTGACCCTATTGTGGAAATCATACCCCTTTAGAAATTTATCCACAGTTGTAGTGATGATCTTGACTCCATAGGTGTGTGTCATGTGTGCATCGCCACGAAGATCGTCGCGGTTGCACATTCTGACTTCTCACAGCTGAGTTGCTGTTTCTTTGTGTTTGGCAGTTAGGGAGTTAATTCTGTCTGTGCTCAGTTCTGGGACTGGGTGCAGTTTCTCCCGGCTGCAATTAATTATTTGTTGATTGGTTTCCTTTAAATCTCTGGTTGTCTGTGTTGGGAGTTGCCAGTGAAATTCTTCATGCAGACCACAGATAGGATTGTATCTGTATAGACTTAAGTTAAAGAGCTCCTTAGTTGTTTTAAGCTCACCTTGCTTAGAGTTTAATATCCCAGATCATTTATGTTCCTTCTGTGTTTGAGTGTGTATGCAAGTCTGTGTTTTCTCCAGTCTGTCTTATATGTCTAATCTGTGTACTTAGCAGAGATCAGCCCATATCCCTTTGGTGGTAATCAGTATCCTTCTTAGGACTGATTACAGGGTTCAGGGACTTATAGGAGACAGGGTTAGGCTGGAGACTTGGACCTCTGAACCATTATCAGTACCTCCAAGGTGAGGGATTAGTTAGGACCCCAGTTTAGGGTCAGGTTAGACCCCCGGTCCTCCTCTTTCCTGTGACAGTGTATCAAGTCCTCAAGATTAACCCTGAGTTCAACGGATATCGTGTCAGGTAAATCTATTCTATATTTACATGCTGATGTTGCTAATCTATATGTTGTATAGAGTGTTGTTATTTTAAGAATAGTTTACTGACATCGTACACATATCATAAGACCGCGTGACAGTGTGTTCCAGAAACAAGCAGCAGTAGATGTTGTTGAGTAAAAATTGCAAATCTGCCATTGTAGTGGGCAGTATGTTGTTGTGCCAGTACGTTATATCCAGCCATGCACCCATAAATTATGCAGACTCTCTACGGAAATTACAAAAATGTGGATGCTGAATGTATTTTAGATACACTTTGAGGCTCAGAAGGGAGGGGGCATTTAAATTTGGGAGTACAGAATTTGCTGAATTTCTTTTGGGGATGAGAAGCCATTTCACTTTTCCAGAGCCTTTGTGCTTCCAATAAAGTGGAAGCCCCCTATATTTCGATTAACAGATGATGGACGTGAGTGGGGGCTTTTTTTGTGGATTGAGTTGAAGCTTTTATAGGGAACATTTTACAGATTGTTTGGGATCACATTTATCCGGCGCTTTATGCTGAGCACTTACATCGTCATTTCTATCTAAATGTCTGAATGACATGATTCAAATGAATTCCTTTAGGGAACCATTCACTATAATGAGGCAGCAGAGTTACTCTGGACTGCGTCTGACCTCTGTTCAGTGGTGTCCTTTTCAGAGGTGCACAAAACTGTGGCGGACAGCACTTTTATGCACTCCTAAAAAGATGTACACCAATGGATCATAGGCCAGACGGTGTCCACAGTGCCTCCATCTGCTTCATTATAGGGAATCTTTTTCCGGGGTTCTGTCTGAATCACATATTTCAGTGTTTTGTAAGGAAAGCTCGGTGTAAGTGCTCAGTGCAGAATGCAGGATAAATGTGAAACAAGCCTTACAGTGATCTTTGGGAGGCAGAATGAACAAATCAACAGCAGGTGATTGGTTTTATTTACTTTTTATGCCATTTCTCGTGCAGTATAAGTGATTAGATGACTTTATTCTTCAAGTCGGTACGATTACAGCGATACCAGATTTACCATAAGTTTACATACACTATATAAAAAGACACATATGCATGTTTTTCTCAATATCTAACATGAAATCAGAACAAACCTTTCCCGTTTTAGGTTAATTAGGGTTACCATAAATATTAATATTTGCCAAATGCCAGAATAATGAGAGAGAGAATATTTGAAGGCATTTTTATTACTGCAAAGCCAAAAGTTTACATACATTTCATTAGTGTTTGGTACCATTGCCTTTAAACTGAATGAATTGGGTCAAACATTTGGGATATCCTTCCACAAGTTTCTCACAATAGTTGGTCAGAAATTGTACCCATTCCTCCTGATAAAATTGGTGTAACTGATCCAGATTTGTAGGTCGCACCTGCCTTTTCAGCTTTGCCCATAAATTTTCAATAGGATCTTTGTTATCCTTAACCCCTCTCTGACATTAGACGTACTATCCCGTCCATAAAACCCGTGCCATTCTGACCATGGACGGGATAGTACGTCATAGGCGATTAGCTGCGCTCCCGGAGGGAGCGCAGCTAATCGCCGCCGGGTGTCAGCTGATTATCACAGCTGACACCCGTGACTGTGTGTCAGGAGCGGTCACGGACCGCTCCCGGCACATTAACCCCTTGCACACCGCGATCAAACATGATCGCGGTGTACTGGGGGCACAGGGGAGATCGCGCAGGGTGGGGGCTCCCTGCGCGCCCCCCTGAGACCCTCAGAGCAGCGCAATGTGATCGCGCTGCTCTGAGGGCTTCCTCCCTCCCAGGACCCGGATCCAAGATGGCGCTGGGGTCCTGGAGGGAGGCGGCTTCCTCAGTGCCTGCCGAGAGCAGGCATGAGGAAGCGTCCTGCACTGCCTGTCACATCGCTGGTGTGACAGAGTGCTGTGCACACTGTCACACCAGCGATCTGATGAAATACAGTGATGTCCCACCCTGGGACAATGTAAAAAAGTAAAAAAAAGTAAAAATAAACATGTGTAAAAAAAAATCCAAAATAAAAAAAAAAAAAAAAAAATATTCCCCAATAAATTCATTACTTATTGTAAATAAAAAAAATAAAACAATAAAAGTACACATATATGGTATCGCCGCGTCCGTAACGACCCCCCCTATAAAACTGTCCCACTAGTTAACTCCTTTTGTGAACCCCTTAAAAAATAAAAAATAAAAACGAAGCAAAAAATCAGTGCTTTATCATCATACCGCTGAACAAAAAGTGGAATAACACGCGATCAAAAAGACGGATATAAATAAACATGGTACCGCTGAAAACGTCATCTTGTCCCACAAAAAACGAGCCATCACACAGCATCATCAGCAAAAAAATAAAAAAGTTATAGCTCGCAGAATAAAGCGATGCAAAAATAATTATTTTTTATATAAAATTGTTTTTATTCTATAAAAGCGCCAAAACATAAAAAAATGATATAAATGAGGTATCGCCATAATCGTACTGACCCGAAGAATAAAACTGCTTTATCGATTTTACCACACGCGGAACAATAAAAACGCCTCACCCAAAAGAAATTCATGAATTGCTGATTTTTGTTCATTCTAACCTCCCAAAAATCGAAATAAAAAGCGATCGAAAAATGTCACGTGCTCAAAAATGGTACCAATAAAAGCGTCACCTCGTCCCGCAAAAATTAAGACCTCACATGACTCTGTGGGCCAAAATATGCAAAAATTATAGCTCTCAAAATATGGCGATGCAAAAAACTACTTTTTGCAATAAAAAGCGTCTTTTAGCGTGACAGCTGCCAATCATAAAAACCGCTATAAATAGTAAATCAAACCCCCCTTTATCACCCCCTTAGTTAGGGAAAAATAATAAAATAAAAAAAATGTATTTATTTCCATTTTCCCATTAGGGTTAGGGTTAAGGTTTCGGCTAAAGTTAGGGTTAGGGTTGGCGCTAAAGTTAGGATTAGGGTTGGGATTAGGGTTGGGACTAGGTTTAGGGGTGTGTTGGGGTTAGGGTTGGAGTTAGAATTGGGGGGTTTCCGCTGTTTAGGCACATCAGGGGCTCTCCAAATGTGACATGGCGTCTGATCTCCATTCCAGCCAATTCTGCGTTGAAAAAGTCAAACGGTGTTCCTTCACTTCTGAGCTCTGCCATGCGTCCAAACAGTAGTTTATCCCCACATATGGGGTATCAGCGTACTCTGGACCCCAAGAGTTATTGTGAAATTTGTCCTATTTCTTCTGTTACCCTTGGGAAAATAAAAAACTGGGGCGAAAATATTATTTTTGTAAAAAAAATAAGATTTTTTTGTTTTTACGGCTGTACATTATAAACTTCTGTGAAGCACTTGGGGCTTCATAGCGCTCACCACACATCTAAATAAGTTCCTTGTGGGGTCTATTTTCCAAAATGGGGTCACTTGTTGGGGATTTCCACTGTTTAGGCGCATCAGGGGCTCTCCAAATGCGACATGACGCCCCCAGACCATTCCATCAAAGTCTGCAATCCAAAACGTCACTACTTCCCTTTCCGAGCCCTGACATGCGCCCATACAGTAGTTTTCTCCCACATATTGGGTATTAGCGTACTCAGGACAAATTGGACAACAACTTTTGGGGTCCAATTTCTCCTGTTACCCTTGTGAAAATAAAATATTGGGGGCGAAAAAATCATTTTTGTAAAAAAAAAAAAGGATTTTTTATTTTTACGGCTGTGCGTTATAAACTTCTGTGAAGCACTTCGGGGTTCAAAGTGCTCACCACACATCTAGGTAAGTTCCTTGTGGGGTCTATTTTCCAAAATGGGGTCACTTGTGGGGGGTTTCCACTGTTTAGGCGCATCAGGGGCTCTCCAAATGCGACATGACGCCCCCAGACCATTCCATCAAAGTCTGCAATCCAAAACGTCACTACTTCCCTTTCCAAGCCCTGACATGCGCCCATACAGTAGTTTTCTCCCACATATTGGGTATCAGCGTACTCAGGACAAATGGACAACAACTTTTGGGGTCCAATTTCTCCTGTTACCCTTGTGAAAATAAAATATTGGGGGCGAAAAAATCATTTTTGTAAAAAAAAAAAGGATTTTTTATTTTTACGGCTGTGCGTTATAAACTTCTGTGAAGCACTTCGGGTTCAAAGTGCTCACCACACATCTAGATAAGTTCCTTGTGGGGTCTATTTTCCAAAATGGGGTCACTTGTGGGGGTTTCCACTGTTTAGGCGTATCAGGGGCTCTCCAAATGCGACATGACGCCCCAGACCATTCCATCAAAGTCTGCAATCCAAAACGTCACTACTTCCCTTCCGAGCCCTGACATGCACCCATACAGTAGTTTTCTCCTACATATTGGGTATCAGCGTACTCAGGACAAATTGGACAACAACTTTTGGGTTCCAATTTCTTCTGTTACCCTTGTGAAAATAAAATATTGGGGGCGAAAAAATCATTTTTGTAAAAAAAAAAAAGGATTTTTTATTTTAAGGCTGTACGTTATAAACTTTAGTGAAACACCTGGGGTTCAAAGTTCTCACCACACATCTAGATAAGTTCCTTGAGGGGTCTAGTTTCCAAAATGGTGTCATTTGTGGGGGGTTTCCACTGTTTAGGCAGATCAGGAGCTCTCCAAACACGACATGGCGTCCAGCCAATTCTGCGTTGAAAAAGTGAGACGGCGCTCCTTCCCTTCCAAACTCTGCCATGCACCCAAACAGTGGTATACCCCCACATATGGGGTATCAGTGTACTCAGGACAAATTGCACAATAACTTTTGGAGTCTTGTTACCCTTGGAAAAATAAAAATTCGGGTGAAAGATCATTTTGTGGAAAAAATATGATTTTTAAATTTTACGGCTCTACGTTATAAACTTGTGTGAAGCACTTGAGGGTTCAAATTGCTCACCAAAGATCTAGATAAGTTCCTTAGGGGTCTAGTTTCCCAAATGGGGTCATTTGTGGGGGGTTTCCACTGTTTAGGCACATCAGGGGCTCTCCAAATGCAACATGGCATCCAATCTCAATTCCAGCCAATTTTGGTTGGAAAAAGTCAAATGGTGCTCCTTCCCTTCCGAGCTCTGCCGTGCGCCCAAACAGTGGTTCCCCCCCACATATGGGGCATCAGCGTACTCAGGACAAATTGGACAACAACTTATGTGGTCCAATTTCTCCTGATACCCTTGGGAAAATAAAAAATTAGTGACTAAAAATAATTTTTGTGGGAAAAAAATAGGATTTTTTATTTTCATGCCCGGGCATTATAAACTTGTGTGAAGCACTTGGGGGTTCAAAGTGCTCACCAAAGATCTAGATAAGTTCCTTAGGGGGTCTAGTTTCCAAAATGGGGTCACTTGTGGGGGATTTCCACTGTTTAGGCTCATCTGGGGCACTGCAAACGGAACATGACCCCCATCAACGTCTGCATTCCAAAACGTTACTACTTCCTTTCCTAGCCCTGCCGTGCGCCCAAACAGTTTTCCACCCCCACATATGGGGTATCAGCGTACTCAGGACAAATTGGACAACAACTTTTGGGTCCAATTTCCTTGGGAAAATTCAAAAATTTAGGACTAAAAAATCATTTTTGTGGAATTTTTTTATTTTTTTTTTTACACCCAGGCATTATAAACTTTTGTGAAACACTTGGGGGTTCAAAGTGCTCACAACAGATCTAGATAAGTACCTTAGGGGGTTAGTTTCCAAAATGGTGTCACTTGTGGGGGGTTTCCACTGTTTAGGCGCATCAGAGGTTCTCCAAGTGCGACATGGCGTCCAATCTCAACTCCAGCCAATTTTAGTTTGAAAAAGTCAAACGGCGCTCCTTCCTTTACGAGCTCTGCCGTGTGCCCAAACAGTGGTTTTCCCCCACATATGGGTATTGGCGTACTCAGGAGAAATTGCATAACAACCTTATCTGTCCATTTTCTCCTTTTACCCTTGTGAAAATAAAAAAAAGTTTGTAAAAGATCATTTTTGTGGCTAAAAAGTTAAATATTCATTTTTTCCTTCCACGTTGCTTTAGTTCCTGTGAAGCACCTGAAGGGTTAATAAACTTCTTGAATGTGGTTTTGAGTACCTTGAGGGGTGCAGTTTTTAGAATGGTGTCACTTTTGGGTATTTTCTGTCATGTAGACCCCTCAAAGTGACTTCAAATGTGAGGTGGTCCCTAAAAAAAATGGCTTTGTAAATTTTGTTGTAAAAATGAGAAATCGCTGGTCAACTTTTAACCCTTATAACTTCCTAACAAAAAAAAATTTTGATTCCAAAATTGTGCTGATGTAAAGTAGACATGTGGGAAATGTTATTTCTTAACTATTTTGTGTTACATATTTCTCTGTTTTAAGGGAATAAAAATTCAAAGTTTGAAAATTGCTAAATTTTCAAAATTTTTCGCCATATTTGCGTTTTTTTTCAAAAATAAACGCAAGTTATATGGAAGAAATTTTACCACTAACATGAAGTACAATATGTCACGAGAAAACAATCTCAGAATCGCGAAGATCCGTTGAAGCGTTCCGGAGTTATAACCTCATAAAGAGACAGTGGTCAGAATTGTAAAAATTGTCCCGGTCATTAACGTGCAAACCACCCTTGGGGGTGAAGGGGTTAAGCTACTTTGTTACCATTTTGGCAGTATGCTTCTGGTCATTGTCCATTTGGAGGACCCATTTCCACCCATGCCTTAACTTCCTGGCTGATGTCTTGAGATGTTGCTTCAGTATTGCCACATAATCTTCTTTTCTCAGGTGTCATCTATTTTGTGAAGTGCACCAGTTGATATGCATATGTTGGAGCAAAGCACGTTTATCTCTGGGATACAGAACCTGTCACCTCCCTGAGCGGTATGATGACTGGCCATTCCCATCTTGTTTGTGCCCGACACTTGCATATAATTGTTTGTACAGATGAACGAGGCACCTTCAGGTATATTGAAATTGTACCCAAGGATGAACCAGACTTGTGCAAGTCCACAATCCTCTTTCTAATATCTTGGCTGTTTCTTCGAGACTTCCCATGATGCTACACAAAGAAGCAGTGTGTTTCATGTGCGCAATAAAATACATCCACAGGTGTGTTTATAATTAACTCAGATGTTTCCAAGAAAACAGAAGCTTCCAAACACATGACATCACCATATGGGCAGTCCAGAATTCTTTAAAGGCATAGTAATCTTAGTGTATGTAAACTTTTGACATTGCAGTAAGTAATAAAAATGCCTTAAAACATTCTCTCTCTCCTTATTCTGTCATTTGACAAATAATAATAATTATGGTAATCCTAATAGACTTAAAACGGGAAAGGTTTATTCTGATTTCATGTCCAATATTGAGAAAAACATGGATATGTGTCTTTTTATACAGTGGGTACGGAAAGTATTCAGAGCCCTTTACATTTTTCACTCTTTGTTTCACTGCAGCCATTTGGTAAATTCAAAAAAGGTCATTTTTTCTCATTAGTGTATACTCTGCATCCTATCTTGACTGAAAAACAGAAATGTAGAAATTTTTGCAAATGTATTAAAAAAGAAAAACTGAAATATCACATGTTCATAAGTTTTCAAACCGTTTGCTCAGACTCTCATATTTAAGTCATATACTGTCGATTTCCTTGTGATCCTCCTTGAGATGGTTCTACTGCTTCATTGGAGTTCAGCTGTGTTTAATTAAACTGATAGGACTTGATTTGTAAAGGCACATACCTGCCTATATAAGACCTCACAGCTCACAGTGCATATCAGACCAAATGAGAATCATGAGGTCAAAGGAACTTCCAAGGAGCTCAGAGACAGAATTGGGCAAGGCACAGATCTGGCCAAGGTTACAAAATAATTTCTGCTGTACTCAAGGTACCTAAGAGCACAGTGGCCTCCATAATGCTTAATTGGAAGAAGTTTGGGACCATCAGATGTCTTCCTAGACCTGGCCGTCCAGCCAAGCTGAGCAATCATGGGAGAAGAGTCTTGGTGAGAGATGTAAAGAAGAACCCCAGGATCACTGTGGCTGAGCTCCACAGATGCAGTAGGGAGATGGGAGAAAGTTCCACAAAGTCAACTATTACTGCAGCCCTCCACCAGTCGGGCCTTTATGGCAGAATGGCCTTTATGGTCTGATGATACGAAGATAGAACTTTTTGGTGATAATTCTAAGTGGTATGTGTGGAGAAAACCAGGCACCTCTCATCACCTGCCCAATACAATCCCAACAGTGAAACATGGTGTTGACAGCATCATGCTATGGGGTGTTATTCAGCAGCAGGGACAGGACGACTGGTTGCAATTAAAGGAAACATGAATGCATCCAAGTACAGAGATATCCTGGATGAAAACCTCTTCCAGAGTGCTCTGGACCTCAGACTTGGCCAAGGTTCACCTTCCAACAAGACAATGAGCTAAGCACAGCTCACAGCACACAGCTAAAATAACAAATGAGTGGCTTCAGAACAACTCTGTGACCATTCTTGACTGGCACAGCCAGAGCCCTGACCTAAACCCAATTGAGCATCTCTGGAGAGACCTGAAAATGGCTGTCCACTAGTGTTGAGCGATATTCGTTGTAAAAAAACACATTTTTTCTCTGCGAATTTACACCTTTAATTAACCCCTACATGTGTGAAATTTTGCACACATACACTCATGTAATTTTTAGTGAAAACCATGTATCCAACTACATGAAATGACATGGTTAACTGTATGTAAACCATGTGTCATTTCATGTCGGGTCTGTAATTTCACAAAAGCCGGCAATTGAATTAACGGCTTTTATACTATGTAGAAGTGTATGTACTATAAATATATATATATATATATATATATATATATATATATATGTCACAATGATATGTATATATATATATAAGGTGTAAAATTGTTGAAAAAAAATGCTTGGGTACCCGCCCTATTTTCTCAACCAGACAGACAAAGCCAGCGAGTGGGGGCAGATAATAATAGCCCAGAGAGTGTCCATTATTTTTGGGCCCCCCTGGCTACTAACATCTGCCCCCAGACACCCCAGAAAAGGCAAATCTATAATTAGATTCGCCCTTTCTGGCACTTAGCCCGTCTATTCCCTTTGCCCTGTAGCTGTGGCGAATGGGTTAATAATGGGTTAAAGCCACCTTGCTATTGAAAGGTGACTTTAAGCCAGGTTAATAATTAAGAGCTGTCAATTAGACAACTATCAATTATTAATCCTATTGTATGAAAAAAAAAAAACGCACACACATTAATGAAAAATCATTTTAATTAAATAAATACACAGTTTTTGACCATGTTTTATTGTACAGGTACTCCATCCGATTTCCTTGTTCTCCTTTAATAAAAATAAAATAATAAAGCAACATTATTCTTACCTATCCGATGTTCAGTCAGGTCCCCCGATGTAATCCTTCTGAAAGGGTTAATGTTTACTGCAAGGACCGCAGCTAATGCTGACAGCCTCGCAGTAAACCCCTGACTGAATTATCTCCTCTCCTGGCTGACAGGAGAGGAAGTGGTTAGCATAATTGATTGCTTCCCACTTTCACTTCAGGTCAGCCAGGGACACTGCTGTTAGAACTCTCCTGTTAGGTTTTTTTTTTATCTTGCTGGTCACATGACCTTTTTTGCCTATTTAATCCTGCTCCGCCCTTCTGGCTTTGCTGGACTTCATTGTAATTTCTACTCTTAAGCTAGCCAGGTGCTTTGTTACCTTACTCAGTCAGTTTGCTTGGTCTTCGGACCTCTGTGTTCAATGTTGTTTGTTTGTCTTTAACTGCTACAACTTCTGTTAGGAGGTGTCCATCTTTCTCCCAGTCCCTAGTTCTTGTAGGGATCCCTTCCTCGCATCTATAGGTCTTCGTACAGACTAGCTGAGGACTTAAGCAGGTCTGATCAGGTTCCCCGTTACATCGTAGGGATCCAGCTTAGTTCTATCGTAGGGACAGATCTCCCATCTTTCCTTAGTGCTTGTAGCAGATCATAACAGTCCAGCCCAAAAGAAAAATCTCTAAGGAAAGATTTCCAATTTCCATCATGGTGTCGGTTCAGGACTTGGCTCAACACCTGCAGGGACTCTCTCTGGAGGTGGCTGACCTCCAGCAACACGTGAGTAGTTGTTCTGGAGCACATTTCGTGGAGCCAAAGGTATGTTTGCCTGATTTATTTTTTGGTGAACAACAAGATTTTTTTTAATTTAAAAATGCTTGCTTGTTGTATTTTCGTTTGAGACCCAGATCCTCTGGTGATGAATCACAGCGCGTTCATAATGTCACTTTTGCGCAAAGAACCTCAGGAGTGGGCCTTTTCTCTACAACCTGGTGATCCATGCTTTAGATCAGTGGATAGTTTTTTTTCTGCTTTGGGGTTGTTGTATGATGATCCTGATCGTGTCTCATCAGCTGAGACAGAATTGAGACGTTTGAGACAGGGATCAGGGAATGTGGAAAATATTGTACTCACTTCCGTCGGTGGTCCACTCAGGTGGGGTGGAATGATTCAGCTTTGAAAAGTTTGTTTCTTGCAGGGCTAGGTGAAAGGGTTAAAGATTTGCTGATTGCTTATCCCATACCTGGTAACTTGCAGGAGGCTATGCAATTAGCTATACGGGTGGATAGGAGACTGCGTGCAAGGATTAATGAGAGTAAATCCTCTGTCATGTCAGCTCCAAGTCTTGAGAGGGTCTGTACTGACATTGGAGAGCCGATGGAGATTGGAGCGATGGCACCTCGCTCTCAGGAAAAAGACCGCAGGTTTTCTGAAGGTTTGTGCTTTTATTGCGGTTAATCTGACCATTTCATTAAGAACTGTGTGCTTCGTATGAACATAGAAAAAAAAAGAGGTCAGTTCCGCTCGTATATCCTGTTTAAACACTAAGGGTGTCTTTCTTTCTGCCACTACTACTGCGGCTCAGGAAGAATTAATGGAATTTCGGGTATTTGTCGATTGTGGTTCTACTCTGAATGTGATTGATGGGGGATTCTTGGAAAAACTTAAATTAAAACCCAAACCTTTGTCATCCCCTATTGCTGTGGTTTCTGTTGATGGCTCTCCCTTGAAGAATGTTACTCACAAGGTCTGTGAATTTCCTCTCACTATTAATGGTGTTCACCAAGAGAATTTGGATTTGGTAGTATTGAATAATTTGCCTTCTCCGGTGATATTGGGGTTACCCTGGTTAAAATTGCACAATCCTGTACTGGATTGGTCTACCAATGAAATTAAGTCCTGGAGCACTAAGTGTTATGACAAGTGTTGTAATGGGCATATTGCTGCTGTGGATAAAGGGGAATTACCTGTAGCTATTCAGGATTTTTGGAAAGTTTTTCTAAGAAGGAATCGCAGATTTTGCCCCCCCATAGAGACTATGATTGTACTATTGAATTTGTCCCTGGAGCAACTCTTCCTAAAAGTCGTTTATTTAATCTTACTATTCCTGAGAGAAAGGCTTTGGAGGAATACATACAGACAAGCTTGGCCGCCGGTCACATTAGGCCTTCCAAGTCTCCTGTGGCTGTTGGATTTTTTTTTGTTAAAAAGAAGGACGGCGGTTTACGTCCTTGTCTGGACTTTTGTGAGATTAATAAAATTACTGTACGCAATCCTTACCCACTGCCATTGATTCTTGATTTGTTTAACCAGTTAGTGGGGGCCAAGTGGTTCTCTAAAATTGATCTTCGGGGGGCATACAATTTGTTGCGCATGAAGGAGGGTGACGAATGGAAGACTGCTTTTAACACTCCTGTGGGTCATTTTGAGGACTGGTTATGCCTTTTGGTCTTACCAATGCTCCTGCATTTTTTCAAAATCTTATTAATGACATCCTTAGACCTTTGATTGGCAAAAATGTGGTTGTGTATTTGGATGACATTTTGATTTATTCGCCGGATCTGGAGTCTCATTGGCGGAGCATTCGTGAGGTATTACAGTTATTAAGTGACAATTCGCTTTTTGCTAAGCTAGAGAAATGTAAGTTCGCTGTACAGAGAATTAGTTTTTTGGGCTACATTATTTCCAGCGAAGGTTTTGAGATGGACCCGGTGAAAGTTCAAGCTGTGCAGGAATGGCCTAGGCCTATTGGTTTGAAATCAATACAGAGGTTTTTGGGTTTCGCCAATTATTATAGAAAATTCATTAAAAATTTTTCTATTATTGTCAAACCACTGACCGATCTCACCAGGAAAGGTGCTGATACGGTTCAGTGGACTACTGAGGCCATTGATGCTTTTGTGTTTCTAAAGGAGAGGTTCAGCTCTGCTCCCATCCTTATGCAGCCTGATGTGACTAAACCGTTTTTTGTTGAGGTGGATGCTTCTTCTGTGGGGGTCAGGGCGGTGTTGTCTCAGGAAAACAGGGATGGAGTACATCCATGTGCCTTTTTTTCAAAAAAATTTTCTGAGACTGAACTGAATTACGATATTGGTAATCGGGAATTGTTGGCCATTAAACTCGCATTTGAACACTGGCGTCATCTCTTGGAAGGTGTTGAATTTCCCGTTCAGGTTTTCACTAATCATAAGAATCTGATCTATCTTGATGCTGCCAAGCACTTGAATGCCCGTCAGGCTAGGTGGGCACTGTTTTTCTCGCGGTTTAATTTTTCCGTTACTTACAACCCAGGTACTAAGAATGTTAAAGCTGATGCTTTGTCTCGCAGCTTTTCTCCCATGGTCAGTGCTGAGGAGGAGGAGAACATTTTACAAGAAGGGGTTGTGATTGCTGCTTTGGACTCTGTGTTGGACGATGAGATTCTTAAAGCACAGGAGAATGCCCCATCTAACACTCCCCATGGGAGGTTGTTTGTGCCTGGGACCTTTAGGAGAGATTTGTTTGTTGAGTGTCATGAGTTTCGGTTGGCAGGTCACCCTGGAGTCTCTGAGACCAAGAGACTTGTGGGTCACAGTTTTTGGTGGCCTGGATGGCAGAAGGAAGTCATTAAGTGGGTGCGTCAATGCACTGTGTGTGCTAGATCTAAGTCTTCACATACTCCTGCGGCGGGGTTGCTTTGCCATCTGGAGGTTCCTAGTGCACCTTGGACACATTTGGCTATGGACTTTATTACTGACCCTCCCCCCTTCGAGGGGTTCACTGTCATCTGGGTGGTCGTGGACCGTTTTAGCAAGATGTGTCACTTGGTTCCTTTCATCAAACTGCCCTGCGCTAAGACTCTTGCTAAGGCCTTTGTCAAGGAAATTGTCAGACTACATGGCATTCCTACTGACATTGTTTCTGATAGGGGACCTCAGTTCGTGGCTCGTTTTTTGGCGCGCCTTTTGTGACAGGTTGGGAGTTCATTTGTCGTTTTCATCTGGATATCATCCTGAGTCTAATGGCCAGACAGAAAGGAAAAACCAGGATGTTGAGCAGTTCTTGCGTTGTTTTGTGGCGGATAATCAAGAGGGGTGGTCTGAGTTTCTGCCACTTGCTGAATTTGCTCTTAACAACCATACATCCTCTTCTGCTGGTTGTTCGTTTTTTTTTTGTTGTACTGGGAGACATCCGTCGTTTGGGTCATTCTCCAAATTGGTATCGGCCGTGCCTGAAGAGGAGAATTTTTCCGGTGATTTGGAGAGAGTTTGGACGGATGTGCGTGGTAATCTTTAGGAGGCTAACAGAAAATCTAAAAGGTACTTTGATAGGAAACGGCAAGAGGTTTTGTTTGCTATTGGTGACATGGTTTGGATGTCCTCTAAGAATCTGCGGTTGAGGATTCCTTCTAAAAAATTGGGTCCCAAGTTTGTAGGGTCCTTTAAGGTGCTTCAGGTTGTTAACCAATCTGCTGTTAGGCTGGAGGTTCCTACCTCCTGGAAGATTAATCCGGTGTTTCATGTTTCTCTGTTGAAAAGAGCTGATGTGTCGGATGGTGACGCCTCTGCCACTGTTCCCCCGGTGGTGGAGGATGGGGAATATGAAATTTCCAGCATCCTAAATTCTAGACGGTATAGAGGGAGTTTGCAGTATCTCGTCGCTTGGAAGGGTTTCGGACCCGAGGATAACTCATGGGTGAGGGCGGATGATGTTTCTGCGTCCAGACTTTTTAGAGCGTTTCACAGGAGGTTTCCGGATAAGCCTGGGCCTAAGGGACCTTGAGGATCCTCTTAGAAGGGGGGTACTGTTAGAACTCTCCTGTTAGTTTTTTTTTATCTTGCTGGTCACATGACCTTTTTTGCCTATTTAATCCTGCTCCGCCCTTCTGACTTTGCTGGACTTCATTGTAATTTCTACTCTTAAGCTAGCCAGGTGCTTTGTTACCTTACTCAGTCAGGTCTTCGGACCTCTGTGTTCAATGTTGTTTGTTTGTCTTTTACTGCTACAAACTTCTGTTAGGAGGTGTCCATCTTTCTCCCAGTCCCTAGTTCTTGTAGGGATCCCTTCCTCGCATCTATATGTCTTCGTACAGACTAGCTGAGGACTTAAGCGGGTCTGATCGCAGGATCAGGTTCCCCGTTACATCGTAGGGATCCAGCTTAGTTCTATCGTAGGGACAGATCTCCCATCTTTCCTTAGTGCTTGTAGCAGATCATAACACCGCACAGCATCAGTGACGTCAGAGGGAATCCCGGCTGACCTGAAGTGAACTGATTAACAAAAATAGGGGATCCCCTCGAAAAAAAAAATGGCGTGGGGTCCCCCTATTTTTGTTAACCAGCCTGATGAAGCAGACTACTGAGGCCTGGTATTTAAGGCTGTTAAGGAGCCAATATCCATGGACCTTGCAAGCCTGATAATACCAGGCCACAGCAGTCTGCTTATCTTGGCTGGTTAACAAAAATAGGGGATCCCCTCGAAAAAAAATGGTGTGGGGTCCCCCTATTTTAGTTAACCAGCCAGATGAAGCAGACTGCTGAGGCCTGGTTTTTCAGGCTGGTAAGGATCCAAGATCCATGAACCTTGCAAGCCTGATAATACCAGGCAACAGCAGTCTGCTTAGCTTGGCTGGTTAACAAAAATAGGGATCCCCTCGAAAAAAAATGGCGTGGGGTCCCCCTATTTTTGTTAACCAGCCAAGTACAAAGCAGACTGCTGCGGCCTGGTATTAAAAGACTGTCAAGGCCCATGGATTTTGGCCCTCAACAGCCTAAAAATACCAGGCTGCAGCAGCCTCACAAATGGCGCATCCAAAGATGCGCCAATTGTGGCACTTTACCTGGCTCTTCCCACATGCCCTGTAGCGGTGGCAAGTGGGGTAATTAGGGGTTAATGTCACCTTTGATTGAATGGTGACAATAAGCCCGGTTAATAATGGAGAGGCGTCAATAAGACACCGATCCATTATTAATCATAAAGTTTGTAAATGGTTAAAAAAAATACACAGCCAGAATAAAGTCTTTTAATGAAATAAAACACAACACAGTTTTCATTATTTTTATTTCACGCTCATCCTGCGATGCCATCGATCTCCTGTAAAAAAACAAAAATAACAAACCAACACAAATACTCCCTGTCCGACGCAGTCCAAGATAACGAGTGTCCCACGACGAGTCCAGCTCTGACATCCCGACGCAGCAGAGCTGCTTACCATAGCTGATTCCCCGGCGGTGACTGCTGTACTCTCGCGACAGCTGGCTGAGATTGCCCAGTACCCGGCAGCACGTGCAGTTATCGCGAGAAGCTGCACGTGACCGCCAGGGAGAGGGTAATGGCGGCCATCCAGGAGTCCAGGACGTGACCACCAGGGATCTTTGTCAGGTAAGTGCTGCTGACTTCTGACAGACCCGACCGACACTGACAGTGACACTTTCGGGAAGTTCTTGTGTCACGTACTTCGTTCTGTGACACAGTAACTCCCCATATACTTTACTGCCAACATCCGATTCCGGTATCCGATATGCAAAAAATATCGGATCTCAGAATCGGAATTCCGATACAGCGAATATGGGCCGACACCTGATATTTGCAGTATCGGAATGCTCAACACTACTGTCCACCAACGTTCACCATCCAATCTGATGGAGCTGGAGAGGATCTGCAAGGAAGAATGGCAGAGGATCCCCAAATCCAGGTGTGAAAAACTTGTTGCATCATTCCCAAGAAGAATCATGGCTGTACTAGCTGAAAAGTTTGCTTCTACTCAATACTAAGCAAAGGGTCTGAATATGTATGACCATCTGATATTTCAATTTTTCTTTTTTAATAAATTTGCAAAAAATTTCTGGTTTCTTTCAGTCAAGAAGGGGTGCAGAGTGTACATTAATGAGAAAAAAAGAACTTTTTTGAATTTACCAAATGGCTGCAATGAAACATAGATTGAAAAATTTAAAGGGGTCTGAATACTTTCCGTACCCACTGTATAGTGTATGTAAACTTCTGGTTTCAACTCTATATCACATTTTTATGCTTGGCTGCTGTCACACATTAAAAGATGCTTTTTTTGTGCAAAAAAACAAGTTTTTGCATCTCCATATTTTGAGAGCTATACTTTTTCCATATTTCTACCAACAGAATCATGTCAGGGCTTGATTTTTTGTGGGACGAGTTGACGTTTTTATTTTTACCATTTTTGAGCACATTTCGTTTTTTGATCTCTTTCCATTCAGATTTTTGGGAGGCGGAATGAACAAAAATGAGCAATTAAGAAATTGTTTTTTCTTTATGCTCTTCCACTTGTGGTAAAACTGATAAGGCAGCTTTATTCTTTGGGTCAGTACGATTACAGCGAAACCACATTTATATAGTTTTTTTTATGTTTTGGCGCTTTTAAACAATTAAAACTATTGTATAGAAAAGAGCTATGACTTTTTTATTTATCTACTGATGGAGCTGTATGGTAGCTTGGTTTTTGCGGGACAAGATGATGTTTTTAGCGTTACCTTTTTTTTATATTTTACTTTTTTATTGTGTTTTATTTTACCTTTTGTTCGGCAGTATAATGAAAAAGCGCAGGTTTTTGCCTATTTTATTTTTTACGGTTTTTACTGAAGTGGTTAGCCAGGCAGTTTTATACGTCGAGTCACTCCAGACATGGAGATACCAAATATATCTAGGTTTTTTTACATTTTTTTCTAGATAAATATTTCTA
Source organism: Oophaga sylvatica (assembly GCA_033576555.1). Lineage (NCBI taxonomy): Eukaryota > Metazoa > Chordata > Amphibia > Anura > Dendrobatidae > Oophaga > Oophaga sylvatica. The sequence goes on from JARQOD010000005.1 coordinate 106,006,043, forward strand.
TATTGGTACAATATATTCTTATTTTTTTATGATTTTGTGATTTTTCAAAAAATATTTGTACAATTTTTTTTTACCTTTTTTTTAACTTATTTACTTTGTCCCACTATGGGACTTTGACTTTCACAGCTCTGATCACAGTTATAAATCATAGCAACAAGAGTTGAGTGAAGTTTTCAAAATTTGGTTCTGATTAAGATCGGCGGTGAATATTGTTTTTGCAATATTCGTCGAACAAAGCCGAACATCATTGAAGTCAAAGGGAGTAGAAATTACCAAATATGTTTGGAACCGATCATCAAACATAAATTTGGCACGAATAGGGTACCAATATGGCAAATTCAGATTCAGCGACCGATTTCAAACATATTCACTTAACTCTGTTTATAACCTGTCAGAGTTGCAGACACAAGTTAGTTAGATCACGCACTGCGCATGCTATAACTAACTTGCTAGAGCCTGGTGACCAGGATGTTGCCATGACAACATAGGTCACCATGGCAACGATCAGCCCCTCGCAATGACGTTGGTGACTATATCGATCTCAGCATTTAGAGGGTTAAACTGCTAGGACCAGTGCTGTCATATCAGCTGAACACACGGTGGCGATCATGCGCTCAGTTTCTGTGCACACAAAATTGCTTGGGAGTATTCATACGTCTAAGTACTTACCAACCTGGATGTATGGATATGTTCTAGGTCATCAAGGGGATAAAAAGAGGCAGCTACCTATGAAAGAGATGTGATTCCTAAACCCTTACTCCAGTTGGGATGTGAATACCCTAAATTAAATCTGAGAGTCGGCACTTAAGCCCATGTCGATTATATAACTATATCTTGAATATGTTTTGGTAAACTTCTAAAATACCAAAATTTGTGCCAGTGGACCTAACTGAACATACATAGATACTCACAGTCTGCCTCTACTTTTCATATATTAAAAATAGAAAGTATTTGTTGTTTACATAAATGGACAGCATGGTGGCTTTGCAACCCTGGGGTCCTGAGTTCAAATCCCACCAAGGACAACATCTGCAAGGAGTTTGTATGTTCTCTCTGTGTTTGCGTGGGTTTCCTCTGGTCCTCTGGTTTCCTCCCACACTCCAAAGACATACTGATAGGGAATGTAGATTGTGAGCCCCATTGGGAACAGTGATGATAATGTTTGTAAAGCCCTTAGAAATATGATAGCATACACTACTATGCACAGCATAATAAATAAAATAAATATATGGTTTAAGTGACACCACGGGACAAAAAAAATGACTTTACACTTTCTCATTCTCTTTGAAATAATGTACTGTAAGATCCTCCTTTGAAAAAGATCAATAAGATGATTTGATGCAAAGGTCCTTTTACTGACTGCATACCCGTGTATGCAGAACAAAGAATCAGTGTCAGATATACATGTGTACCTTAAGTTTAACATTGGGTGGCAGTATTGTCAAAACTAAAACAATTACTTTAGTTTTCGAGTACAATGGAGCATATGAGCCTATGTAGCATTGGGCAATTAATCAAGGGACTTGAGCTGCACCCATAATGTTCTTTTGTTACACCATGCACAGCATCACACATCTAGTTTTTGACAACCTCAGCTACTTCAGATAAAAGTAACACAAATAACAGTATATGACAGACTAATATGACTATTTGTGGTAATTGTAATCCATCATTTTTATTTTCTGCTAATATAATTTGTCAAATTGTATAAATGTAAAAATAAAATAAATTAATTTGAGATTTAAACCAGAGTGAATTATAATTGTGCAACAATTAAATGATTGTTGTAAAATTAAAAAAACATGCAACACCTTATTGTTAATTTGTCGCTGCTGTAATAATGGTCTAAATGATTAATAGTTGCATTTATATAATATTAATAAGTATTTGACTAATTTCAGTTAATGGGTTTCTGACCTTCAGGAAAATATTGTTTTGTTTAAGTGAAAGTGGCGCCATGCGAATAAAGGATAATCTTTTATAGAGACGATTGAATCTTTTGAAATTTGAATCTTCAGGTTTTTTTTCTCCCAAACTTGGAGATTCGAATTTCAAAAGGTTCAATTAGGGAAAATTGTTCCCTAATGTTTGATAATTCGCTGATAATCTCAAATAGTCCATTTGCCTGGGGACAGTGTGTAGAATATTTTGCTTTTCGTCATTACTGTATCCAGTCTATTTTACTGTTACTAAAGCCTTGGAGAGAGAATGAGAGAGAGGAGAAGAGATATGAAAGGAGAGAAGTGTCCAAACTTTTTTTTTCCAGCAAGAAGGATGAGAAATGTGCATAATCTGTTACACTGACCTCTACTGCACAGTCTTTCCCAATTGATTAGGTCAGGTCAGGTGCAGACGGAGAATGTTTCTCTCATGCGAGAGAATAGGGACGATTATGCAAATCACACCCTGATCAAACTCTGATCACAAATTGACCAGATTATGAGCTTAGTATGATCCGATTGTCAGATGAGAAGATGGAGGAAAAAAATGTCTAAATCTTCTCCATTCTGTGAGTTCACGAAAATCGGATGTCATCCAAGTGTAGTCCGATGATTTCCACACACTCATTGACTTGACATGGCCAAGTGCGATCCGAATATGGGATCAAATGCTGGCATGCAGAGATTTTTTTTTTCGGAGAGACATTGTCAAACAAAAAAATCGAACATGTACACGGCTACATTGTATTACATTGGTTCAGTTCCAATCTGATGTTTTGTGGGATTGCACTCGGAAAATATGCTCATCTTCACCTGCTCTAAATGTTTTTCAGCACTGCTGCCATTTTATGTTTGTATGTGGAATGTACTGTGCGCTGTCACCTTACCAGCCCCCATCCTCTATACTGGCTGTGATTGTCCCCCATAATTGGCTGTGCCAGAATATGTGAAGTGACAGCTGCAGTAAATTATAGGTAAGTCTGCCTGACAGAGACTCTTGTCAGTAGCCCGAGTAGCACGAATTTGATTAGTCAAGGATCGATCGTCTCATCTCTAGTCGTATAGCGTACATATTGAATAGAGTTCATTGAATTCTCTGGGGATTACTATAGTTAAGATTAATCATAGAATGTTAAAGTAGGAAGGGACCTTCAGTGTCATCATGTCCAACCTCCTGCCCAATGCAGGATTCGCTAAACCATCTCAGACAGATGTCTGTCCAGCCTCTGTCTGAAGACTTTCATTGAAGGAGAACTCACCATCCATCATGGCAACCTGTTCCACTCATTGATCACCCTCACTGTCAAAAAGTTTTTTCTAATATCTAATCTGTATCTTCTCCTTTTCAGTTTCTTTCCATTGCTTCTCGTGTTCCCATGCGCAAATGAGAATAATGATGATCCCTCTACTCTGTGACATCCCTTCAGCTATTTGTAGATAGCTATGACGTCTCCTTTTAACCTTCTTTATTGCGAGCTAAACATTTCCAGATCCTTTAACCATTCCTCGAAGGACATACTTTGCCCTCCACATACCATCCTGATAGCTTTTTTCTGAACTTGCTCCAGTTTTTCAATGTCTTTTTTAAAAGGTGATGCCCAGAACTAAACACAGTATTCCAGATGAGACCTGATTACTTTTTTGATCTAGACTGTATGCTTTTCTTAATACATCCTAGAACTGTGTTTGCCTTTTTTGCTGCTGCATCACACTGTTGACTCATGTGCAGTCTATGATCTATTAGTATACCCAAGTCTTTTTCTCACATGCTGTTACTTAGTTCTATTCCTCCCATTCTATACATATAATTTTTTTTCTTGCCCAGAATCTTGCATTTCTCTCTGTTAAATACCGTTCTATTAGTCACTGCCCATTGTTCAAGCTTATATAGATCCTTCTGAATCCTTTCTCTGTCTTCTCTAGTGTTAGCTATCACTCCTAGCTTTACATAGTCTTCAAATTTGATTAGTTTACCTTCAGTTCCCTTATCTAGATAATTTATAGAAATGTTGAACAGGACAGAGACTTGTGGTACCCCACTTGAAACACTTTTCCAATACAATGTGCAACCATTTATTACAACTCTTTGAGTACAATCACTGAGCCAGTTATGAATCCACCTAACCGTAGCTTTGTCAGTCCCATACTTGGTCATTTTTTCAATGAGGATAGTATGAGATACTTTATCAAATGCTTTGCTAAAGTTGAGATATACTATATCTACCACATTTCCTTGATCAACCGAGTCAGTGATTCCATCATAGAAGGAAATTAGATTAACCTGACATGACTTGTTTGCTATAACCCATGCTGGCTCTGATTAATTACTATACCCAAAATTCGCCTATGGTAGTATGCAAAATATCTGCTCTCAACCATATTTAATTAACCTCAACAATTCGGTGCATGTGTGTAATATCACCGATAAAAAGAACAGTTAGAACCATATATATTTATAAATAGTTTTATTGATAACAAAATCCCAAATATCAAAATACCAAAATGACATACAATTATTTTATCAAAAAGGGTGCAAGATAAAAGAGACAAAAATGGCATCCTATTTAATGTAAACCTACTGCATGAAAATGGACTAGTGACATCCCCAGGTGAGGCAAAGCAGCCAGAGACCAACTGCAGTTGATGTCAGGCTGGTACCTCCATGGTTAACAAAGTTAAATTAGCCTCATACATTCAGTTAGTCACCGTATACAGGCGATCGACAATCACCCACTAAAGGACCAAACAGAGGAACGAGGAGTTACAAAATGGGGATGGCCGAAGCCATTACCTGTATCACCGCAGTAAAGAAAAGTGAAAGGCGCCTAAGTCCCACGGCCCCGACGCGCACGTTTCGCCCAGCTTCTTCGGGGGGCGTGTGTAAAGGCAAGAGAAGTGACGTTAAAAAGGGGAGCTTAACCAATACGATCGATCCATCATAAAGTGTGGTTGCCATCAGCTGGAGCTTTATTTGGCGCATGCGCTGCTGTTGCCCTTCCCACTTCAACAAATTGCACTCAGGGCGGCCCCGATGAATCGGCCAGCTTAGGATCGTGAATGACACGATCCATTCTAGCGTCATCAGCGTTCCGGCCGCACACGTCATGCAGGGGCGGGTTCCAGCCAGCGCATGCGCACTATGATCCATGACAGCAAGCACAGATGGAATGGACGAGTTTTAACCATGGAGGCGCCTGCATGAATCCGCAGGAGAAGAGACTCGCCACTGAGAACGTAAGTAACACCGATGTGAATACATCGGTTCACAACATAACCCAGAATTTTGACCCTGATGATATATTATAGAAAACTGCGAGGGAGGAAATCGCTACTGGCGGCGATACATTTACACGAATATGATCACATTGAACACAAAAATTCTAATAATTATACAGTGGTTCATACCATAAATGAAAAGATTGTATATCTGAATGAAGATAATATCCCAAGTGTCATACACAAGTATAATCAACTGGGGAACTTTATCAAATTATCAATCCTACAGACTAGACTGTCCATGTAAATTCTTCTCTTGTAATTGTAAAATTCCTCTTCTTTCTTCTGTTGGTGATTTCATCAAAACCCCCAAACTCTATGTGTGTTGCTGATACGACTCCGGAACCAGACAATCGGAAAAGCTCAAAAGAAAAAAATATAAGGTTAAGTATGACATAAAAACTGTTAAAAACATAAAATTAAAAACCAAAAACGGCGGAGTTGGTCCAAGCACAAAAATGACATGCATTTTAAACTATAAAATTAAAATTAAATGCCCCACTGTAATCTGCCTATAAGAAGGCCCCGAACCCAGGACTTTCATTTAACCCCTGGGGGCTCAAGGAGCCTAATCTAAAGATCCATTTACATTCTAGCTTAGCTAATTCTTTAGGTAAAGGTACTGCCACACTAAACAATCCCGCTAGCGATCTCGTTAGCGTTGCATACTAATGAGATCGCTAGCGGGATCGTTTCTATATCGCTAAATGCGGCCACATTTAGCGATATAGTTAACGACGCTATCGCCGTTAGCGATCTTCTTAACGACTTTAGCGGTACAAAAGTACCGCTAAATCGCTAAGAAAAGGTGCCACACAGCGATAAGATACTTACCCAGCGGGAGCGCCAGCGATGAAATAGGGTCCGGAGCGATTCCAGCGACGAGCGAGATCACAGCAGGAAGCTCGTCGCTGGAAGCTGCCGCACTGAACAATATCGCTAACGGGATCGCTAAATAGTGACGTTTTTTAGCGATCTCGTTAGCGATATTGTTTAGTGTGGCATACCCTTAAGTCACCACCTCTGAAACCCATTTGAAATGTGTCAATCCCTTTGATCTTCAAAAGATGAGATTTACATTGATGGAATTTCTTGAAGTGTTTGGGCAGGGTTTTTAATGTGGTTTCATCTATAGTGGTTTTGGCTTTATCAATATCAAGACAATGTTCCCGTGTACGAATTTTTAATTCACGGGTCGTAAGTCCGATATATATTTTGTTACACGGACAAATTGCTTGATAGATGACTCCTTTAGATGTACAAGTAATATGTTTACGGATTTCAAAGATCCTGGAGCCATCATGATTTTTGAACGTGTTCCCTTTGACTAAATTGGCACAAGCCTTGCACAGACCACATGGAAAGAAACCAAAGTTCTCATTAATACGGGTCTATCTTGACAAAAATGGCTATGAACCAATTTGTCGCGAATTGTAAATGCGCGTTTCGCCACTAAAGATGGATACGGATCAAGAATTCTACCTAATATAGGATCTGTAAGTAGAACACTCCAGTGTCTTTTCATCACATTTCTAAATTCATCCCATTGGTTGTGGAACGGAGTAATAAATCTCACTTTGTTTGAACCAGAGTTCTTCTTTTGTGTTTGAACCAATAAGGATTCACGTGTAGTTTGTTTTGCTCTTATATAGCCCTTACGGATATTTCTGCGGCTATACCCACGTTCTTCAAAGCGCTGGGTAAGTTCTCTGGACTGTAACTCAAAATGAGTGTCATCGGAGCAAATACGTTTAACTCTTAAAAACTGCCCAATTGGTATACCTTGGATTAAATTTTTTGGATGAAACGAACTAGCGTGTAATAGTGAGTTTGAGGCTGTCTCTTTGCGAAAAACTGTGGTGGTAAAAAATCCATTATCAGAAGTAGCAACTAGAATATCCAAAAACTCAATGCTACGACCAAATTTATACGTTAGATGAATATTGAAATGATTGCTATTCAAAATTTTGATTGTGTTTTCTAATTCATCAACAGGACCATCCCAAATAAACAGTATATCGTCTATGAATCGAATCCAGTTATGGATTCGATCCATACCTCTGATACTATCACTGTGAAAAATTTGACGTTCCCAAAAACCCATAAACAAATTTGCATACGAGGGGCACAAGAAGCCCCCATCGCAGTCCCTTGTAGCTGCAAAAAAACTTTTTTATTAAAAGTAAATACATTGTGTTTCAAAATGAAATCTAATAGTTGAACTAATAAATTTGACATCAGTTTTGGTATGTTACTAGATTCAAGGAACCATTTGACTGCTTGAATGCCGTCTTCATGTCTTATTGAGGAATATTGTAATGTATGGTGTACAGTTCATATAGCGTCTTGTGCTTGGGTGCGAGGAAAACACATGAGACACAGGTTTGATATAGAAGGACTTGTATTACTTCATACAAGTGGCAAAAAGGGTCACACAGTTTGCAGGTACAGAAGCAGGAGACACAGCAGGCCAGAGTAACTTAAGCTCAGCAATAACTCTCCACAACAGGTACAGGATCTCTTCTCTGTTACCGTAATTCCATGCAAACGTGGATTTATCAAATAGCAGGTTTCCAGAGTCCACAAGTGTTCCAAAGTTCCTCAGTAGGAAATAGCTGGAGTACAAAGTCCAAGGTTTTCCAGGAGTCAGGTCACAGGCTCACTGCAGGCTTGATTCTGAAGCACTGATTGCTCAGCTGAGGCTGCTTAAGAAGCAAGAGGGAGAGAATCAGGGCGGGAACATGAAAGCTGGAAACTCCATATTGACTGAGGGCAAGATAGCTGCAGCAAGACAGAAAGCAAAATGGCCGACGGAAAAACTGAGTTTCAAGAAACATGTACAAAGAACCTTACATTACTCCCCCCTTAGGGACAACCTCCGGATGACCTCAGACCAGGCTTGTCTGGGTACCTCTGATGAAACTGGCGGAGCAAGCGAGGAGCATTAACGTTATCGACTGGTTCCCATGAGTTGTCCTCCACTGGGTAGCCCTGCCATTTAATCAAATATTGTAACTGATTTCTGTACAACCTGGAATCTAGAATCCTTTCCACCACAAATTCTTCCTGACCATCGACTAGCACTGGGTCAGGGCAAGGAGAAGAACGTCCAGGAAACGTATTGGGTGTTGCAGCCTTTAGTAGGGATACATGAAAGACAGGGTGGATTCTCATAGTTCTGGGCAGTTGAAGACGACAAGCAACAGCACTTATAATTTTACTGATTTTATAGGGTCCAATGTACTTATGTCCCAACTTAGACGATGGAATCCTTAACTTAAGATTTCTGGTTGACAGCCAGACCAAGTCTCCTACCTTGAAAGCTGGTGCAGGTTTACGAAATTTTTCTGCTGCTTTCTTGTACCTTTCCTGAGCCAATTCCAGATTTTCCTTTAGAAGATCCATATTCTTTTGTAAAGACGTGATTCTTTCAGCCACTGCTGGCAAGGGCGTTTCTATGGGAAATCGAGGAAGAATGTTAGGATGATAACCTAGATTGGAGTAAAAAGGAGACTGCTTAGTGGAGGCGCTCTGAGAGTTGTTATAAGAGAACTCAGCCAGTGGAAGTAGATCCACCCAATCATCCTGTAGGTGGCAGATAAAGCAGCGGAGATACTGCTCCAGGGTCTGATTGGTTCGTTCTGTCTGTCCATTAGTCTGGGGATGAAAAGCAGAAGAAAGGTTTACTTTAATGTCCCATGCGGCACAGAAATTTTGCCAAAACCTTGAAGTGAATTGCACCCCTCGATCCGAAATGACCTCATCTGGTACTCCATGTAAGCGAAACACATTCTTAATCATCAAATCTGATGTCTGTTTTGCAGTGGGTAAGCCGACACAAGGGATAAAATGAGCTGCCTTTGTTAAACGATCAACCACCACTAGAATGGTGTTCTTCCCTTGAGAGGTTGGTAACTCCACAATGAAGTCCATAGAAATGGATCCCCACGGGCGGGACGGGGTGGGAAGGGGTTGCAACAGACCAGTTGGTGAGGAGCGAGGTGTTTTGCATCTTGCACAGACTTCACATGAAGTGACATAGTTTAAAACATCTTTCCTGTAAGTGGGCCACCAAAAGAAACGAGAAAGAAATTCCTGTGTCTTTAGAATTCCTCTATGCCCAGCTATCTTGGAATCGTGGATGAGTTGCAATACTCTCAATCTGACTGTTTCAGGTATATACAGACGTTGTCCCTGAATCCACACACCATTCTTAAAGACAAGACTTACGTCCCTTGGGGGTTGTGCCAACAAGGAATCCGCATGGTATGCTTCCTTGATGTCCTTAAGTAGGTCTTGATTATGAATCACTCCCAGGAATCTAGAGTCAGGAAGAATAGTCTTAGGAGGAGTAAGTGGACGGGTCTCTGCTGAATAAATCCTAGAGAGTGCATCAGCCTTTCCATTGCGCGATCCTGGCCTATAAGAAATTACAAAATTAAATTGGCTTAGGAAAAGATTCCAGCGGGCCTGGCGAGGAGTCAGGCACTTAGCCGACCTGATAAATTCAAGGTTACGATGGTCTGTCAGGACGACTATTTGCTGTGCAGCTCCCTGAAGAAGGTGTCTCCATTCTTTGAAGGCGGCAATAATGGCCAACAACTCTCTATTGCCCACATCGTAGTTCCTCTCAGCCGAAGACAACTGCTGGGAAAAGAAGGCACAGGGATGCAAGACATTCTTCTCACCTGTTCTCTGAGAGAGTATAGCTCCAACGGCACAGTCTGAAGCATCCACCTCTATTATGAAGGCAAGTTCGGGGTTGGGATGTACTAAGATAGGTGCGGTGGTAAATTTATCCTTTAGACGGGAAAATACTTCCTGGGCTTGGGGGGTCCAGGAGAACCTAGACTCTTTCCGGGTAAGTTGGGTGATAGGTGACACTACCTCAGAGAAATTCCTAATGAAACGTCTATAGAAGTTGGCAAACCCGATGAAGCGCTGCACCTCCTTAACATTTCTAGGAATTGGCCAATCCTTGATGGCTTGGGTCTTGCTTCCATCCATACTAATCCCTTGTGTAGATAGTACATACCCCAGAAATTGAATTTCGGTCCTATGGAATTCACACTTTTCAAGTTTGATGTAAAGATGGTTTTGTCTTAGACGTTCTAAGACCATTCTCACATGTCCATGATGTTCCTCTGTGGAGTTAGAAAAAATTAGAATATCATCCAGATAAATCACCACGAATGTATCTAGGAGATCCCTGAAGATGTCATTCACCAAGTGTTGGAAAGTGGCTGGGGCGGTACTCAGACCAAAAGGCATAACTAGATATTCAAAGTGTCCATAGCGTGACCTGAATGCAGTCTTCCATTCATCCCCAGGTCTAATACGGACCAAGTTATAGGCCCCACGGAGATCCAGTTTAGAGAAAATTTTGGCATGCCGCACTCTCTCCAATAACTCAGGGATTAAAGGCAATGGATAACGGTTTCTAATAGTAACCTTATTGAGTTCCCTATAGTCTACGCAGGGTCTCAGAGATCCATCTTTCTTCTTCACAAAGAAGATGGGTGCACCTGCAGGAGATGAAGAGGGGCGTATGAAGCCCTTGGCTAGATTTTCGTCTATGTAATCCTTTAAAGCCTTTAGCTCGGGCCCCGCCAGGGGGTAGATCTTACCAAAAGGTATCTCTGCTCCAGGCAATAATTCAATTGGACAATCATATGGATGGTGAGGGGGAAGCTGGTCAGCGTTCTTCTTGTCACATAAATCCACATAGTCCTGGTATACAGCTGGTAGTTCAGGGACTGACATGGTTCCTTTAGGAACAGAGCAAGCTGAAACTTCTGGACTCATCTGTTTCTCTGGAAAGTGTAATTCCTTGGTCTCCCAGTTAATGGTAGGGTTCTGAGCCTGCAGCCATGGTAGCCCTAGAATAATGGGAAAGTGGGGAGAAGAAATAAGCATAAAGGACAGTTTCTCTTGATGATCTTTACCCATAAGGACCCTCAAAGGCTCCGTTTCCTGATCCACTGGTCCAGAGGTCAGCAGGGAGCCATCCACAGTCTCCATCTGTACTGGAGTAGCCTTCTTCACTGAACGTATCCCCTGTTTCAGAGCAAAGGAGATATCCATAAAATTTCCACTTGCCCCTGAGTCGATCATAGCAGAGCTAGACACCCAGACTGAGTCAACCCAGAGTTTGATGGAAAGGAAGCAATGAGAATTGTTTTTCTTACAACTCAGCTGGGACACCGCTGAGGAAACTTGGAAAATTGCAGCGTTTACACAGTCATCGTCCTCAGAAGTAACGGAGTTTAAGTCCGAGAAATCAATATCTGTTGCTGCAGATCTCTCTGGAGCCTGAGGCTCGGACCTGACAGATCTCCTCTCGCAACACTCACAGTGAATGACTGCTGCAGTAGTCTTACGAGAACGGCTGGGGCAGTTTATAATGAAGTGCCCTGACTTACCACAGTAGAAACATAGATTTTCCTTTAAACGATGTTCTTTGCGTGCATCACTAACCCGTCTTTGTAAAGAGTCCACCTGCATGGGTTCAGGTTCAGGTTCCCGTGTGATCCTACTCAAAGGTTCCTTAGCTGGGGAGGAAGGTAGGAAAAGGTTAGTGCGATTACTTTCGAACCATCTCTCTTGCCTGCGTTCAGTCAGACGAGCATCAATATGGATGCAGTAGTTAATAAAGTCACCTAACGCAGTGGGAGGGTCGGCACGAGCAAGTTCATCCTTAATCAGTGGAGACAACCCTTTTGAAAAATAGATTTTTTGGCGGAACTGTCCCAAGTGGTATCGAGGGCCCATCTCCTGAAATCCAAGGCATATTCGTCTACTGAGCGCTTACCTTGGCGCAAAGTTAACATGGCTGCTTCAGCTGTTGCACCTCGATTGGGGTCATCAAACACCTGCCCCATGGCTGAAATGAAAGCATCAAGATGATCCAAACATTCATCCTCAGTCTCAATCAGAGGGTTTGCCCACATCAAAGCCTTGTTGGTAAGCAACATGATTATAGTAAGTACTTTAGATCGTTCAGTGGGAAATTGTGAAGCATGTGCAGAAAAAAAAAGATTGCATTGGTTAATAAATCCCCTGAATTTCTCACGTTCACCGCCAAAATGAAAAGGGGGTAACTTGGGAATCCCAGAACTCGGGGTTATGGCAGGAGCCTGGACTCGTTCCTCTAGAACAGACCCGGGCAAGGGGCGGCCCACGGGCCGCATCCGGCCCGCCGGCTGTCAGTGACCGGCCCGCGGAGGCGCTCCGGCAGATCAGCAAGGATGCATGATCTCACCTTGTCTGCCGGGACTCCTCCGGTTCCTTCCTTCTGCCGTGACTTAGAGACACGCCGGGCGCTTGATAGACACGCCGGGCGCGTCCTCTCTGACGCTAGGGGGCGGGGCTAGGGGCAGCTCGCAACCTCTGAAGCTGGGATCCCTGGATGGACTGAGGCGGTGACTCATCCCGCGCACCGCCGACAGAGCAGCGGCTATGTAAGTCAGTGCGGGGATAGGGGGGGCGGTGGTGGGGGCCTTGGTGCTGCTCCAGAGCCTGCAGGGCAGGCGTTCTGTATGGTCTCTGGAGCATGTGAGTTGGGCTGTGTTACACTGGTTATGAAAAGGAAGGGGGGAATGTTTCTGTATGTGACCGGCCGAGGGACACAGCTCACCGCGTCTGCCGGGACTCCTCCGGTTCCTGAGGAATGATGAGTACACGTGCTTCCTCCCCTGTCCCCTGCAGCAGTCACTCTGTTCTTCTGACACTCGGGCAGACAATTCTTCCAATGGGAGTCCCGATTCTCTGCCCGAGTGTCAGAAGAACAGAGTGGCTGCTGCAGGGGACAGGGGAGGAAGCACTCCTGTACTCATGATACATCAGGAACCACAGGAGTCCCAGCAGACGCAGTGAGCTTTATCATCCTTGCACCAGAGTGGACCCTGACCTCTGCGGGTCACAGTTAGCCCTTAAATATGTCAGCTAACATTAAAAAAGGAAGATTGATGCAGAATGCAGAGTTTTTAAAAAGGAATGGACTTCTAAATATTTATTTACTGAAGCCAAAGGTAAAGCTGTATGCTTAGTTTGTGGAGAGCAGATAGCTGTGTTTAAGGATTACAATTTAAGTCGCCATTATGAGACAAAACATGCAGAGAAATACAAGAACTTGACAGAGGCAGAGCAGGCACGGGCATCTGAAGATTTGCTATCAAAACTGCAAAGGCAGCAAGGATTTTTTACAAAGCTCCACACATCCAGGGATGCAGCCGTCAGGACAAGCTTTGTAATATCCCACAAAATTGCAAGAAACAGTAAGCCATTCTGTGAAGGGGAGTTCGTCAAAGAATGTTTGGTGGACTCTGCAGCGATAATTTGTCCTGAGAAAAAAGAAGCATTTTCAAATGTGCCCCTCTCCAGACGAACCGTAACAAGACGGGTAGAAGACATTGCGGGGAATTTGGAGTTTCAGCTGAAAAACAAAGTTGATGATTTTATTTTTTTTTCCATGGCTCTGGACGAGAGCTGTGATATCCGTGATACCGCCCAGTTACTTATCTTTGTACGCGGAATAACAAAAAAATTTGAGATGACCGAAGAGCTGTTAGCTTTGCGATCAATGAAAGGTACCACAACAGGGAGTGATTTGTTCACCGAAGTAAATGCATCCATGGACAAACTGGGCCTAAAATGGAACAAATTAGTAAGTGTTATAACCGATGGCTGTCCAAATATGACAGGGAAAAATGTTGGACTTTTGAAGCGGATGCAAGATAAAGTGAATGAAATAAACCCAGAACAGAAATTGATATTTTTGCATTGCATTATTCATCAAGAAGTGCTGTGTAAGTCGGTGCTAAAAATCAGCCATGTTGTTGATGTTGTAACTAAGACAGTTAATTTCATCAGGGCAAGAGCGCTGAATCACAGACAGTTTGTTGCACTGTTGGAGGAGCAAGAAAGTGAACATAGTGACATAGGCTACCAGACAGCTGTGAGATGGCTCAGCCTTGGAAAGGTGCTTAAAAGAGTATGGGACCTGAGAGCTGAGATTCAGGATTTTTGTAAGATGAAAGGCAAAGACATCCCAGAGTTCTCAGATAAGCACTGGATAGCAGATCTGGCCTTTGCCATTGATGTGACTACACTAATGAATGAGCTAAATACCAAGCTCCAAGGCAAAGGCTTCTTTGCACATGAAATGTTCAGCTTGGTGACAGCTTTCATGAGAAAGTTGAAGTTTCTTTCTAGCCAATTGAAGGACAAAATTCTCACTCACGTGCCAACACTGAAAGAAGTCACACCATCAGCTGATCACCTCGACAAGTATTCATCCATGTTAGCGGCTTTACATGATGAATTTTCCAGAAGATTTGAAGACTTCAAAGCAGTTGAGAGTGAAATGCACACGATTTCCTCTCCCTTTGCATGCTGTGTGGATAATGCACCCAGTGATGTCCAGTTAGAACTCATTGATCTGCAGTCTGACAATCTACTGGCAGAGCTTTTTAAATCAGTATCACTGTGGAGTTTTATTCTTCTCTCAAAGAGGAAAACTTTCCAAACATAAGGAGGCATGCTCAGAGGATGTTGGTTCTCTTTGGATCTACCTACGTATGTGAACAAACATTCTCACTGATGAAGTTCAACAAATCCAGATACAGATCCTCTCTCAGTGATGATCACTTGTGTGCTGTTCTTTGCATATCCACCTCAGACATTGAACCTAACTTCAATGAACTTGTTCAGGCCCAAAACAGGCTAGATTACTCTCATTGAACATTTTCATGTTATTGAAATGTTTAATTTTCTGTTCTTTACGAAGTTAAAGGGATGCCGTTCGTTAAAAAACTAACATGATATCTTGACCTAAAATAGCAAGTTTTTTCCAAACACTGTTAAAGTTAACAATTTTCTAAAGTGAACAATCACAAGCTGGTTGCAGTTCAACATCTTATCATTAAATAATTATGTAATTAGGTCCTCCGTATTTTCATTGTATTTTAAATCTTTGCATTGTTTAACATACTGTTTGTTTATGAAAAGATAGCATATGTATATATACAGTATTGGGTAGAACGGAGTTAATTATATTAGTCCGGCCCTCTAAAACCATCCCAATTTCTCATGCGGCCCCCTGACAAAATTAATTGCCCACCCCTGCTCTAGAACCTCAATCCTGGCTCGTAAATCCTGGGTAGTTTGTCCAAACACTTGCAAATTGTGATTAGTGAGGTCCTGTAGGTTTGCAAAACGGGTCTTTATAGTCTGTATGTCTGCAAGGATTGTATCAGTCACTCCGCAAAACTCCTTTATGCGAGCCTCCATCTTCCAGATCTTTTAAGACAGGAGTACTGGAAGGAGAAGAGAAAAAAAAAAAAACAATAGTGTTTACCTGTGGTAACACTGCAGAGTAAAATTAAGGGAATGTGCTCACCTGGAATGGTTGTGAGAAGTCACAACCACTGTCATCACAGAAAGTATAACCGGACATCTGATATCC
The DNA here is from genome assembly GCA_033576555.1 of Oophaga sylvatica. Taxonomy (NCBI): domain Eukaryota; kingdom Metazoa; phylum Chordata; class Amphibia; order Anura; family Dendrobatidae; genus Oophaga; species Oophaga sylvatica. The sequence goes on from JARQOD010000005.1 coordinate 106,021,724, forward strand.
ACAGTCACAGCAGACACAGCCTTCCCAGACCCAGCAGACACTAACGTTTGGCTTCAGAATCTTGTAATGTATGGTGTACAGTTCATATAGCGTCTTGTGCTTGGGTGCGAGGAAAACACATGAGACACAGGTTTGATATAGAAGGACTTGTATTACTTCATACAAGTGGCAAAAAGGGTCACACAGTTTGCAGGTACAGAAGCAGGAGACACAGCAGGCCAGAGTAACTTAAGCTCAGCAATAACTCTCCACAACAGGTTCAGGATCTCTTCTCTGTTACCGTAATTCCATGCAAACGTGGATTTATCAAATAGCAGGTTTCCAGAGTCCACAAGTGTTCCAAAGTTCCTCAGTAGGAAATAGCTGGAGTACAAAGTCCAAGGTTTTCCAGGAGTCAGGTCACAGGCTCACTGCAGGCTTGATTCTGAAGCACTGATTGCTCAGCTGAGGCTGCTTAAGAAGCAAGAGGGAGAGAATCAGGGCGGGAACATGAAAGCTGGAAACTCCATATTGACTGAGGGCAAGATAGCTGCAGCAAGACAGAAAGCAAAATGGCCGACGGAAAAACTGAGTTTCAAGAAACATGTACAAAGAACCTTACAAATATAAAGCCTCGACATCAGCTGTAACTAATATCATCTCTTGGCTTAATTGGACATGATTTAGATGATTAAGAGCAGCGGTGGTGTCTTGTATGTAAGAAGGCAATTCTTGCACCAATGGTTTCAGAAAATATTCTATAATGTCGCAAATAATCTCACAAAGGCTTCCATTGCCGGAAACTATCGGTCTTCCCGGAGGGTTGGAGATGTTTTTGTGAATTTTTGGGATCAAATAAAACATGGATAATTTGGGTTTCAGGTTTTTAAATATCTCAACTAATTTTTTGGGGATGATACCTTGATCATAAGCAGAGACAAGAATGTCAATCAATTTTTGCTGAAATTTAGTGGTGGGATTATGGGTTAGTTGTTTATAACTCCCCTCATTGTTGAGCAATTTTTCTGCCTGTGTGATGTACATATTGTTTGGCCAAATGACAATGTTGCCACCCTTGTCGGCCATCTTAAATACTACGTCATCCCAAGATCCCATTATTTCTAGGGCTTGTCTTTCAACCCTTGAGATATTGGATGCTCCCCCCCGTTTTTGTGATAGTGACATTATATCTGCGGAAACCATTTTTGTAAACACATCTACAGCGGGGACTAATGATAGAGGAGGAAATTTTTTGGATTTTCCTAATAATTGATTGGGGATTTGACTGCTCACCTCGGGCTCTTGTTCGTCCAATAAGGACTGTAGAGTAGTCAGAGCCTCTTGTTCTTCTCTAGTCGGAAATTAAATTAAATCGGTTTTGCAGTGTAATTTTTTCAAAATCAACTTTCTGGAGAATAAATGTAAGTCCTTAATCAATGTAAATGGGTCTGGATGGGATGAAAGTGAAAACGTTAATCCCTTTTGTAGTAAGGATGTTTGAATGGGGGACAATTCGTGTGTAGATAAATTTATTACCTTGAGATGGTCTTCACGATGACTTTTATTGGAATTTTGACGAAATTGTTTTTTTTGCCAAATTGTCTTGTTCTGGGTCTAACATCAGGCTCTTGGACTTGACTGCCACTTTCACTGACAGAAGATATGGACTGGATGGATGAACTCCTAGAGAACCCTCTTTTGGCGGGACCGTTTTGTAATTGCCATCGGAAAATTTTCCCACTGGCAAAATCGGAGCTATCTCGTTCAAATTTCTTTAATTTGTCACTACTGATGGTTTTTTCCCATTTTTCCAAATCCTTTTCTAAATTCGTTATAGCTTCCTGGAAATTTACTGCTGTCATTTCTGATTGCATTTTTTTCTGTAAATCATTAATTTCATCCTCCAATTTAGACAGGGTTTTTATATTTTTATCTACAATAATCTGTATAAATTCAAGGGAACAGGTGTTGGCGGCCTGTATCCATCTTTGAGTGAGATTGTCATCTTCCAAACTAAATGTTGGATAAACTTGAATACGTAAACCTCGTGGTATTATTTTTTGTTCCCAGTAATTCTGTAATGCTGTTTTAGTCCACCACAATTTAGTCTTTTTGTGCAAGGCATTTCTGTACTTTTTAACCAACTCCTGATTGGTAATCGAGGTGTGGCTCATGCCTGATCCTGCACCCTTTTTGAATACATCCATGGCTTTAGCTAGCCAAGTACTCTCTTTTGCTTTGAAATCCATTGTAACAAGGCACACTGTTAAAATAAACAGTAACAAAGTCAATATACCCAAAATTCGCCTATGGTAGTATGCAAAATATCTGCTCTCAACCATATTTAATTAACCTCAACAATTCGGTGATGTGTGTAATATCACCGATAAAAAGAACAGTTAGAACCATATATATTATAAATAGTTTTATTGATAACAAAATCCCAAATATCAAAATACCAAAATGACATACAATTATTTTATCAAAAAGGGTGCAAGATAAAAGAGACAAAAATGGCATCCTATTTAATGTAAACCTACTGCATGAAAATGGACTAGTGACATCCCCAGGTGAGGCAAAGCAGCCAGAGACCAACTGCAGTTGATGTCAGGCTGGTACCTCCATGGTTAACAAAGTTAAATTAGCCTCATACATTCAGTTAGTCACCGTATACAGGCGATTGACAATCACCCACTAAAGGACCAAACAGAGGAACGAGGAGTTACAACATGGGGATGGCCGAAGCCATTACCTGTGTCACCGCAGTAAAGAAAAGTGAAAGGCGCCTAAGTCCCACGGCCCCGACGCGCACGTTTCGCCCAGCTTCTTCGGGGGTCGTGTGTAAAGGCAAGAGAAGTGACGTTAAAAAGGGGAGCTTAACCAATACGATCGATCCATCATAAAGTGTGGTTGCCATCAGCTGGAGCTTTATTTGGCGCATGCGCTGCTGTTGCCCTTCCCACTTCAACAAATTGCACTCAGGGGCGGCCCCGATGAATCGGCCAGCTTAGGATCGTGAATGACACGATCCATTCTAGCGTCATCAGCGTTCCGGCCGCACACGTCATGCAGGGGCGGGTTCCAGCCAGCGCATGCGCACTATGATCCATGACAGCAAGCACAGATGGAATGGACGAGTTTTAACCATGGAGGCGCCTGCATGAATCCGCAGGAGAAGAGACTCGCCACTGAGAACGTAAGTAACACCGATGTGAATACATCGGTTCACAACATAACCCAGAATTTTGACCCTGATGATATATTATAGAAAACTGCGAGGGAGGAAATCGCTACTGGCGGCAATACATTTACACGAATATGATCACATTGAACACAAAAATTCTAATAATTATACAGTGTTCATACCATAAATGAAAAGATTGTATATCTGAATGAAGATAATATCCCAAGTGTCATACACAAGTATAATCAACTGGGGAACTTTATCAAATTATCAATCCTACAGACTAGACTGTCCATGTAAATTCTTCTCTTGTAATTTTTGATAAAATAATTGTATGTCATTTTGGTATTTTGATATTTGGGATTTTGTTATCAATAAAACTTTTTATAATAAAATATGGTTCTAACTGTTCTTTTTATCGGTGATATTACACACATGCACTGAATTGTTGAGGTTAATCTGATTAATTACTGTATTCTTATCCAAGTACTTTGTCACACTCACACCCTGGCTGGATGGGCGTGAGCCAAGGGGGTTGTGGCCCCACTGTGCCACAAACCAGACTACCCTGGAAGTGGCGTGAGCTAAGACAGCTGCCTCGGTCTTCACGTGGAGTCTCCCTGATGGTGAGTAGAGTAGATGAGCGGTGTTCGAAGCGAACTGTTCGCCAATTTCAAAATACAAGCTGTTTTTGGGCGGTGTTCGAGCCGTTCAACGAACCCGAACGATTTAGAAAAAATCCGGCTGATTTGAGGTTATGTTTGATAACTGTTCGTGCACCTAAATCGTCACTGGATTTTTTCACAGTAATACTGAGAATCACTGTTAATACACAGTTTGAGTGTACAGCGGGGCGGGGGGAGGGGCATGGGATAGATCTCTGCAGAAATAATGAAGATCTCCATTTTGTTTTCTCTTTCCTGTATTTCCAGTGGGCGGTGCAGTCTGTCAGCCTATCAGCAGCGCACACACGGAAAGAAGTGCTTTTTTTTCACACAAGAAAAGGCATGTGTCATTGGCTGTGTATGTCACATGTCCTTGCCCTATAAGACCCAGCCATTTCCCCCCTCGCCACCATTTTCTCACTGCTGCAGCAAGAGTTAGACGGCACTGCTGCTGCTGTTAGCGCTATCTTTCTAACAGTGACTGTGAAGCGAATTTGCAGTTAGACAGGAAGGTTTAGGGAGTAGGGAGGGACTAGTTTGTAATTGCAGCCCTTTTAAGGGCTAGGTTACAGCAGTTCCTTGCACTTTTAGCAGGCAGGTCTGTGCTCTATATAGACAGATAGGTCAACTTGGGAGTAGTGACTATTTGTAATTGCAGCCCTTTTGAGGGCTAGGTTACATCAGTTGCTATCACTTTTTGCCAGCTCCACCAGCATTGAAAAACTCATAATTTTTTGCTGCATCTTGCCTGTAATATAATTGTGGGCATAGTATCAGTCTGTGGTACTCATTGTATTAGGCCATCTATACAAAGCTCCACCAGCGTTGAAATACTCACTATTTTTTGCTGCATCTTGCCTGTAATATAATTGTGGGCATAGTAGCAGTCTGTGGTACTCATTGTATTAGGCCATCTATACAAAGCTCCACCAGCATTGAAATACTCATAATTTTTTGCTGCATCTTGCCTGTAATATAATTGTGGGCATAGTAGCAGTCTGTGGTACTCATTGTATTAGGCCATCTATACAAAGCTCCACCAGCGTTAAAATACTCATTATTTTTTGCTGCATCTTGCCTGTAATATAATTGTGGGCATAGTAGCAGTCTGTGTTACTCATTATATTAGGCCATCTATACAAAGCTCCACAGCATTGAAATACTCATAATTTTTTGCTACATCTTCCTGTAGAATAATTGTGGGCATAGTAGCAGTGTGTGGTACTCATTCTATTGGGCCATCTATACAAAGCTCCACCAGCGTTCAAAAAATAAGAATTTTAGCTGCATCTTGCCTGTAGAATAATTGTGGGCATAGTAGCAGTGTGTGGTACTCATTCTATTAGGCCATCTATACAAAGCTCCACCAGCGTTCAAAAAAAAAAATTTTAGCTGCATCTTGCCTGTAGAATAATTGTGGGCATAGTAGCAGTGTGTGGTACTCATTCTATTAGGTCATCTATACAAAGTTCCACCAGCGTTAAAAAAAAAAAGAATTTTTATCTGCATCTTGCCTGGACAATAATTTTGGGCATAGTAGCAGTGTGTGGTACTCATTCTATTAGGCCATCTATACAAAGCTCCACCAGCGTTAAAAAAAAATAAAAAATTTTTATCTGCATCTTGCCTGGACAATAATTTTGGGCATAGTAGCAGTGTGTGTACTCATTCTATTAGGCCATCTATACAAAGCTCCACAGCGTTAAAAAAAAAAAGAAGAATTTTTAGCTGCTTCTTGCCTGTAGAATAATTGTGATAGAGCAGGTACTATTTAAGCATTAAAATAGATGTCATGGGTAGCGTGTGTGGTCCCTTGCGGTTTAACTGACGTTGGCATCGTCAATTACAGTGGTGGGTCTTCCCACCACACCCTTTTAACGTAGACAATACATACAGATGGCTTGGCGGTGAGTAGCACGATGGTGAGCGTGAAGAGCTGTTTATCATACACTATCACTAGCCTGGACTCTCAGCGTCTTTTCTTTTCAAGCATGACTGTATGCTATGTCACTGTTTACCACGTGCTTAGTAGTAGTCTATTAGCAATTTTAGCTTTTGGACACCTTTGAAGTATTTTATGTGTTTCTATGTGTTTGTTTGCTAGCCATTGGTTTTAACGGTGTTGACAACAGTTCGAAATTTCAGGCATCGGTTTTGGGCGCCAAGAACTGAACATACGTGGTGGCTCCTCACTATGGTGAGGTCAGGCGATTAACCCAGCTGTTAAGCAAGCTACACCACCTGTACTTTGGACACTTGTGCGGAAACAGCTGCCAGGTGCCACTCCAGGGCATGGCTGAGACACTGGCAGACAGGCACGGATGAGACACAGGGCAGGCTGGCACGGATGAGACATAGGGCAGGCTGGCACGGATGAGACACAGGGCAGGCTGGTACAGATGAGACACAGGGCTGGCAGGCCCTGTTCACACAGCAAATGCAGATACTGGAACTGACTGGAAGGAATGGTATATGGAGGGACAGGTAGAGACCTGTTCACACAGCAGGTACCGGTACAGGTACAGACAGAAAGAAATGGAGTATGGAGGAACAGGTAGAGACCTGTTCACACAGCAGGTACCAGTACTGGTACAGACAGAAAGGAATGGAGTATGGAGGAACAGGTAGAGACCTATTCACACAGGGCCTATTCACATTGCTTTTTGTATTGTGCAAGGCATGGAAGAAGGTTTTTTTTAACAAATTAAAGCCAGTACTGCAGCATTTAGCTTAAAGTGAACCAGTCTGCAAGATTTGCTCAGTAACTATAGGACACTGTCAGGTTTGTAGGCAGGGTACCATGCGAGAAATCACACGATCTGTGCGAGTCCTCGCATGAACACTGGCACTACTCTGGACCAGACCAGAGCTGCGCGCATAGAATTACATGCAGTGCACGCTCGGTCGAGTGCCGGCGGCAGTGCCGGTGTTCTGCGAGAGACTCGCCGAAAATCGTGCGAGTTTTCGCATGTGTGACCGGCCCTATATGATTAAAATGATACATAGTTGATGAAATCATCTATGGTTGTTGTTATCTTTATTAGTTTCATTAAGAGAATCTGTGCTCGGGGCGCTTTGGCGGCTGTGGGCGGAGTTTATGGGTGCTCTGCTACATATATCTTATGGATAGTCAGGTCATGTCCTTCACAAGTAAAGCAGATGCTAGCACAGCTGCAAGAGAGGTGCCACAGTAGGTTCCCAACCAATACCGTGTATAGAAAACTGGGCACACTTGTAATGGTGTATTAAGTGAAGATTTTATACATGAATGGTCACTTAGCTAAAGCAAGTTCGGTCAAGACTTCATCAGTGTGGGTACAATAATACAAAAATATAGATGGAATGACCCCATATGAAAAACCACAAATAATGTTACACTTCAAATTTAGGCAACGAATAGTATAGATTTAGATAACAATATGCCAACCAACAATTGTTAATCAAGGATCTAGAAATGTAGTGTGAAGCAGACTGAAAATGACATACCTAGTAACAGTGTTGTTATAGATAGAGCTGACTTGCATATAGAACTGCATGGAGTCTGTAGAGTGAAAATATTATTTATACAGATATATCACATGTTATGGGTGAGCAAAGAGTAGGATTTAGTGAGAACATACCGCAGGTAACAATAGTGATCCGTGTATATCTCCAGTGATCGCTAAAATAAAGGTAATAGAATATGAGGTGGTGAAATTCCTATTAATTAGGGTGCTGAAGGGTTAATGAATGACATACCGGTCTCACAATGTCTTCAGATCTATTAATAGAGACTGTTGACTATGGATACTATAGTGCAATAGATAAACTGCAGTCAGTATTATGGGAGAAAGAAGCGATATCTCTGTGGAGATAATGGCAGCGTGCACTTACCCAGCCGCAGTGTATGAGTGACCTGGGACCTGGGACGCGGAATCCACCGCTAGTCTCTAGGTGGGGAGAAGTGCAGAGTGCAGCTATTAAGTAGGCAGCGTAGTGATTGTCTCGTGGCTGTGCACGGAGTACCGGAAGTCGTCACACCGGAAGTGACGTCGGTGTCAGGAAGCAATCTCATAGTGCTGTGTGGAGCTTGCATTCCAAGCCCCTTGTGTTTGCGTTTCACACTTTACTGAGAGCGCAGGGGGGGGTGAGAATTGCCGAGATAAAGATGAAAGGTGATGGGTGAGAGATAGTTCAGAGACATCTATGAGTAAATGCAGGATTAGCGATTCTGTGGAGGAAGGAGATAACAAAATCAATCAGAATAACAATAATAGTACAGATAATCACAATACCCACTATTGTTGCTCCCCTCTTAGTCACACATTAGAGAAAAGCATGCAGGTCATAATCTCTATTGAGACCTTTAGGATGTAAAGTATTGAGCTCATGGATCCAATAGGCTTCCCTGCGTTTGAGCAGGGATATGCGATCGCCACCACGGCGTGGCGGGGGAACATGTTCCACAACCTGAAAGCGCATTTGTGATACATTATGTCCTTTAGCAATAAAATGGGATGGAATAGGGAGGAGTGTCTCCCTACATCGAATAGTGGACTTATGCTTCGATATTCTATCCTTTATACACTGTGTGGTCTCTCCAATGTAGAGAAGACCACACGGACATTTGATCAGGTATACAACAAAATTTGAGTTGCAAGTGAAATAGTGTTTGATGTTGTATTTTTTACCCGTATGCGGATGATGTATAGTATTACCCTTCAGAATGTTATTGCATTGATTGCACGAAAGGCATGGAAAAGTGCCCATCTTCGGGTTCTGTAGGAATCTCTGAGTAGTATTGGGTTTAGTAGAGCCAATGTCTGCATGGACTAGTGTATCACGTAAATTGCGGGACCTCCGGAAGCAAGGTAAAAATGGTTGTTGAAAAGCTTCCACGGTAGAGTGGGCAGTTTGAAGGATGTGCCAATGTTTACGTATGGCCGTATGAATTTTGTAAGCGGGCAATAGTAGACGCATACCTTTTGTACACGATTTCCATCCGGCCGTTGCAAAATTCATACGGCCATACGTAAACATTGGCACATCCTTCAAACTGCCCACCCTACCGTGGAAGCTTTTCAACAACCATTTTTACAGCCACGAGACAATCACTACGCTGCCTACTTAATAGCTGCACTCTGCACTTCTCCCCACCTAGAGACTAGCGGTGGATTCCGCGTCCCAGGTCCCAGGTCACTCATACACTGCGGCTGGCTAAGTGCACGCTGCCATTATCTCCACAGAGATATCGCTTCTTTCTCCCATAATACTGACTGCAGTTTATCTATTGCACTATAGTATCCATAGTCAGCAGTCTCTATTAATAGATCTGAAGACATTGTGAGACCGGTATGTCATTCATTAACCCTTCAGCACCCTAATTAATAGGAATTTCACCACCTCATATTCTATTACCTTTATTTTAGCGATCACTGGAGATATACACGGATCACTATTGTTACCTGCGGTATGTTCTCACTAAATCCTACTCTTTGCTCACCCATAACATGTGATATATCTGTATAAATAATATTTTCACTCTACAGACTCCATGCAGTTCTATATGCAAGTCATGCTCTATCTATTAACAACACTGTTACTAGGTATGTCATTTTTTCAAGTCTGCTTCACCACTCATTATCTAGAGTCCCTTGGATTAAGCATATTGTTGGTTGGACATTATTAGTTATCTAAACTCTATACTATTCGTTGCCTAAATTTTGAAGTGTATATACTTTATTTGTGTTTTTCATATGTGGTCCATTTACCAATCTATATTTTTGTTATTATTGTAGCACACTGATGAAGGTCTTTGGACCGAAACGTTTGCTTTAGCTAAGTGACCACTTCATGTATTAAAATCTTCACTTAATACACCATTACGAGTGTGCCCAGTTTTTCTATACACGGTATTTGGTTTGGGAACCTACTGTGGCACCTCTCTTTGCAGCTGTGCTAGCATCTTCTTTACTTAGTGAAGGATCAGTGACCTGACGTAAGTCCATAAGGATGAATATGTAAGCAGAGCACCACATAAAACTCCGCCCACAGGCCGCCCAAAGGCCGCCCCGAAGCACAAGATTCTCTTTAACTGAAAACTACAAATAAAGATTAAACAACAACCATATGATGGATTTCATCAACTATGTATCATTTTAATCAGTATAAGGCCGGGGTCACACATGCGAGAAACTCGCACGATTTTCGTGCGAGTCTCTCGCATGAACACCCGGCACTGCCGCCGGCACTCGGACCGGAGCGTGCAGCTGCATGTAATTCTATGCAGCCGCACGCTCTGGTCTGAGTGCCAGAGGTAGTGCCAGGTGTTCATGCGAGAGACTCGCACAAGAATCGTGTGAGTTTCTCGCATGTGTGACCCTGGCCTAACAACCTGACAGTGTCTATAGTTTACTGAGCAAAATCTTGCAGACTGGTTCACTTTAAGCTAAATGCTGCAGTACTGGCTTTAATTTGTTATAAAAAAAAATCCTGTCTTCCATGCCTTGCACAACAACAAAAAGCAAATGTGAATAGGCCTGTGTGAATAGGTCTCTACCTGTTCCTCCATACCCCATTCCTTTCTGTCTGTACCAGTACTGGTACCTGCTGTGTGAACAGGTCTCTACCTGTTCCTCCATACTCCATTTCTTTCTGTCTGTACCTGTACCGGTACCTGCTGTGTGAACAGGTCTCTACCTGTCCCTCCATATACCATTCCTTCCAGTCAGTTCCAGTATCTGCATTTGCTGTGTGAACAGGGCCTGCCAGCCCTGTGTCTCATCTGTACCAGCCTGCCCTGTGTCTCATCCGTGCCAGCCTGCCCTATGTCTCATCCGTGCCAGCCTGCCCTGTGTCTCATCCGTGCCTGTCTGCCAGTGTCTCAGCCATGCCCTGGAGTGGCACCTGGCAGCTGTTTCCGCACAAGCCTGACCTCACCATTAGTGAGGAGCCACCCCCGTAGTGTTCGAGTTCGTTTTGGTTCGCCGAAAAGCCGTGTGTTCCCTGAACTGTTCGTCGAACTGTTCGTCGAACACCGTTAAAACCAATGGCAGGCAAACCAAAACACATAGAAACACATAGAAAACACTTCAAAGGTGTCCAAAAGCTGACAAATTGCTCAGAAGACACAACTAACACATGGAAAAGTGACAAGTACATATAGTCATGCGAAAAGAAAAGAGGTGGAGGAGTAAAAGGAGGGGGAGACATAGATATAGGCATGTCATGCCCTTCTAAAACCAAAAAAGTGCAAAGCCGACACGGCCAGTCCGTTCCTGCTCGTGCTACCTGCGTGTCACCGGGTTTGTGCCAGACCTGCGGTGGACCCTGATATAAAGTATATTTTGAAGTGTATATACTTTATTTGTGTTTTTCATATGTGGTCCATTTACCAATCTATATTTTTGTTATTATTGTAGCACACTGATGAAGGTCTTTGGACCGAAACGTTTGCTTTATCTAAGTAACCACTGCATGTATTAAAATCTTCACTTAATACACCATTACGAGTGTGCCCAGTTTTTCTATACACTGATCCTTCACTGACCTGCCCCCTATTTTACATACTGCATAGAATATTATGTGGAGAAAAAAAATTAATATTCATCACGCAGGCGGTGGAGCCTGCGCTGTAGCATCATACAATGGCTAACATGTATATATTCATTTATGATTTAGTCATACAGTATTGAGGGGAGAAAAAAATATCTACATCGAAATAGAGCCAGCGCCTGCGCAGTAGCATTTATTGTGTTCCAATGGATACTATTGCTCAAGCGCCAGCACCGGCGCCATTTTGCTGCAATTAACAAAAATTTGGATGCATCAAAATGGTGCCGGGGCATACAAGATGTCGTATATATGCAAGAACAAGTGCTGGATTTCAGAGATGTGGGTGCTAACGCCACTTGACTGGAGCGATCAATCAAAAGGAAAGGATGTTTTTTCAAACCATGACTCGGTGGCTAATATACCATACACTCCTGATGACTTTGGGTAATGGTTTTCCACTAAAATTTTTACTTTATACAGTGCCTTGCGAAAGTATTCGGCCCCCTGGAACTTTTCAACCTTTTCCCACATATCATGCTTCAAGCATAAAGATACCAAATGTAAATTTTTGGTGAAGAATCAACAACAAGTGGGACACAATTGTGAAGTTGATCGAAATTTATTGGTTATTTTAAATTTTTGTGGAAATACAAAAACTGAAAAGTGGGGCATGCGATATTATTCGGTCCCTTTACTTTCAGTGCAGCAAACTCACTTCAGAAGTTTATTGTGGATCTCTGAATGATCCAATGTTGTCCTAAATGACTAATGATGATAAATATAATCCACCTGTGTGTAATCAAGTCTCCGTATAAATGCACCTGCTCTGTGATAGTCTCAGGGTTCCGTTTGAAGCACAGAGAGCATCATGAAGACCAAGGAGCACAACAGGCAGGTCCATGATACTGTTGTGGAGAAGTTTAAAGCCAGATTTGGATACGAAATGATTTCCAAAACTTTAAACATCCAAGGAGCACTGTGCAAGCGATAATATTGAAATGGAAGGAGTATCATACCACTGCAAATCTACCAAGACCCAGCTGTCCCTCTAAACTTTCATCTCAAACAAGGAAAAGACTGAGGAGAGATGCAGCCAAGAGGCCATGATCACTCTGGATAAACTGCAGAGATCTACAGCTGAGGTGGGACTGTCTGTCCATAGGACAACAATCAGTCGTACACTGCACAAATCTGGCCTTTATGGAAGAGTGTCAAGAAGAAAGCCATTTCTCAAAGATATCCATAAAAAGTGTCATTTAAAGTTTGCAACAAGCCTCCTGGGAGACACACCAAACATGTGTAAGAAGGTTCTCTGGTCACATGAAACCAAAATTGAACTTTTTGGCAACAATGCCAAATGATATGTTTGGCGTAAAGGCAACACAGCTCATCACCCTAAACACACCATCCCCACTGTCAAACATGGTGGTGGCAGCATCATGGTTTGGGCCTGCTTTTCTTCAGCAGGGACAGGGAAGATGGTTCAAATTGATGGAAGATGGATGGAGCCAAATACAGGACCATTCTTGAAGAAAACCTGTTGGAGTCTGCAAAAGACCTGAGACTGGGATGGAGATTTGTCTTCCAACAAGACAATGATCCCAAACATAAAGCAAAATCTGCATGAAATGGTTCACAAATAAA
>JARQOD010000005.1:106034828-106100410 GCA_033576555.1 Oophaga sylvatica
CATTTTCACAAAAGCCGGCAATTGAATTAGCGGCTATTATACTATGTAGAAGTGTATGAACTACAAATAAAATATATAAATATGTGTCACAAATTCAATGACATGTATATATATAATAATGAGGTGTAAAATTGCTGAAAAAAAATGCGGGCCCCGCCCTATTTTCGCAACCAGACAGACAAAGCCATGAGTGGGGCAGATAAAATAGCCCAGAGAGGGACCATTATTTTTGCCCCCCCGGCTACTAACATCTGCCCCCAGACACCCCAGAAAGACAAACTATAATTAGATTCGCCCTTTCTGGCACTTTGCCCGTCTATTCCCCATTGCCCTGTAGCGGTGGCGAATGGTTAATAGGGTTAAAGCCACCTTGCTATTGAAAGGTGACCATAAGCCAGGTAATAATTGAAGCTGTCAATTAGACAACTATCAATAATTAATCCTATTGCATGAAATAAAAATAAAACCCACACACTTTTAATTAAAAATCATTTTAATGAAATAAAGACACATGTTTTGACCATCTTTTATTTTACTGCAAAAAACCATTCCTGTAAATAAAATAAAAAAAAGCAAAATTATCTTACCTATCCCATGCACAGTCAGGTCCCACGGTGTAAATCCTTCAGAAAGGGTTAATGTTTACTGCAGGGACCGCAGCTAAATGCTGCAGCCTCACAGTAAACCCCAAATGAATGAGTTCCCTCTCCTGCCTGACGGAGAGTAAAGGCTGGGTGTCACATAACGATACACCAGCGATCCCGACAACGATATGCACTTGTCAGGATCGCTGGTTAATCGCTACATGATCGCTGCTGAGCTGCCAAACAGGCAGCTCAGGCAGCGATCTGGGACAGCGACACTGCGGGTAACATCGCTTAAAGGGCCCTCTCACATAGCGATATCGCTACCCGAGATCGCTGCTGAGTCACTAGTTTGTGACGCAGCAGCGAGCTCACCAGCGATATCGCTGTGTGTGACATTCAGCGACGATCAGCCCCCCTGCCGGGTATCGCTGAACGTCGCAGAAATGTCAGGACCTTTTTTTGATCGCTGGTTTCCCTCTGACAGGCACGCATCGCTGCGTGTGACAGGCGGGAAACCAGCGATCAAAGGTCCGACATTTTCAGCGACGATCAGCGATACCCGGCAGGGGGGCTGATCGTCGCTGAATGTCACACACAGCGATATCGCGGTGAGCTCGCTGCTGCGTCACAAAACTAGTGACTCAGCAGCGATCTCGGTAGCGATATCGCTATGTGAGACGGCCCTTAAGTGGAAAGCTTAATTGATTGCTTTCCACTTTCACTTCAGGTCAGCCAGGGACACAACATGACGTCAGAGGGAACTGATTAATAAAAATAGGGGTTCCCTTCGAAAAAAAAAATGGCGTGGGGTCCCCCTATTTTTGTTAACCAGCCAGATGAAGCAGACCGCTGGAGGCCTGGATTTTCAGGCTGTTAAGGAGCCAAGATCCATGGACCTTGCCAGCCTGATAATACCAGGCCACAGCAGTCTGCATATCTTGGCTGATTAACAAAAATAGGGGATCCCCTCGAAAAAAAATTGGCGTGGGGTCCCCCCTATTTTTGTTAACCAGCCAGATGAGCAGACCGCGAGGCCTGGATTTTCAGGCTGTTAAGAGCCAAGATCCATGGACCTTGCCAGCCTGATAATACCAGCCACAGCAGTCTGCATATCTTGGCTGATTAACAAAAATAGGGGATCCCCTCGAAAAAAATTGGCGTGGGGGTCCCCCCTATTTTTGTTAACCAGCCAGATGAAGCAGACCGCTGAGGCCTGTTTTTCAGCTGGTAAGGACCAATATCCATGGACCTTGCAAGCCTGATAATACAGGCCACAGCAGTCTGCTTTAGCTTGGCTGTTAACAAAAATAGGGGATCCCCTCGAAAAAAAAACGCGTGGGGATCCCCCCTATTTTTGTTAACCAGCCAAGTAAAATGCAGACTGCTGCGGCCTGGTATTAAAAGACTGTCAAGGCCCATGGATTTTGGCCCTCAACAGCCTGATAATACCAGGCATACAGCAGCCCCACATTTGGCGCATCAAAAGATGTGCCAATTGTGGCACTTTACCCGGCTCTTCCCACTTGCCCTGTAGCGGTGGCAAGCGGGGTAATAAGGGGTTATTGTCACCGTGATTGCACGGTGACAATAAGCCGTTAATAATGGAGAGGTGTCAATAAGACACCGATCCATTATTAATCCCAAAGTTATTAAATGTGTAAAAAAAAGACAAAAGCAGAAAAAAGTATTTTAATGAAATAAAGAGACAACACAGTTTTCATTTCTTTTATTATACACTCATTCCTGCGACGCCATCGATCTCCTGTAAAAAAAAGAAAAAAAACAAACCAACAGTATACCACCTGTCCGACGCAGTCCATAGTAACGAGTGTCCACGACATCCACTCTGCTACATCGCAGTGACAGGCAGAGCCTGTCATTGCAACGCAGCACAGCTGATACCAGCTTCCCCGGCGGTGACGTCATCGGACTGACTGCTTACGGCCGGGATTACCCCACAGTCACTGCAGTTTATCGCGAGAAAACTGCATGTACCGCCGGGGAGAAGAGGATGGCGGCCATGGAAGCATCCAGGACGTGACCGCCGAGATCTTCTGCCAGGTAAGTGCCGCTGACTCCTGACAGAACCCGACAGACGGACACTGACAGTGACAGTGACATCCCGATTCCGGTATCGATAAGACGAAAATATCGAACTCGGAATCGAATTCCGATACAGCTAATATCGGCCGATACCCGATATTTGCAGTATCGGAATGCTCAACACTAAACATAACCCATTGCGCTTTCAAAACTCATGACGCTGTGCCCCAGACACCACTCTATCACACTGCATGGTTCAGAAGCTGGTTCACAAGGCAACACCATTCCACGCCTACTTCTCCGCTCACGCAAACGTCTTCAATTGAATCGCTAATGACATAGAATCATTGAGACCAGAGGGGACAGGGAATCCCACCATAACATCCTTTACATTATCAGACAGACCCTTCCGGAAAAGGGCGCCAAAGCTCGTCATTCCATTTGGTCAGGACTGCCCACCTACGGAAATTCTGACAGTATAACTCAGCGTCATCAAGCCCCTGATTTAATGCCAACAAGGCTTTTTCAGCTTGATCAGTGACATTAGGCTCATCGTACAATAACCCCAAGGCCTGAAAAAACCATCAACATCACTCAAAACAGGATCCCCAGGTATCAGGGAAAAAGCCCAATCCTGAGGATCGCCGCGCAGGAGAGAGATGATAATTTGAACCTGCTGCGCTGCTTCCCTGAGGACTTAGATTTTTAAGGCAAAAAAACAATTTACAATTATTTTTGAAATTCTGAACTTAGCTCGATCCCAAAAAAACAAATCTGGAATGGGAATCCTAGTTCCACAACAGGCAACCCAGCAAGATAGATAGCAATACTCCGAACCTCAGTGGCAAGCTGATACCACACGGCCAGACAACTGTGCAAACTCCATTGAGAGAAAAGATCCTCCCCAGCACCCAGAGATACAGAGGGAAAAAAAAAATAAAAAAAAATGGCAACAAACAGAAAAATATCTCTGACACTCTGACAACCTTTTTTCCTTTCACAATATTTTTTCCCTTCTGTGAGTACCATACAATTTTCAATTTTGGTCGGTGATACTGTTATGTTTCGTAGCTGAGGAGTGCAGTAAAAAAAGGCAATACACCAGAGCAGTTGGAATCTATGAGATTGCAGTCCCCTGACTAACCACCACAACTAGAGGCAGCCGTGGAGCGTTCCTACGTTGGTCCTAGACGCCTCGTCACAGCCTGAGAAACTAACTAACCTAAAGATAGAAATAGGAAAGCTATCTGCCCGGAGCGAACCCAAAGATAAAAGAAAGCCCCCAAAACATGTAATGGGGGTTAGACAAGATGAAATACTGACACAGAAAGAAAATTGTATGAGCAAACGCTGGGGCCCAAACTAACTAAAAAAGAAAAGGATAGGAAGGGTACTTACTGCAATCCCAGAAAACCCTGAAAGGCACCAACTCTAATAATTTCAAAAACACCTGAGATCACACGACCTCTTCCACCTAAATTAGTTCTTGGTGTAACAAAATCAAAACAGCAGCCACTGAAAAAACTGGAAAAAGCAAAAGTACAAACATCAGTGGCTGAACAAAACTGAGAGGGCAGAAGCCCCCGGAGGGGACCTGAAGGCCCCCGCAGAAGTGCAGGACAAAATGCAAAAATTAGCACAAACAAAAGAAGAAAATGTCTTATCTGTTAGAAGGAATGCAGACACGACACAGCAGGCTACAAGGGAAACAGGAAAAAAGGATCCAGACCAGAACAATTGATCACCGACAACCCTGATGGGAAGGCGACTCCCTTATATAAGACCAATCAGTAACACCTGATTCCCAGTCCTCACAATCTTCACTGGACAGACTAGCACGCTTGTAAACCACCAGGAGGAGCCTCTGCTCAGAACTCATCTCAAACCCATTCACAACAGGAGAGAAGTCTGAAGAAGAAGGAGAAAGGGACTGAGAGAAGAAAGAGGAGAGGGTGTCCCCCCTGCAATGTTGAGAGGGACCGTTGAAGCAAAAATGTCTTCCTCCCTGTGGAGAGAGGCGGGAGTGTTTTCCTTACAAGGCTCCTTATTCAATGAGAGCAGCCTACACATGTCCCGTGTCTCCACATGAAGGACATGTGATGTGTGAGGCCTAAATCCTGCTCTTTTTTGACATATCCGTGATCATTTCATCACAGATGATTTCAATCTTCTTTAACACCTTTTCAATCTTATTCACATAAAAATCACTTCCTGGTCCTTCAAATAACTTGCTGTCCTTCTACACAATGCAAGACCACCACTGATCTTTTATAGCAGACGGCAATCTAAAAACAAACTTTCCTGTGCCTTTCAAAAAAACAAAAAAAAACATTACTTCATTCAGCAGCGTAAAAGTCTGCCCGTCCATTGGATTCTCACGTACTCTGACCTTCTTTTCACATGCCTAGCCCTTCGATTCTCACGTACGTGTCTATTCCAAAAACCTATTCAACAAAGGTGATTAAAAATTGAGAACGCTGCATTCTGGTTCTGTGTGCAAGGACACTGAAATTCTTGTCTTCGTTGAAAGCCTGATGGGAGGGGTGAGTGAAGCCGCTGCACAATTGTTTGTGTGTTCTCCCTCCGCCTGCAATTTCTTATCTGTATTTCTGTCCTTGGTCTAAAGCATGCTGGTAGATCTTGTTTTTTTAAAAAAAAAAATGGTTGAAGAATAAAACTCTAAAATAAGTTGATTAGAAAAAACCTCTCCAAAATTATTTAAAAATGTACTTAAAAGAAAAACTATAAAAACAAAATTTTAGATTTAAAAAGAAAAAAGAAAAACCCTACACAGTTTAGTAAAAAACTCTGAAAGCAAAAGGCTGATAAAAAAGGGCAGGGGAAAAAAGTATTAATTAAAACTCTGAAAAAACAAGGTTGACAAGAAGAAAAACCCTTGTTACTAAAACAGCTAATTAAAAACAGAAAAGAGGTGGAAAACTGATTGTAAAATGATAAGAACAAAAAGAAAAAATACTATGAGACTTTTGTCTGGTAGCGTAGACTTTATCCTCCTGCCCTCCAGAATGTCCTCTTCACTGCTGCTGGCATTTCCCTCCTCCCTTAATCCCTGCTCGCTGTGTCTACAGACACTGAAATCACGTATCAAAAAATAAGGTTATCCCTCGAATAGAAAAAAAATGAATACAGTTTCAGTCTGAATGCTTAGAATTTTCACGCTACAGCCTGTAGCCAAAACTATTAAAAGATCAAAACCAGGAAACAGATGTGACAACGTGATTACAGAGGAGGGGGGGTCAAAGGGCTTTAGCCTGCAGCCAGCAGTAAATGAGGTAGTGACAGAGCGCACTCTGCTCTGAGTGTAAATTTAAAGCGACAGTACCTGAGCAGACAGGGACACGTACAAATGAAACAGACACACGGAGAATACGAATCCTCTTTTTTAACCTGTGACACGTACAAGCTGCTCTGGTAACTGATAACTCACCAATTGCACTAAGCACACTGGTGCACCAGGTCTATTACTCTGAAAACCGGTCGCCCTGGCCAGTACGCCGGTCACAGTAAATCTGTAATAGCCTTAATCAAAATTCTCACCATCCACGTCTGATTTGACTGGGATGACCTCCCCCCTTGCGTGGACGATTACTGTGAGAACTATCCAATCAAAGCTCCTGCCCTTCACACCTGGATTGGACTGGGATGACCTCCCTCCGATGTGTGAAGGATTACTGCAGAAACTTAAACCAATTCAAAGCCCTCGCCCTTCACACCTAGATTTGACTGGATGACCTCCCTCCGATATGTGAAGGATTACTGCGGGAACTTATTCAGCAATTTGGTTTTTGCTATACAGCTCCCGAAATCAGCAAGCAAACACAGTCACCGTTCCAACTTTCTCCCGGTTAAAAAAAAAAACATGAAACACATACACAGCAGTACAAACACCTTATATCCCAGGGTTTTGGATAAGGGTGTGGACTTTTTACACTACCTGGGAATGCGGGGGTGACCGCACCTGACCAGCAAGAGGTATAAGACCTGGACTGGACACAAGGGACTTTAAGGTAAGATGACAAGAATTTTCTTACCTTACTTATGGAGCTGCGCAGTCTCCATCCCGTGAGCCAAGGCCATGGCCAAACCTCTGTCTCTCGGTCAGCTGGTTCCCGTGCATTTTGTCCACTGCCCCGCGTGCCAGCTGTTATGGAAATTTAATTAGGTAAATCTATCCTGCAGTGTTTGCTGCTGCTGTTCTCAATTTTTGATTTAAATGTCTTTTTGAGCTGCTCAAACGAAATGAGGACTGTCCACACGGAAGTGTCAGTATAACAGTTCGTCAAGACCAACAGTTTATTATTCATTCAAGGTTTTATACGTTTGCAAAAAGGGGCTGGTTAGTCAATTTAACATACAATTAAAAGCTGCTTGATTATTGGCTGTTTTAGTGTAAATATGATAAATATGATAATTATTGATAAAAGGGCTAAAGTGGCAGATTTATTGTTCTTTGCCCTAGTTATCCTACGTAGACTAGTAAAGAAAATAATACATTCTATCCAGACTTTCTGTCCTTGTTTCCTTTTTGTGTCCTTGGTAAAAAGTCCCTATGAGCTATAGCCAGGGTCGTCTTAACAACTGATTATAGCTAGCATCAGCTTTTGCATAGATATGCTGAGCACAGGATTTTTAGCAAGTGAGATCTATCTAACTGTAAATGCATATATATGAATATACATTTGAATACTGGGAATACATACGTATATATTTCCATACATCGCTCTAGTGGTTTGTTAATGCCATTACCTGTGCCCAAGAGGCCATGGACCCATATCTCTATGGATTTTATTTCGACCTCCCTGTTTCTCAGAGAATGACCGTTATCTGGGTAATCTGTGATAGGTTTTCCAAGATGATACATCTTGTGCCATTACCTAAGTTACCTTCCTCCTCCAAGTTGGTGCCTTTGTTCCTTCAGCATGTGGTTCGGTTACATTGGTATTCCGGAGAACATTGTGTCTGACAGATGAGTCCAGTTTGTTTCCAGATTTTAGAGGACATTTTGTTCTAAACTTGGTGTTCAGTTGTCTTTTCTCCTCTGCTTTCCTCCTCAGACCAATGGACAAACCGAGAGAACAAATCAGACCTTGGAGACTTTTTGAGATGTTTTGTGTCTGCTGATCAAAATGACTGGGTAATGGCATTAACAAACCACTAGAGCGAGAGCAAGGCTTGGAGCGAGAGCAAGTCCCACAGGATGCACAAATTCCCTGACGTCACGAGACAAAGTAGGCCACCAAAAGGACCGACTCACCAAGTCTCTGGTACCAAAAATCCCGGATGACCAGCCAACGCGGAACATGAATCTCAGACATCACACTCTTCTTCCACTGGTCTGGGACAAACAATTTTCCCAATAGGGCAGCGCTCAGGTTTATGCTCCTGACACCCTTCCAGAGCCAGTCTCAAATTGGTGAGAGTGTGGAAAGAACTACACCCCTCTTTCAAAATAACAGTAGGATCAGATAACTCAGGAGAGTCCGCAAAGAAACTCCTCGAGAGGGCATCCGCCTTAACATTCTTAGTGCCAGGAAGAAAAGAAACCACAAAATTAAAAACGTTGATAAACAAGGCCCACCTGGCCTGTCTAGGATTAAGTCGCTTGGCTGATTCGAGATAAACCAGATTCTTAAGGTCCGTGAGGACCACCACCTGATGTTTGGCTCCTTCCAGCCAATGTCTCCCCCTCTTCAAAGCCCACTTCATGGCCAATAACTCCCGATTACCCACGCCCATAATTTATGTTCAGTTGGAGAAAATTTTCGAGAGAAAAAGGCACAAGGGTTACTCTTAAGGTACTGCCACACTACACAATCCCGCTAGCGATCTCTTTTAGCGTCGCAAATACTAATGAGATCGCTAGCGGGATTTGGTTCTATATCGCTAGTGTCGGCCACATTTAGCGATATCGTTAAGGACCTATCGCGGTTAGCGATCTCCTTAACGACTTTAGCGGTACAAAAGTACCGCAAAAATCGCTAACAAAAGGTGCCACACTCAGCGATATAGCGATACCAGCGGGACGCCGACGATAAAAATAGGGTCCGGAACGATCGCTGTGATGAACGAGATCACAGCAGGGGCCACGTCGCTGGTAGATGCCGCACACAACAACATCGCTAACGGGATCGCTAAATAGTGACTTTTTTTTAGCGATCCCGTTAGCGATGTTGTTTAGTGTGGCATACCCTTAAGAGGTCTCTGGATCTCTTTGGGACAAAACGGCACCTGCCACAATTTCAGAGTCATCAACCTCCACCTGAAAGGGTAGAGAAACATCAGGCTGCCGTAGAACAGGAGCAGAAGTGAATCTCTGCTTAAGTTCCTGAAACACAGAGACTGCCTCAGGAGGCCAATTCACCACATCAGAACCCTTTGTGGTCAAATCATCAATGGTTTAACAATACCGGAGAAATTACCAAAACATTTACGATAAAAATTGGCAAAACCCAAAAATCTCTTAAAGAGTCATTAATGAAGTAGGCTGGACCCAATCACAGATGCCTGAACCTTGACCTGGTCCATTTCAATAACAGACGGAGACAAAATGAATCCCAGAAATGAGACCTTCTGTACGCCAAAAAGACACTTTGATCCCTTCAATACAGTGCATTCTCTCTCAAAATCTGGAACACAGTCCGAACATGTTTCACATGAGAGTCCAGTCATTGGAAAAAATCAAGATATCATCCAAATAAACAATCAGAAATTTATCCACAAAAATCCCTGAAAATATCATTCATGAAGGATTGGAAGACGGAAGGAGCATTAGTGACCCCCAAAGGGCATCACTAGGTACTAGTGTTGAGCGATACTGCTCGATATCTAAAAATATCGTTCGGAATGGTATCGCGATATCACTAAATATCGTCGATATCCGATTACGATACCGGAAGTCCCATGTAAGTCTATGGGAACAAAATATCGCAACAAAAAAAACCCTTTCTTTCGTTGTAAACACAAAATATACACACATAGAATACATATATATATATACATGTCATTGTGACATTATATATATATACATATATTTATAGTTTATACACTTCTACATAGTAAAAAATAGACTCTGATTAATTGCCGGGTAAAGAGCCGTGACATACCCCATAGAAGTCGACGGGCTCGGTGCCGAGTACCCCCAAAACCTCTGGCTCTGTGCGACTCAACTTGGGCGTCACGAACAGGATTCTGTAGCTCGCTATAAGCGAGTCCTGTGTGCCTGAATTGAACTGGTTTTGTGCTTGAGAATTGCTAAATCATCAGAGAATGTATTTGCCATTTTTCCGCTATATCTGCGTCACGAAAGAGGCACTGGTGATGAAGAAGGGCGTGCTCTTCGTGGGTGTACACTCACTCAGTGGCGCGAAAACGATGGCCGACCATCTAAATGGTACTGCAATGTAAGATCGTGCCCCACAGCTCTTCAGTTCCGCCTCCTCCCCCTCCTCAGTGTGCGGAAACTAACACGAAGGTCCCGCCTCCTACAAAAGAGGGGCCCTCTCCAGATGCTAATGACAATGTGACTTGGCAGAGTGGCTAATGGAACGAGCAGAAGTGTAAAGGGATGGAGCATCAGAGCTCTCCCCCCACGGAAGCGACCCGATCGCCACGGAACCCCGTTGGGCACCCAGCCTGGAACCCTCCTACGCTGCAAGAAGCGGGGATACCCTATTTAAATTGAAAGGTGGTTGGGGGTTCATCCAGGAGCCTGGAAATTTTTTTTAGAAGTCTTTGTGACCCGGCGGGACGTGGGGACTCACCTCCCAGAAGGACACCCGGGGAGGACCTGTTGCCAGGAGGACTTGGTGACTCACACCCGACACTGGGGTTACAATGGATGGTACGCCCTAAATGTTACCAGGTGCGACCCCTACTCCCCAGAGTGTCAGGAACCTGTGAGACCCTCGGAGCCTTCAGCCTCCCACATCCGCCTCTGCCAAGTGCCCACCCCACGCCGTAATCTCCCCAGCCTCCCTCAGTGGTCTCCTCAGCAGCCCCAGCTATGGACATGATAACTTATAGCTGGCCCGTAACCCGCGCCTGTTAGGCCCCCTGGGGTTTCGTTCAGTCCGTGACATAGGGCTCCAGACCCGGAGGGAGATGAAAGAGGTGGCCACACAGACACAGATAGCGGGTCACGACTTGACTGTACAGGCCACACGACGTCATCAGGTCCTGGTGGTCCTTGGTGTCTCGGATGTTTGGCAAGCATCAGAACAGTACCAGTGGTACCTGGAACACCCCTGCCAAAGAATTATAAATAACCCGGACAGGGTCCCTGTATGTAAATAGTTAAATTGTTGATGTACCCGGACGGGGAATGTTCATAAAAAATTTTTTTAATTTAATAAAAAACACAACACAGTTTTCATTTTCTTTTTTTACAGTCTCTCCTTCGACGCCATCGATCTCCTGTAAAAAAATGAAAAAAAAACCAGCAGTATACCACCTGTCCGACGCAGTCCATAGTAACGAGTGTCCCACGACGATCCAGCTCTGCTACATCAGAATGACAGGCAGAGCCTGTCATCCCGGCGCAGCACAGCTGATTACCTGCTTCCCCGGCGGTGACGTCATCGGACTGGTTTAACGGCCGGGTTACCCTGCAGTCCACTGCAGTTATCGCGAAAAACTGCATGTGACCGCCAGGAGAGATAATGGCGGCCATCAAGCATCCAGGACGTGACCGCCGGAGATCTTCTGCCAGGTAAGTGCCGCGGGACTCCTGACAGACCCGACCGACGGACACTCACAGTGACAGTGACAAATCCGATTCCGGTTATCCGATATGACGAAAATATCGGTACTCGGAATCGAAAGCCCGTACAGCTAATATCGGACGATACCCCGAATATTTGCAGTATCGTATCGCTCAACACTACTAGGTACTCAAAATGCCCCTCTGGGGTATTAAACGCCATCTTCCATTCATCCCCGTGCTTAATGCGAATAAGGTTATACGCCCCCCTGAGGTCAAGCTTGGTAAACCAAGTAGTACTTTTCACCCTGGAAAACAGGTCAGAAATCAAGGTAACGGATATTGATATTTCACAGTGATATTGTTCAAGAACGATAATCAATACACGACCTTAATGAACCTCCTTTTTGGCCACAAAGAAAAAAACCGCACCAAGGGTGACGAGGATGGTCTGATATGACCCTTCTCCAATGACTCCTTGAAATAAGATCGCATAGCACGTGTTCAGGTACAGACAAGTTAAAAAGGCGACCTTTAGGAAATTTACCACCAGGCACTAATTCAATAGCGCAATCATAGCTCCTGTGAGGGGCAAGGTGCAGATTTACTTTCACTAAATACATCTGAAAAAATCAGTCAAAAAGTCAGGGAAAAATCCTGAGACTGGGAGAGGCAGAAAAAACAGGAGTGTCGGCATTAACACATTGGCAGCCCCAACTGGTCACAGACACAGGCACTAAATGGCACTAATTTGAGTGCATTTAAAACACGGCAATATATATATATTTTTTGTGATTCAGTCGTTATTGTTTATCTGGGGCATACTGCTCATTGAGATTCATCAACTGAGTGATCACCAATTTCCCTGATTTAAAGTACTTATGATGCCATACATTATCACATATTAATTAGGCGGTCTTGAATCGCTGGGCGTGCCTACATGAAGCTTTGAATTGTTCTGACAAAAGAAACATCATAATGCTGAACACTTTGAGAAACGTCTTGTGATTATGACACATCTAATTAGACTCTATACATCCATGAGGCATGTGATCGTGCAATTTTGCGGTACAAGTGCACTTAGACATTATATTGCCCTATCAGGGGTATATTCAGAATTTGTTTTAATATATCTGCGATACAGGATATGCCTAGATTAAGGTGTACATACCTATTCACCAGCCACATGATATTGATAGTGGCTGTTGAAATCATTGCTAACGGGATATCCCATCTGTTTAGCTCTAATCTCACCAATTTTGGTTCTAATCAAACATTGAATAGTTACCACTATTTATTACCTGGTTCTCTGTTTTTACACTATTGGGACATAGGGATTACTAGCACAGAAGGTCTCTGTCTAGATATAGGGGTCCCCTTATTTCATCGGGCAGTGGGATCCATTAGTCCGCAGGGTTTACTAGGGCCACTAGGGTCAGCCATCGGGGAGCGGGGGCGCCACAACGCTCCCCCCTAGGGTGCCAACCTCCACGGCAAGGCAGGAAACAGTATAGTTACCTACTAGGGACTTCCAGATGGGCCCAGTATTTTATATATTTCTGAACACTACATGTTCATTTTGTATGTCAATTTTTTGGTGTTACTTACTAAGGTAAATTATTAATAAAGTATTTCTTTTTGGTTTTTATATGATTTTTGCTTTACTAGCCTATTATATTTCATTTTTTGATTATTATTTGAGAATTCTGGATGATATGGCAAGTTTCCTGGCAGGAGCCATCAACCCAGATGTAGGCTGAGGATGCAAATCAGGCGTTTAGTGTAGGAGGTACTAGTGTTACACCTACAGCCCCTGACTCTTAAGAATCTGTTCAATGATCTATTGGTGCCTATAAAGAACACTTGAAATCCTGGTGGGAAATCAGGACTATCGAGAATTATTTAAATAATAGGATTGTTCCGAGGGGCCTCAGGATTAACATTAACCTTCCCGAGAATAGCATCACAAGAGTTAATGAACTTGTGGCTTAAGGAATCTATTGACTCCTTCACTAGATTTATGCAAATAAATTGATAGAGGAGAAAAAACGCTCGAAAAAACCACTGTACAACTAAATAAACTTATCGAAGGTGTACTCAAATTTAAAACAGATCCAGATTTCAACAGGAGGGTCTTTTACAGACATCGGTAGAAAGAACCAAGCACAATTGAAGGAACGAAAACAGCTACAATTTCAGCGTGATCTTAAAGATTTCAGCGAGAATAGATTCTTACTTCCAGAGGGATAGTTATTCAGAGGCGTCATCTTCAGACATTGACACCTCCGACACCGAGAGATCAGAATACCAATCTAGGAGGGACACAGTTCAGAGGAACGTTCTCCAGGCATAGATGGCAAAACACGAGAGAAGACAATCAAGGGGTGGCAGAAGGGGGAGAGCTACACAAAGGGGGGCTTTCGATGAGACACACGGCCCCATCTTTCCCCGTACCATGTCCATCAATACCCCCTTCTTCCTCTTCCTCCCTTCATCTTTCCTCTTTTTTGGAGCAGGGAGCGAGGATGGTTATCACTAAGAACCAGTTCAAACCAATAAAAGGACAAATTATTAACCTATCCTCGCATTCCTTGAGTAGAGAAGAGTCAGTTTTACTGGCAAGAGTCTCAATTTGTTCCAACCATAAGTTTTAATTGCTTTGAATGGGTAAAAAAAGATCTCAACTTATTCTGTAGAAAACTAAAATGGAAGAAATTCTTCAAAACAGCACAACCGGAGGAATGTCTCAGACAGGGTATAGATGAGGATGATTTTGACACTTATCGAACTCTGGCGGTCTTCTTGAGGAGAACGAGCTTACGATCGAAAGAGATAGGGGGCCCTACACTACCCTCAAGAATAAGAGCACTAGAATGCCACCTCCTGGGGAAACTAGGAACATTTGACATTTTTCTGTCACGGTCGAGAGGGATCTCAAGAAAATAAGAAATCTTAATTTCGAAGTTACAAGATAATATATCAGGGAATGAGAGGAGAGCCCTGGAGACCTCAGGAGAAATAATCAACTAGTCATAACACCTTCTGACAAAGGGGGCAAATTGGTTATTTTGGACCATGATAAATATAGGAAATGTGCACGGACATTCTGCTGGACACTAGTACCTATGAGATTATGTCAGTCAATCCGTCCACAAAATTCAAAGAGAAGCTCAAGGGACTCCTTGATGGAGCCCTGTTTGACAAACTTATACTCCAAAAACCGAATATGAGTTTTAGTTGCCCAAATTTCCAGTAGAGCGACATTTTACGCCCTACCCAAAAATACATAAGGGGCTGGATTCCCCTTAAGGGGAACCCATTGTTTCGGGGGTCAACTCCCTACTCAGAACTGTGGTCTCTACATTGAAGAAATTCTTCACCCCTTGTCGTCTCTTTACCCTCGTACCTTAGAGATACCTCAGATCTGCTACTTAAACTGGATGGTATCTCCCTCGATGATAATTCCTGGCTTGATCGATTGATGTAGAGGCCCTATATAGCAGTATACCCCACCACCTAGGAATTAGGGTGTGGAACATTTTCTGCAACAAAGATCCATCGCTTGTGGGGGACATAACAAATTGTGACATCACTACTAGAGTTTACTCTAACCCACAATGCCTTCACTTTTGATGGCAAACACTCCACCAGCTCAGGGGCACCGCGATGGGAGTCCTTGTGCCCCGTCGTATGCAAATCTGTTCCTGGGCTGGTGGAGGAGACAGTAATATTTAAAGATCAAACAGAGTGGTGGCAAGATAAAATATCGTTGTGGCACAGATACATCGACGATGTTTTTGTAGTCTGGACAGGTACGAGGGTGGAGTTTGAAGAATTTGTAAGGATCTTAATAAAAAATAGTCTGAATTTAAGATTTACTTTTGAAATTCACAACAGGAAATATCCTTTTTGGATATTAGGATTAAGAAAGGGAAAAGGGAAATATATCCACAATGATATATCGGAACCGACCAGCACTAAATAACCTCCTTCACTGGCAGAGTCATCACTAGTGTTGAGCATTCGATACCGCAATATCGGGTATCGGCCGATATTCGCGTTATCGGAATTCCGATACTTAATTCCGATACTTTTTCCATATCGTATACCGGAATCGGAAGTTCCCATAATTCTTTGAGAGGCAATGTGATTTTAGTCAGCCAATGAGGAATCCTACAAGTGGGGCACATCCGTAATGCTGGCGGTCATCTTAACTAATGGCATGGCTGTGATTGGGCTGCTGAAATGATGTCAGAATGCACTATAAAGGCGCCCGCCGCCATTTTAGCGTCACTGTGCTGTGAACTCAGTAAGGGACAGAACGCTACCTCTGCTCACATCTGAGGGACAGTTTAGATATTGCGATTTGTGTACTACTGTTGCTTGAGGCAGGCTAGTTTACCAACCGCTGTGTAAAGCTTCATTTTGCCAGTGTTGTTTAACAGCTCTGTGCAAGGTGTGTGTGTGACAGTGCAGGTGACGCTGCAGTTTGCTCTGCATCCACCGCTGTTTGTAGGCATCTGCACGTGTCACTGACTCTTTTTTTTTTTTTTTTTTTTTTTTTTATTTTGTGGAATTGGTGAGCTCCATTATATTAAAAAAAAATCAAATCTATTAGTGTGACGCGCTTCCATCCGTATACAATACATTGGTTGCAAACACTATAGAAGTACAAAAGGAGCTTTTCACAGATTGTGGGACAGTTGTGTTTTCAGTTCACTTCAGTCTGTGTTTTTTACTTTTTTGAGTGCAGATCACGCTCCGTTACTTGTTCAAGCACTGCTGCTTGTACTCTGCTGAGCGTGTCTCAGTGGCTCATCCTAATAGTATTAGTGTGACGCGCTTCCTCCGTATACAATCATTGGTTGCAAACACTATAGAAGTACAGAAAGGAGCTTTTCACAGATTGTGGACAGTTGTTTTCAGTGTTCACTTCAGTCTGTGTTTTTTTTACTTTTTTTAGTGCAGATCACGCTCCAGTACATGTTCAAGCACTGCTGCTTGTACTCTGCTGAAGCGTGTCTCAGTGGCTCATCCTAATAGTATTAGTGTGACGCGCTTTCCATCCGTATACAATACATTGGTTGAAACACTATAGAAGTACAGAAAGGAGCTTTTCACAGGATTGTGGACAGTTGTGTTCAGTGTTCACTTCAGTCTGTGTTTTTTACTTTTTTTAGTGCAGATCACGCTCCAGTTACATGTTCAAGCACTGCTGCTTGTACTCTGCTGAGCGTGTCTCAGTGGCTCATCCTTTTCATTTATCTCCAATGGTTCTGCTACATTCCATTTAAAATAAATCTAATCTATTAGTGTGAGCGCTTCCATCCGTATACAATACACTTGGTTGCAAACAATATAGAAGTACACAAACGGGCCTTTCACAGCTACTGAACAAGGTTTTTAATTTTTAACTAAAATATGTATTTTTTCAAATGACACAAATATAAGTAATGTTGAAGAGGAATAGTCCTACATCCATGTTTGCACAATATTACAGGTGTACATCATGTCCCTTAATCAACAATGTATTATTATATTTACTTGTATGCTTTTATTTAAAAGCCAAGAACACAGAAGATAACCTTCGCACTGCAGCTGTTGTCAAAGTTCAACCCACATTATGCACTTCCAACATTGCAGCATTTGAGGCATGATGTGAGTTGGATTGGTCCAAAGTTATGGAGTGAGAAGGTTCACCACAGTACCCTATAGCATAAGTATGCTTTTGTGTTAGACATGTGGATATCTCCATAATATGTCACAATTATTTAGTTACAGATTTGTTACCAACACTAATCATTGAATGGTTTTTTAAATTTGACGTTTCCTTGTTTACAGCTTAGAAATAAGGGTGTAGCCTGATATCTATGTGTAGCACTAGCCACTTTAACATGTCATGTTTTTTTTAAACATGGTTTAGCAGGTAGCAGTAATTTTTGCCGGACACACAGCAGGGAACAGCAGGCGTTACTGAACCCCACTATTACTATACTTGTGTATTGGTCTGTGGACACACACTTCTGAGCAGCAACTGGCAGTGTTGTAGCCCAGGAGTATAGCTCAGGTGGTAGAAAATGAACATAAACAGGAGACACTGGAAAAACGTGTCACCAGTTAGTTTAATCTGAAACCGGACAGGCAAATTCAGCGAGATCCCATGCCTAGTTCATTTTCAGAAAAGTAAGCCGTTGTACATTATCGTAGGATAGTCGCATGCAACGGTCTGTTAGTACACCACCTGCAGCATAAAAGACGCGCTCCGATAATACACTGCCAGCAATACAAGCCCAGCACCTCCAATGCATACTGGCTAAGCTCTGGCCATGTATCCAGCTTAGAGACACAAAACTGAATGGGGAAGAGCCATCTGAGAGTACACTGAGAGGGCAAGACATGTAGTCTGTAACCATCTTACGAAATGTTGCCTCCTGCTGACTGGAGCCGTCTCGGATGGTGTAGACATTGGTGGCGCTGCCACAAAACTTCGACACATTTGGAAACATACTGGCTTGCCCGTGCAGAGGCGCTGCTTGTGCTCCCTCTTGTTGCAGAGCTGTCTCCACTGCCTCGACGCACAGAGCTGCTTTGTAAAATCATAGCAGCAGCAGTGCTCTTGGCTGGAATGGAGAACATTATGGATTGCACCAGTGAGTCTTGGTACTTCCGCATTTTACGCTCCGGTTCAAGGGTGTGATGAGGCTTTGTAAGTGTCCCGGTAGCGAGGGTCTAGGAGGGTGTACACCCAATAATCAGATTTTTGGTGTGAATGTGTTCGATGCGGCGGTCGTTTCTCTGCCACTGCAGCAGAAATCAACCATGTGCTGCAGACTCCCAACTGGCCAAGAAACGTTGTCCCCTGCAAGAGGCTCATCTCCGCCTGCTGTGCATCACCCCACCCTTGTTCTACATACTGACAGAGCATTGTCTACCTCCCTCTGGAGCGATGTCTTCCTCCTCCATTGACTCCCCTCACAAAGTCCTTCAAATACATATAAATTTACAAAATTTAAAACTCAAAATTTAAAAACTTTGTATCATAATTCTGTAACATCAGTTATGGAAACACAATAGCATTACAAAAGGATAGACAAAAAAATGTACATTATGTGCTTTTGTAAATACATTAAAAGTTTGTAATGGTTATGAAAATATAGACAGCGACTCTGGAGGTTCAATTGTTGATACAGCATGGTACTTTGAAAGTCCTCCGCCCTTTGTGAAGAACCACGTTGCGCTGACTGTCCAGAAGGTGATGGAATTTGTGACTCCTCATCCCCTCACAAAGTCCTTCAAATACATATAAATTTACAAAATTTAAAACCAAAATTTAAAAACTTTGTATCATAATTCTGTAACATCAGTTTTTGGAAACACAATAGCATTACAAAAGATAGACAAAAAATGTACATTAGTGCTTTGTAAATACATTAAAAGTTTGTAATGGTTATGAAAATATAGACAGCGACTCTGGAGGTTCAATTGTTGATACAGCATGGTACTTTGAAAGTCCCTCCACCCTTTGTGAAGAACCACGTTGCGCGACTGTCCAGAAGGTGATGGAATTTGTGACTCCTCATCCTCCTCACAAATCCTTCAAATACATATAAATTTACAAAATTTAAAAACTCAAATTTAAAACTTTGTATCATAATTCTGTAACATCAGTTTATGGAAACACAATAGCATTACAAAAGGATAGACAAAAAAATGTACATTATGTGCTTTGTAAATACATTAAAAGTTTGTAATGGTTATGAAAATATAAGACAGCGACTCTGGAGTTCAATTGTTGATACAGCATGGTACTTTGAAAGTCCTCCAGCCCTTTGTGAAGAACCACGTGCGCTGACTGTCCAGAAGGTGATGGAATTTGTGACTCCTCATCCTCCACCTCTTCCAAAACCCATGCTTTTGTGCTTTTCAGTGTTTTTTGAAAACGCAGATAAGGGGGCAGTCAGGCATAGTGCATCATCTGCACTCGCCTCCGCGTTGAATCTCAAAGCACGCAAAACGTGGCAGATATCCTTCTTAGAGTTATTCGCCACTCATTACACTGCATGGTGCCCATTCATTATAGGATCCAATTCAATTTACGGTTCTCACAACAAAGCTCTCCACAGCGCAGCCACCCCCCTCATCTCCTCCCTTATTTATATTTATCGGCCTAAGCTGCTGCACTCGCAAACGCCCCTTCGACAAACTCTGCACTAATCCTACCTCCCATCCCAACTCCAAGCTTCACCCCGCTGCGCCAATCCCTGGAATGCTCTACCCCAAGAAATTAGACTATCCGCAATTTGGATGGTTTCAGGCCTCCCTCAAAAAACCATTTGTTCACAGTGGCCTATCACATTCTCTAATCAAATCTTCTATGTGTAATTCTGTGTTTAGCCCATTCACTATCTCCTCATCCCCACTTCCTTAAAATGGCTGGACCATCATTGTAAAAACACCATTGTATATAAACACTGACTTTGTATCTCCCACACCCTTGTAATTAAAAACTTTCACCGCAGGGGCGGCTGTTTTGCTTTAATTTTGATTGTTAACGTTGTTACTTATGACTCGTTTTTGAAATGTTAAACGTAAAGCCTCGGAATATTATGGCGCACAAAATAAATAATTTATTAATTCTTATTAAGAGGCCCACTCGTAGTGGGGAAGTGGAAGGCGCAAATTGCAGTTGACTGCGTGATCAGTGTTTACTCCTTTACTGTTGGTGCTGCCACACAACCGCTCCAAAATATGTAACGGAATTCCACCTGGTGGGTACGTCACATATAATGCGATGTTCATGAAGGGAAATCTGCGTTGCGGCGCAATCAGCGATCTGCCATCGGAACGTCAAGTGAGCGCCCTAGGGCGGCCTTGTGCGCAGGCATCAAGTCCGGATAGTCCCTCAAAAAACTCTGCACGACAAAGTTGAGCACCATATGACAGACAGGTATTGAGTGAGGTTGCCAAGCCCAGAGCTGACACCAGTTTGGCCATGTCCACACTACCAACCGCCTTGATTCCTTCCAAAAACCACACGCGCTCTCCGCTTTTGGCTTAAAAGGCTCCTGCGCTGTGTGTAAATTCCCCATGGAAATTAAATTTCGGATGGCCGTTGACATTTGGACACGCGGTCATTCGGTCGCAACAGGTAAACGTTCCGGGTCCCAATGTGGAGGTAACCGTACGGCTCCTGCAGCGATGATTCTGAGGAACGGAATAGGAGGAGGAATCAAGTGTACAGACTTGATTCCGCAATCCTTGGAGTTGGCAAACACTTACAGCGCCATCCAAGATCGTACCCGGTGCACAACATTGACCCAAGGCAGTGAGGGAAAGGTATTGTCCCTGGCCATGGGGTGTTAGAACCCTCTTGTTAGGTTTTTGTTTCAGTTTGTGGACTACCTTTTTTTTTTTTTTCCCTATTTAGTCTGGCCCGCCCTTCTGGCTTTGCTTGACTTATTGTATTATCAATTTAAGCAGCCGGGTGCTTAGGTCCTTAATCTGTGAGTTTTGCTTGATGTTAGGATCACAAAGTATTTATTTTTTGTTTAATTATCCATGCTACAATTTATGTTAGGACAGGAGGTGTCCACCTTTTCTCCCAGTCCCAGACTTGTAGGGATTATCCCTCGCAACAATAGGTCTCGTTCACACTAGATGAGGATTTACGGGTCTGGTCGCAGGATCAGGTCCCCGTTACTCGGGGATTCAGCTTAGTTTATTGTAGGGCAAATTTTTCCCCTTTTTTCCTTACGGTTGTAGCGATCATAAAATGGTCTGGTCCCCACGCATCGGTGGAGTGGCCTTGCAATGAGGGCTTTATTAGGCATGTATAATTTTTTCCCTAACTGCTTTGCAGACCAGGGGCGGCTTCCTGCTAAATGAAATCGGCTTGGCACTTGTATTGTGGATTACAATGAATTCTTACGGAAACGTCTGTTCCACCAGCCGAATCACGCATTTCAAGGGACAGGATTTTGCAATGCCCATTCAAGCCTGGCTCGTGCATGGTTTGCGGAGTATGGCCGTCTTTTACCCGGCCTGGCTACGTGCGTTTTGTGGCCTGGGAGTGTGAGGTTGACAGGGAAAATTGCTGCGTGGTGGAATAACGTTTGTCTCTGACAACTGGCCGAGGTTCTTCCATGGCGATCCTGTGAGGAAGCATAACCAGCTGTGTTGAGCCGATAAGAGGCTTAACAAACCAAGATGTAGTGCGCTGAGGTTGGCCACTCTCCCCGTGGTCTTGTAACCAACACGTGCTTTGTCCCCCCACATTTTCCAATATTTGTGTATTGAGGGACTGACAATTTTAGCTATTTTTAAATTTTTTGATTACACAGCTTTTCATTTACAAGCAAATATCATGTCAAGTGTGTGAAAAAAGGACCACGCAGTGCAAGTCCTGGGAGCGCACGTTTTGACTTTTGGAACACAACGCTCCGAACAGGTCCAAATGGAGGCTACAGGCAACCGAGTCTGCAGCCTAACTCTCCCTCCTGTTTGTACCGTTGGGAATGTCTTCCTCATTTCCTTCTTCAAACCATTTCTTAGGCCCTCCCAGCTTTCAACCAAGTACTGGTTTCTACCCAAAAGCTCTCCACAGTGCAGCACCCCTCCTACTTCTCCTCCCTCATTTCTATCTATCGGCAACCGTGTGCCTCTGCAAAGACTTTCGACTAACCCTGCACTAATACGTACCTCCCACTCCCCTCCAAGACTTCTCCTCTCTAGCCAATCCTCTGGAATCGACCCCAGAAATTAGGGCTATCCACAATTTGATGGTTTCAGGCGCTCCCTCAAAAAACTTTGTTCAGAGCGGCCTATCACATTCCTAATCAAAGTCATTTATTATTTGGGAATGTGTGTGGTCTTAGCCCATTCACTATCTCCATCCCTCATCCCTAAGTGGCTGAACATCTTGTAAATGACATTGTTAAAAAAACCCCTATACTTTGTATCTCCCCCATTCATTGTACTTGTAAGCGTCACAGCGGGGCGATTATTTAGCTTTAAATTATTGTATTGTTAACGTTGTTACTTATGACTTTGTTTCTGAAACTGCTAAACTGTAAAGCGTGCGGAATATGATGGCGCTAAAAAAAATATTATTATTATTCCTCTGACTGCTCCCACCACTTCCTGTTTTCATGCATGTTGGGTATTGGACCTCATCATCTCCATACCCTCTT
This sequence comes from Oophaga sylvatica, assembly GCA_033576555.1. Taxonomy (NCBI): domain Eukaryota; kingdom Metazoa; phylum Chordata; class Amphibia; order Anura; family Dendrobatidae; genus Oophaga; species Oophaga sylvatica. The sequence goes on from JARQOD010000005.1 coordinate 106,057,367, forward strand.
CCAACACCTGCGTTGGGTGGTCGGCCAGCACCTTAACGAAACTGGCACCTGGGCTCATCATCATACAGATGCTTTGGGTGTGTGACCATCGCACTGTCTCACCCCCTCTTCAGATTCAGAGAGAACACTGTTGCGCATCACTGCAACTCCCTTCTTCAAAATACAGAATGGGCTTGGGGTGGGCCCCCGTTTGCAAGCCAATGATTCTGAAACAGAAGCAAAACCAGGGCTCCCGTCAGAACTCTACTGCCTGGGCAATTTGGCCAGGCGTGAAGAGACAGATGGTTGCCCAACAGTGCTGTGGTCCGAGAGGAGGTGGAAGCAATTGAATCGATGCATTGGCTGAGATCCAAACAACAACGGCTTTAATTTTTCTTCCCGCAGCAGGGGGGTACTCCGAGCTCCTAAAAAGTGGCATAAAGGAACCTCACGGCCCGGGGAAAATGGTGGATGCGTGTCATGGGGGCCGCACAGCCACAAACCCCACGTCCTCTCCCTGAAGAAAACCCACACCCTCCTTTACTCCCTGCCTTCTTCACTTTGTAGATTGATAAAGAAAGTCTGAAAAGTTATAAGGCCTAAGTGGGTTATTCCGCAAGACTGCGTGAACACTGCACACAACTGTTCTAGGTGGAAAGGCCCCTTTGTGTACTTCTATAGTGTTTGCAACCAATGTAATTGTATACGGATGGAAGCCGCACACTAATAGATTTTATTTATTTGAAATAGATGGAGCAGCAACAATTAGAAAAAAATTTCAAGGATTGCCAGTGACACACGCAGCAGACCAACCAGCAGGGGTTGAAGAACTAACTGGACTGATCTCACTCCAAAAAGGAAAACCTCAGACTACAGTGAACCGCACCAACTGTTCACTACCCAACGCTCCACGGGGAAGGCGCTGTGCGCAAAACAAAGGCGCAAGCATACTCCACTACCCGTTTATAAAGCATATAAAAAAAATTATTAGAGTTAGCACACTTTATTGAGGTACAGTATTACATCCCATCACAATCTGTGGCATGCATCTCATCTTATTACCTTACACCGGTCATGCTTGCAAGTCGACAGTCGGCATAAATACAATTTTCACTATGCAATGCACTTTTTAAAAAGGATGTTTGTTTAAACATTTATTGCCAAATTTTATATTACATGATGGAAATTGATAATTTTGTATAAACTGTTTAGGCTTTTCAGCAAATGTAACTTTTGTAAGTCACAATAACTTGTAATGCTGATGATTTTTGAAGTCAGACATTCATTGTCTATACAATAAAAATGGTGTACAACTGTTACTTTTTCCACATTTGGATTAGATATGTACTTGTATTTTTATGTACAACCGATAGCAGATTCCTTAACTAATTTATTTTGTGGTTTGCATTGCTGTTCAACATGTTAATGTATTGTTTAGTTTGTCAATTCTTTATTTACTAGATATTAGTTTAAATGAAATCATCTCTTATGGTAGTAAAGGTTATCTTTCTCTTTTGAAGATAGACATTTAAATTGACAGGTAACAAGGAAATTACTTTATCTAGTATTTAAACACCTCCTGCCCTGGCTCCAACACCGCCAGTTGTTGCTCGGAAGGCTTTAGCACAGCAACACTTCTCCTTTTACGGGGTTCATAACGCAGTGGTCCCGGTTTGCCATTGGCTTTTTCCTTTGCTGCCCCTCCGGTTCCGTACCGTCAGGGTTCTCCGCAGGCCTTTGGCCAGGTGCCCCATCTTGGTACCCGAGTTCCAGCAACGTCTGCTGGTCCTTGGTAGGCTTTGGAGCACAGGTACCTCCTTAGTAAACCGGTCCCTAACATCAGCTGGTAAAGATTGTGAACAAATAAAGATACGGAACAGAGACCAAGAACAATAAGCAGAAGTCAAAACAAAGAACATGAAGTATAAGACCAAAATGAAGCAAAATATACTCTAAATTCTAAGCAAAGAAGACTAAGCAGTGTATGGGGGTGAGTCCGTTCCTCCTGTGGTGCCCCTGGAAAATCCTGGCTGCAGGCTAACTAACACGGACAAATATGTTGAATTTAAATTTTTTGTGACGCAAGAAGGAAGGATGAAAAATTCATACTTTTGAAGATTACAAGTACAGGATTCTCGTCACAAATAAGAATTGAGAAGAAGATGAAGCAGAATAGAATAAATAATTTTAATAAGAAGAATATGAGTAATGTTAACAAAGATGAATAGCAAAAGTTTAAGAAGAAGAAAAGAAGGTGAAATGAAAAATAATTTGATGAAAAGATATGCTCAGAGATTAGAAGGGGAAAGGTGTGAAAAGTTAAAAAGGTGAAGATGAAGACAAGAAGTTTGTAAATTACCTATTTGCCAAAAAAATAAAAAATTAACATTGTCAAATTCTTCGCAATCCGAACATTTTAAAAAAAAAATATTTATGCATTCCATTTTTGGGTTTAAACATTATTTAAGTTTAACCTTACTCCATCTATTATCTTTTGTTGTTTTTTCATGTAAATTAAAAAAGGCGAATGGTTTTTTTTAATTTGTTTTTGTTTATAGATTTGGGTTGGTTTAAGGGATATGGGTTCGCCGAATTTTAGTGATACGGCGAAAAATTCCGATTCCGAACTTTAGGATATCGGAAAGTATCGCTCAACTCTAGTATACCCTTCCCCTAAAAAGAGGAATCCCCAAAGGACAGTTCCTAAGGGCGAAGGAATTGTTCCATAAAAGAGACATTTATGCGCCAATCAAAGACATGAAAGGGTAGATTCAGGAAAAAGGGTATCCTGAACTTTTTCATCAATACAGCTTTGTCACCTAGGAGGGCGAACAGACATCACCCTACAAAATAAAGTGAAAACAAGACCGCTGAGGCACAGGGTGATAGGCACTTTTGAATGGCTGAGGGGAGGCGCATTTTAACCAGAATTGGGATGTTCCAAAAGGATCCGACCTGAAGGAATAGTGGGCTACGACCCAAATTACCTATAGGAAGGGAAGGTCTTCAAGATATGGGACATAGTCATACAAGGCCATAAGGAGGGCAGTGTGGATAGGAAAACCTATTGGTTTTCTATAAATGTGGAAATTTTTACATATGTAGATGGGTCACCGCAAGTGCTTCTTCATGCTTCCACAGGACTGAATTCTTTTTGAGGATTTTCGAACTGTAAAACACGGCTGTGGTATACAAAGGCACATGCTCCATGCCCAAGGATTAGGTGGGAAAGACCAAAAGGGAGTTCAGGAGAAAGTTGGGGAACACATGGAGACACCGTAATAATAAACACCCCCCCTAGCAGACAATAATTCTTGCCCACACAGTGGAGCGATGACTTTTCTTATACATTGAAGTGGTACATGTCAATCCGGGTGGGTAAGACAAAAAATCCTAAGGAGGGAGGCGAATGGATTTCAGACTTAATTCCTTGAACCCTATGGTCTAATGAAATTAACTCTTTTGCCTGTTTCCTATGCCTTCATTCAGTTGTTTGGGGGAAAAGGAGGAAGCTGACCATATTTCCCCCATGTTATTGATCTCTAATGGATGATCCGTATAGATCTCATACATATTATATAATTTTGTTTTTCCTTTGCTAAAAAACCGCCTTGCAGAAAAACTGTGCATTGACACGGTGTTGTTAATTGTATATCCATTGAGGCATGGTCCCAAAAAATGGACTTTGTTAACCTAACTAATCGTTATATAGATTAGCCCCACTGAAATAAAAAGGAAAACTGGACTTCCTATTTAGCCATGCAACCAATAAAAATTTATCTTATCGCCCCACCGGAGAGCGATTCCCCTTTTGACATTGGTATCGACCCCTCCGCCACCGGACTTCGGCAAGTGGACTGAGAGAGGGAGTTCCCGCACAATACTTGACCTTTACATCAGAGGGGTGCGCAATTTATATTGAACAGCGCACATGATCTCCCAAGGATCAGGAGAGGGCGGAAGTGACCCCAGATCGCTTAGTAAGGGCGGAATGAATGGCGGTGACGAGAACATCTTTGTCGACATGGGGACAGGTCAATGACCGAAAGATGACAAGCCCCAAAAACCAATCCCACTAATTTTAGGGGCGTGCTTGATACGCACTGTCTGGCGGATGTACAAATGGGGAACAACACACATACAGGTTAGCCACCACACCCATCCAGGACATCTGAATCCTTTCATTGGCCTCCTGATGAGCCGTTTTAGGCGAAACCGTTGAGGCGCTGAAATTTTATGTTTTCACATGGTAGCCGAAAATGAGAAGAGCTAAGTATCGCTTTAATTTGTGCACATGCCCTTGTCATTTCAAATGTTTTGGCTATGATCTAAAGAGTCACCAATCTCCATTCATTGGACGGTGCGTTAGGGACACTTATGACTATTATATATCCATCATGCCATCCCCGCCTTGGTAGAATATGCAAGGCACTAAATCGCACAATTTGGTGCATTTAAAAAACGGCATTATTATATATTTTTTGTGATTCAGTCTTATTGTTTATCTGGGGCATACTGTCATTGAATTCACAACTGAGTGATCACCAATTTCCCCTGATTTAAAGTATTAGAGCCATATATTATCACATATTATTTAGGCGGTCTTGAAACGCCTGGGGTGCCTACATAAGGCTTTGAATTGTTTTGACAAAAATACATAAAACGCTGAACACTTTGAGAAACTTTGTGATTATACACATCTTAGATTAGACCTATACATCCAGAGGAAGTATCGTGCAATTTTGCGGTACAAGTCACTTGACTTTATATTGCCCTACAGGGGTATATTCGAATTTGTTGTTAATAACTGCGATACAGGATATCCTAGGAAAAGTGTACATTATTCCCCCAGCCCATGAATTGATAGGGCTGTTGAAACAGTTGCAACTGGGATATCCCATCTGTTTCTCTAATCCACCAATTTTGGTTCTAATCAACATTGAATAGTTACCCATTTTTTACCTGTGTTCTCTGTTTTTTTACACTATTGGGACATAGGGATGTACTAGACAGAAGGGTCCCCCCCCGTCTAATTAGGGTCCCCCTTATTTCACGGGCAGTGGGATCCATTGTCCGCAGGGTTTTATAGGGCCCCAGGGCACCATCGGTGGAGGGGGCGCCCACGCTCCCCCCAGGGTGCCAACCTCCGCGGCAAGGCAGGAAACAGTAAAAAAGTTACCTATAGGGACTCCGATGGGCCCAGTATTTTATATATTTCTAACATACATTTCATTTTGATGCAATTTTTTGGTTTCTTCAAAGGTAAATTATTAATAAATATTCTTTTTGGTTTTTTATATATTTTTACATCGAAAAACATCAAAAGTCAGGAACAACCTGAGTGGGGAAGGCAGAAAAAAAGGATGTCGGCCATTAACCTTGGCAGCCCCAACGGTCACGACACAGATTTCCAAACCAAAACAGGATTAGAGACGTAACCAGGGGGAAAAAAAAAGTCAAAATGCATGCAGATTATACGCCCAGAAATTTGCAACTCCCTGATTCGGTTAAACCCTTTTTCACCTGAAGGAACGGGGTTTTATTCTCCGCCAAAGGGGTAAAACAATGCCCAGTAGGGAATAGACTTCCCAGGGTTTCATGGGAAACCCACAAGTTTGCAAAGTCAAAATCCATCAGGTTAATACTGCCCTGAATCAACAAAAGCCTGACAAATGTGGACATGGAGAAAATAGGGTAACACAACAAAATTTAGTCTAACATACCCAAGACAACTGGGTGCAAAACGTTTCCCCCCGCTTAGGGCATGGAAATACATGGGACGGCCCACCCAGTAGAAACTAACCCATTGCGCCTCGAAACCATGACGCTAGCCCCAAATCACTCCTCACCTGCGGGCTCAGAGCTGGCTCACAAGGCAACACTATCTCAAAAGCATACCTCTGCGCCCCCCAAGTGTGTCAATTTGATGGCCAAAGACATAGAAACATTGAGCCAAAAAGGGAACGGGGAAAACCCACCAAACATCCTTTACTTTTCTGACAGACCCTTTCGAAAAAGGGCTGCCAAAGCTGATCATTCATTTGGTCAAACTGCCCACTTTCGAAATTTCTGACAGACAACTCAGCGTCTTCAAGACCCTGATTTAAGCCAACAGGATCTTTTCAGCTTCAATCGAGGACATAGGTTCATCGTACATAACCCCAGAGCCTGAAAAAATACATCAATATCATTCAAAACAGGATCCCCAGGTGTCAGGGAAAAAGCCCAATCCTGAGGTCGCCGCGCAGCAGAGAGATGACAATTTGAACCTGCTGTGCAGCGTTCCCTGAGGACTTAGCCTTAAGGCAAAAAAACAACTTACAGTTATTTTGAAATTCAGAATTTAGATCGATCCCCCCAAAAACAAATCTGGCAGGGAATCCAGGTTCCACAACCAGCAACCCAGCAAGATAGGTAGCAATACTCCGAACCTCAGTGGCAGCTGATCCACATGGCCAGACAACTGTGCAAACTCCATTGAGATAGAAAAAAAAATCCTTCCTCAGCACCCAGAGAAAAAGAGGGAAATAATGCAACAACAGACAAAAAAAAATCTCTGACAACTCTGAAAATTTTTTTTTTTTTTTTTCCATACTATTTTTATTTTCCCTTCTGTGAGTACCATTAAATTTTCAGTTTGGCGGGTGATACTGTTATGTACGGTAGCTGAGGAGACAGGAACAACAGCAGGGCAGCCGAAACCTGAGATGTTGGTAACTAATGGGTTGCAGAAACTTGAACTAACCATACAACTAGAGGTAGCCGTGGAGCGTTCCTACGTTGATCCTAGACCCTCATCACAGCCTGGAGCATAGCTATACCTAAAGATAGAAACAGGAAAGCTAACTGCCCCAGAGTAGAGCCCCAAAGGAAAAGGCAGCCCCCCAAACATATAATGGGGGTTTTGACAAGATGAAAACACAAACGCAGCAGAAAACAGATTGAGCAAACGCTGGGGCCACAAGCGACTAAATAGGAAAGGACAGTAGAGATTACTTTTCTGCAACCCAGAAAACCCTACAAAAATCCAACAATTTGATTAAAAAAATACTGAGATCACACGATCTCACCCCCACTAAATAGATCTCAGTGTGAACAAAAACCAAGCTGCAGCCGCTGAAAAAGCAGGAAAAAGCAAATGAAAAAACAACAGAGGTTACAGACAAACTGTGAGGAGCTCAGGCCCCAGGAGGGGACCAGGCTGTCCTCCACAAGTGTGCAGAAAACAATGCAAATAGCAAGCACAAAAAAAAGCAGAACATATCTATCTGATAGCAAGAAGATGCAGGCAAGACTCAGCAAACTTCCAAATGAACCGGAACCACAATTGAGACAAGAACAATTGATCACCGGTAAGACGTTCACGAACAGTTTAACCAATTTCATCCCACCATTAACTTAACACTCAACTACTCCAGCACTGAAATTAACTTTTTAGACACCATCATTAAGCTAAAGAACAATGGAAATAGAGACATCCTGTATCAGAGCCAAATGACCGTCCAACATACCTTAAATGGGATAGTTTTTCCATCCAAAACACACAAAAAACTCATGGATAGAGATGAACACCTGGTCGCCTCAGAAAGACCTTTTAAAATCAGGGCTACCATCCCAAGAACAATTGAAAACCAAATTACAAGAGCCACCAGAATATCAAGGAATCACCTGCTACATTACAAAGCTAAAGAAGAAAATAACCGGTGCCTTTAGTAGTCACTTACAATCCAAATCTGGAGGTGGGCTAAGGGGAGCTGCACGGAAACTACAACCTTTACTACAAAAAGATGCCCAATTACAATCCATATTTCCAGACCCCCTACTACTGTGTTTTAGGCAGCCCCCAAATCTAAGAAGCATCATTGTCAGAAGCTCCCTGTCCTCCCAACAGCTGCAGGAACCTTTCCTTGCAAGAAGAAAAAATGTAAAACCTGTCCATTTTAATGACCACGGACAAGATAAGGATCCCCAATCACATCAGGACTACAAGATCCCAGGTACTTTCAATTTCATCACATCTAATGTGGTGTACCTAATTATATGTACTAAATGTCCAACTGGGGGTCTGTATGTGGGAGAGACCGGGCAAAAATGAGAACAAGGATGAATTCTCATCGCCACACAATAAGAGAAAAAAGAATGGATCTACCGTGGCAAAACATTATTGTATGCCTGATCACAGCACATGGACATGAAATTACTGGTACTGAAAAGTAATTCCACTTCTCAGAGACACAGGAGAGTCTCCGAATATAAACTCATGATAACCTTTGACACTCTCAGTGCAGGAATGAACGTGTCGCATGGATTTATGTCTTTCTACATCATTTAAGGAATTTACTCCAAAGACCTTGTGGGGGCCTCAATAAACATTACCAGACCCCAATCAGAGGGCAATAAAACTTTCACACTCCTTATCTATGAACCAGAGGCGTAGCTAGGGGTTCAGCTCAGGGGGGGCGAAACATCCAAGTGGGCCCCTACCAGTAGGATATATCATTGGAGCAATCTGCGCAACCGCACATGGGTGCAAGAGGTATATTCCTCCAAAGAAGGTGCAATTTTGCTTTTTTAGGAGCTCTTGGGCTGCAAAGCGCCCATATATTCTTCTTGCACAGGGGCCCTTTCTGTCTGTGTCTCCTTGTGGCCCCTAACGAGGTAATCATGATTATAGCTATGAGGGTATAGGGGAACCTCAGGAGATGACCGCACTGTCATTGAAAATAAATCTCCATACAAACACCAGCACTGATATTACCAGCCTTATGGTAACATATAGTGGTAGATACCAGTCCTACAGAACATATAAGAGATTACAGTACAGTTATAGATGGTGACTTACAGAGGACGTTCTTTCTGGTGAGTCATTCACTTTTCCCGTCTTTTCCATCTGGCCCAGACCGACATGTCGACTTCTCCAGCCAGGACTCATCTGCAGAGATTACGACAAAGACACATCTGACTTCTCACATTTCCAGCACCGTTCACATGTAGAATCATAATCCTCATGTCCAACCCCTAGCTCAATGCTAGATTCACTAAACCATCTCAGACAGATGTCTGTCCAGCCTATGTGTGAAGACCTCCATTGAAGAGAACTCACCACCTCTCGTGGCAGCCTGTTCCACTCATTGATCACCCTAACTGTCAAAAGTTTTTTCTATTATCTAATCTGTATCTTCTCCCTTTCAGTTTCATTCCATTGCTTCTTGTGTTTCCACAATGTATTCCCAACCTGCACCAACTCCTCATCCTGCTGATACCCCAATACTGAGCCGCTGCTGCCGTATGTGACCCTATTACTACACCTGCTGTGTGGTACAAAAACAGAGCTCCTCCTAGTGCCCCATATAATAATGCCCCCACTGTGCACCTTAGACCGTAATAATGCCTCCTTTGTGCTCACTAGATGGTAAAATTGCCAATATTAATTTCCTGTGCATGTGCCCTCCAATTTTGTCCTAGAAAGTAATAATACTCCATGTGCAACTTTGATGGTCACAATACTGAAGCCACTATAACAATAATGTTTAAGTGCCCACTTAACATTTAATTATGTCCTTACTTCCCCATGTACAACTCCGCTTATACAGTATGGGGGCCACAGCTCCCCTCACACCATATGATGATCCACAGCTCCACCTTATACACAGTATGATGATCCCACAGCTCCCTATACACTATGATGATCCACAGCTCCCCCATACACTGTATGATGATCCCACAGTTCCCCAATTTTGTCCCTAGAAAGTAATAATACCATGTGCAACTTGATGGTCACAATACTGAGCCACTATAACAATATGTTTAAGTCCACATTAACATTTAATATGTCCCTTACATTCCCATGTACAACTCCCTATACACAGTATGGTGGCCACAGCTCCCCTCTACACCATATGATGATCCCACAGCTCCAGCTCCTTATACACAGTATGATGATCCCACAGCTCCCCTATACACTGTATGATGATCCCACAGCTCCCCCATACACTGTATGATGATCCCACAGTTCCCTCATACACCGTATGATGATCCCACAGCTCCCCTATACATCGTATGATGATCCCACAGCTCCCCTATACACTGTATGATGATCCCACAGCTCCCCTATACACCGTATGATGATCACAGAGCTCCCCTATACACAGTATGATGATCACAGAGCTCCCTATACACGATATGATGATCCCACAGCTCCCCTATACACAGTATGATGATCCCAGAGCTCCCCTATACACAGCATGATGATCCCACAGCTCCCCTATACACACTATAATGCTCCCACAACTCCCCCATACACACTATGATGCTCCCACAGCTCCCCTATACACCGTTATGATGATCCCACAGCTCCCCTATACGCCGTATGATGATCCCACAGCTCCCCCATACACTGTATGATGATCCCACAGCTCCCCTATACACTGTATGATGATCCCACAGCTCAACTATACGCCGTATGATCCCACAGCTCTCCCATACACCGTATGATGATCCCACAGCTCCCCCATACACACTATGATGCTCCCACGGCTCCCGTTATACACTGTATGATGATCCCACAGCTCCCCTATACACCGTATGATGATCCCACAGCTCCCCTATACACAGTATGGTAGGCACACAGCTCCCTTATATACAGTATGATGGGCCCGCAGCTCCCTTACATACAGTATAATGTCCCCAGAGTTCCCCTATATATAGAATGATGTCCCCACTGCTCCTGCAATACACAGTATAATCGTTAATAGTGTTCTGACACTGTGCGGCGCCTGCACTGAGAGCGCCTCTGCCAGGAGGAAATTAACTTTATTCCTCCGGCAGCCTTGCTCTTCCAGTCATAGCGGCTGCGCTGGCAGGTTTCAGTTACCGCTCTATGTATAGAAAGTGGCGGCTGTAAGAGCACCACGGCACTGACTGACAGCTGACTCAGCACCGTCTCCCACCCAGTAACTACCCTATGGTGCCCCTATAAATAATAATGCTTCCTAAGTGCCACATTAATAATTAACTGAGTCCCACTATGTACAGTTGTAATGGCCCCAGCATCGCTGATGTGAGCAGGGGGTCGTGTGACGACTCTTTCGGCTTCCCAATTATCTTCTATTGAGAGAAGTGAAACTTATCTAGTCGACACGAGCAAATAGCAAATGTGGTCACATGATCGCCTGATCGCACCAGTGGTCTTGGGGTCTCATGACAGCAGGTGCACCATATCATGATTTGGCCATCTGTAGTCTCAGAGTGACTGCAGACAATTATCTCGAGCCTTTAATAACTTTATAATAATAAATGAATTATGAAATTATTAAATAGAATGCAGCTCGTGGTTACTCTATTGTTATACTTATTAAGAAGCCGACAGACGGACATATTTCTCATGCGAGGATCGTATCGCCATCCTCGGACTGACAGTTGGCTCTCCTGACCTGAGTGTAAGAGCTGCATAGTAATCCATCACACTGTCACGCTCATGTCAGGAGCGGCAGTGTGCAGTCCGAGGATTGAGAAGTGATCCTCGCATGAGTTATACGGCCGTCTGCCTGCGCCCTTATGCTAAGGCCGGGGTCACATGTGCGAGAAACTCGCACGAGTCTCGCACCTCAATACCCGGCACTGCCACCGGCAGCACATGTCGGTCCGATTGACGGTGGCAGTGCCGGGTGTTGAGGTGCGAGACTCGTGCGAGTTTCTCGCACATGTGCCCCGCCTTATACTTATCCAGGGTATACTAATACTTAGATATTAACCCCATCCTCTCACATTAACCCTGCAGTGCCCTGTCTCCTCTCTCCCATAATACCTCACATCCTCTCACATTCAGTCCCCAGTGCCCTAGCCCCCATAATACCCCATCCTCTTACATTAACCCCCTAGTGCTCTAGCTCCCACAATACCCCATCCTCTCACATTAAGCCCCCCAGTGCCTAGCTCCCACAATACCCCTGTCCTCTCACATACACCCCAAGTACCCTGTCTCCTCTCCCTTAATACCCCTCATCCTCTTACATTCACCCCCAGTGTCCTAGCCCCATCCTCTTACATTAACCCCCCAGTGCCCTAGCCCCCACAATACCTCCATCCTCACACATTAACCCCCCACTGCCCTAGTCCCAACAACACCCCATCCTCTCACATTCACCCCAGTGACGTATCCTCTCCCCCATAATACCCCCCATCCTCTCACATGCCTGCCCCAAGTCCCCTAGCCCCCACAATACTCGCCATCCTCTCACATTTCAGCTCACAGTGACCATGAGATGTCCAAACTAAATGAATCTAATCAATTCCATCCCCACTTACTGATGAAGCTTGCAGGCACAGTGAAGCAGGACCAGGAAGTGTCCATGTGAGGAGAGCACTAGGACCCAGCATGCCTGAGCCCATCAGAGTCTGCACAGAAAGTAACTGCAGCTGCTGCGGCCAGGAAGGAGCTTCTGGGGTGAGATAGCATGGCACACTGCAGGGACTGAGACTCTGGCTCTGCAACCGGCCGCTGTGCAGTCTGTCAGACAGGGGAGCCGGCATTGGGCTGCTCTCCCTACACCTCAGACACGGACACATGACGTAAGTGGCCATGTTTCCCAATGGGCCCCTGCATGTGATGGGGCCCGGGGCAATGGCCCCTCTGCCCCCCCAGTAGCTACGCTACTGCTATGAACTGTTCCAATATTTATGTTCATCCCTCTCCCATAATGACAGTTCTGCTTCACGTCACTTGTCTTATCTATTGCATGGCTTCTGTGCTGTGTTGTGTATAAATATGTGATTCTTCAGATTTTGTATTAGTCTTTGCCTGAGGAAGAGACCTGAGTAGTCTCGAAAGCTTGCAATTTGTTACCATCTTTTCAGTTAGCCATTAAAAGGTATCAACCACTGAGGACTCTCAACTCTAAATATTTTTCTATCTACTGGCTAACACGGTACAAAGATATACATCTTTACTGTATGTTTTATAAAGGAATTTGTACCTTGGTGAAATTCACCACTAGGTAATTTCTCGTTGTAAACATTTGATCTAGTTGAATTATGACCCATGTATTTAGGGTAGGATGATATAAATGGGACAAACATGTGATGATAATCCCTTGTCAAGATTAGTGGTGAGCGAGAACTAAAATGGTCAGGTGCTCGTTGCTCGGGTCGAGTAAATTGGAAAGCTCGGGTACTCGACCAAGCAAAGAGCCCAATGTAAGTCTACGGTAAACCCAAGCATTTTTGCCGCGACCCCCCAGAGGTCTTTTTAGGGTATCAAAATATCAGAAATCTATGGGAATAGTGCTCAAATGACATGGGAACATAATGGGGAAACCCCTGGAAGCATATCTGACTCCTAAGTCACTGCTGTGAACGATGTTGTCAGAGTGTTATGTCACTTTAACAGGTGCACACTAAAACATACAAAAACTAAACCAAAATGGTTTTTCCTGGGAAATATGTTAAGGAACAGCCTTTACAGGGTAATGATTTGTATGTAAGGCAAAATAATTAACCCCCTAAAAAAATGTACCTCCACCATTTGGGCTATGTTCACACACAGCGTTTTTGATGCACATGAAACCAAACTTCCCATTATTAGGAAGTTTGTACTACCATACAATTTGACTATGCAGTGAGTTGCAGTGTTAAGTCTGAAGAACCTGCAACGGAGAATTGCAGTGTTGAGGCTGAAGAAACTGCAGTGGAGAATTGCACTGTTTAACCCCTTAACCCCCCAGGGTGGTTTGCACGTTAATGACCGCGCCAATTTTTACAATTCTGACCACTGTCTCTTTATGAGGCTATAACTCTGGAACACTTCAACGGATCTTCATGATTCTGAGATTGTTTTCTTGTGACATATTGTACTTCATGATAGTGGTAAAATTTCTTAGATATAATTTGCGGTTATCTATGAAAAAAATGGAAATATGACGAAAATTTTGAAAATTTTGCAATTTTCAAACTTTGAATTTTTATTCCCTTAAAACAGAGAAATATGTTACACAAAGTAGTTGCTAAATAACATTTCCCACATGTCTACTTTACATCAGCACAATTTTGAAACCAAATTTTTTTTTTTTACGAAGTTATAAGGGTTAAAAGTTGAACAGCGATTTCTCATTTTTACAACAAATTGTACAAAACCATTTTTTTTAGGGACCACCTCACATTTGAAGTCACTTTGAGAGGTCTATATGACAGAAAATACCCAAAAGTGACACCTTTCTAAAAACTGCTCCCCTCAAGGTACTCAAAGCCACATTCAAGAAGTTTTATTAACCCTTCAGGTGCTTCACAGGAGCTGAAGCAACTTGGAAGGAAAAAATTAACATTTAACTTTTTAGTCAAAAAAATTATCTTTTACAAACAATTTTTTTATTTTAACAAGGGTAAAAGGAGAAAATGGACAGAAAAAGTAGTTGTGCTATATCTCCTGAGTACACTGATACCCATATCTGGGGGAAAACCACTGTCTGGGCGCACGGCAGGGCTTGGAAGGGAAGGAGCGCCGCTTGACTTTTTCAAACCAAAATTGGCGGGAATTGAGATTGGACGCTATGTCGCGTTTGGAGAGCCCCTGATGGCCTAAACAGTGGAAATCCCTACATGTGACACCATTTTGAAAACTAGACCCCCTAAGGAACTTATCTAGATCTGTTGTGAGCACTTTGAACCCCCAAGTGTTTCACTAAAGTTTATAATGCCTGGGTGTGAAGAAAAAAAAAATTCCACAAAAATGATTTTTTAGTCCCTAATTTTTGATTTTTCCCAAGGAAATTGGACCCCAGAAGTTGTTGTTCATTTGTCCTGAGTACCCTGATACCCCATATGTGGGAGAGAAATACTGTTTGGGCACCCTGCAGGGCTCGAAAAGGAAGTAATGACGTTTTGGAATGCAGACTTTGATGGGTGTCATGTTCAGTTTGCAGAGTCCCTGATGTGCCTAAACAGTGGAAATCCCCCACAATTGACCCCATTTTGAAAACTAGACCCCCTACGGAACTTATCTAGATCTGTGGTGAGCACTTTGAACGCCCAAGTGCTTCACACAAGTTTATAATGCCCGGGCATGAAAATAAAAAATCCTATTTTTTTCCACAAAAGTAATATCTAAGTCACCAATTCTTTATTTTCCCAAGGGTAACATGAGAAATTGGACCATAAAAGTTGTTTTCCAATTTGTCCTGAGTATGCTGATACCCCATATGTGGGGGGGACCACTGTTTGGGCGCACGGCAGAGCTTGGAAGGGAAGGAGCGCCATTTGACTTTTTCAAACCAAAATTGGCTGGAATTGAGATTGGACGCCATGTCGAATTTGGATAGCCCCTGATGTGCCTAAACAGTGGGAATCCCCACAAGTGACCCCATTTTAGAAACTAGACCCCTATGGAACGTATCTAGATCTGTGATGAGCACTTTGAACCCACAAGTGCTTCACACAAGTTTATAACGTAGAGCCGTAAAATTAAAAAATCATATTTTTTCCACAAAAATGATCTTTTCACCCCAATTTTTATTTTCCCAAGGGTAACAACACCTCAAAAGTTATTGTGCAATTTGTCCTGAGTACGCTGATACCCAGTATGTGGGGGTAAACCACTGTTTGGGTGCATGGCAGAGCTCAGAAAGGAAGGAGCGCAGTTTGACTTTTTCAACGCAGAATTGGCTGTATGCCATGTGCGTTTGGAGAGCCTCTGATGTGCCTAAACAGTGGAAACCACCCACTAGTGACACCATTTTGGAAACTAGACTCCTTAACGAACTTATCTAGATCTGTTGGGAGCACGTTCAACCCCCAAATGTTTCACTAAAGTTTATAATGCCTGGGTGTGAAAAAAAAAATTCCACAAAAAATGATTTTTAGTCCCCAATAGTGTTGAGCGATACTGCTCGATATCTAAAAATATCGGATCGGAATGGTATCGCCGATATCACTAAATATCGTCGATATCCGATTCCGATACCGGAAATCCCATGTAAGTCTATGGGAACCAAATATCGACATTAAAAAAACCCATTCTTGCCTTGTTGGTTAATTGTACATGAAGGAAAACAACAAAGAGTAATGTAGAATGTATTGGGGGAGGTTGAGGAGACAATAAAGGCATACATGTTTAACCCAATGCATTGGAATAGCATTAATATATATTTTTTTGGAAATACGTTTGGATTGACGAACAAATTGACAATGTTGTTAACCTTTTTTCTATTTTGGCAAATATGTATGTTTCACAACTTCCATGCTGTTCACCTTTTTAACTTTTGCCAGTGCCACACTTTCTCCTTCATAATCTTCAGCAGCATCATCTTTCTCATCAAATTATTCTTCATCTTCACCTTCTTAATCTTCTTCTTAACCCTTAACGACCAAGCCATTTTGTAGGTTAAAGACCAGGCCAATTTTTACATTTCTGACCACTGTCTCTTTATGAGGTTATAACTCTGGAACGCTTCAACGGATCTTGGCGATTCTGAGACTGTTTTCTCGAGACATATTGTACTTCATGATAGTGGTAAAATTTCTTCAATATAACTTGCGTTTATTTATGAAAAAAACGGAAATATGGCAAAAATTTTGAAAATTTTGCAATTTTCAAACTTTTAATTTTTATGCCATTAAATCAGAGAGATATGTCACAAAAATTAGTTAATAAATAACATTTCCCACATGTCTACTTTACATCAGCACAATTTTGGAACCAAAATTTTTTTTTGTTAGGAAGTTATAAGTGTTAAAAGTTGACCAGCAATTTCTCATTTTTCCAACAAAATTTACAAAATCATTTTTTTTAGGGGCCACCTCACATTTGAAGTGAATTTGAGGGGTCAATATGACAGAAAATACCAAAAGTGACACCATTCTAAAAACTGCACCCCTCAACGTGTTCAAAGCCACATTCAAGAAGTTTATTAACCCTTTAGGTACTTCACAAGAATTGAAGCAATGTGGAAGGAAAAAATTAACATTTAACTTTTTTTCCCAAAATTTTTCTTTCGACACAATTTTTTAAAATTTTGTCAAGGGTATCAGTAGAAAATGAACCACAATATTTGTTGTACAATTTCTCCTGAGTACATCGATACCCCATGTGTGGGGGTAAACCACTATTTGGGCGCATGGCAGAGCTCGGAAGGGAAGCAGCGCCATTTGACTTTTTTGGCTGGAATTGAGATTGGACGCCATGTCGCATTTGGAGAGTCCCTGTGTGCCTAAACAGTGGAAACCCCCACAAGTGACCCCATTTTGGAAACTAGACCCCCCAAGTAACTTATCTAAATGTGTTGTGAGAGCTTTTAACCCCAAGGGCTTCACAGAAGGTTATAACGTAGAGCCGTAAAATTAAAAAATCATGTTTTTTCCACAAAAATGATCTTTTCATCCCAATTTTTATTTTCCAAAGGATAATAGGACCCCAAAAGTTATTGTGCAATTAGTCCTGAGTACGCTGATACCCCATATGTGGGGGTAAACCACTATTTGGGTGCATGGCAGAGCTCGGAAGGGAAGCAGCGCCATTTGACTTTTTTGGCTGGAATTGAGATTGGACGCCATGTCGCATTTGGAGAGTCCCTGTGTGCCTAAACAGTGGAAACCCCCCACAAGTGACCCCATTTTGGAAACTAGACCCCCAAGTAACTTATCTAAATGTGTATTGAGAGCTTTGAACCCCCAAGGGCTTCACAGAAGGTTATAACGTAGAGCCGTAAAATTAAAAAATCATGTTTTTTCCACAAAAATGATCTTTTCATCCCAATTTTTATTTTCCAAAGGATAAAAGGACCCCAAAAGTTATTGTGCAATTAATCCTGAGTACGCTGATACCCCATATGTGAGGGTAAACCACTATTTGGGTGCATGGCAGAGCTCGGAAGGGAAGCAGCGCCATTTGACTTTTTTGGCTGGAATTGAGATTGGACGCCATGTCGTATTTGGAGAGCCCCTGTGTGCCTAAACAGTGGATACCCCCACAAGTAACCCCATTTTGGAAACTAGACCCCCAAGGAACTTATCTAGATGTGTGGTGAGAGCTTTGAACCCCAAGGGCTTCACAGAAGGTTATAACGTAGAGCTGTAAAATTAAAAATCATATCTTTTCCACTAAAATGATCTTTCCACCCCAATTTTTATTTCCCAAAGGGTAAAAGGACCCCAAAAGTTATTGTGCAATTTGTCCTGAGTACGCTGATACCCCATATGTGGGGGTAAACCACTATTTGGGCGCATGGCAGAGCTTGGAAGGGAAGCAGCGCCATTTGACTTTTTTGGCTGGAATTGAGATTGGACGCCATGTCGCATTTGGAGAGTCCCTGTGTGCCTAAACAGTGGAAACCTCCCACAAGTGACCCCATTTTGGAAACTAGACCCCCAAGGTACTTATCTAGATGAGTGGTGAAAGCTTTGAACCCCCAAGGGCTTCACAGAAGGTTATAACGTAGAGCAGTAAAATTAAAAAATCATATCTTTTCCACAAAAATGATCTTTCCACCCCAATTGTTATTTTCCAAAGGGTAATAGGACCCCAAAAGTTATTGTGCAATTTGTCCTGAGTATGCTGATACCCCATATGTGGGGGTAAACCACTATTTTGACGCATGGCAGAGCTGGAAAGGGAAGGAGCGCCTTTTCAAATGCAGATTTTGATGGAATGGTCTGCAGGTGTCATGTCACGTTTGGAGAGCCCCTGATGTGCCTAAACAGTAGAAACCCCCCACAAGTGACTCCATTTTGGAAACTAGACCCCCAAGGAACTTATCTAGATGTGTGGTGAGCACTTTGAACCCCCAAGTGCTTCACAGAAGTTTATAACGTAGAGCAGTGAAAATAAAAATATCATATTTTTTTCCACAAAAATAATCTTTTTGCCCCCAAATTTTTATTTTTATAAGGGTAACAGGAGAAATAGGACCCCAAAAGCTATTGTGCAATTTGTCCTGAGTACGCTGATATCCCATATGTGGGGGGGAACCACTATTTTGACGCATGGCAGAGCTCGGAAGGGAAGGAGCACCGTTTTAAAATGCAGACTTTGATGGAATGGTCTGCGGGTGTCATGTCGCGCTTGGAGAGCAACTGATGTGCCTAAACAGTAGAAACCCCCACAAATGACCCCATTTTGCAAACTAGACCCCCCAAGGAACTTATCTAGATGTGTGGTCAGCACTTTGAACCCCAAGGGCTTCACAGAAGTTTATAATGTAGAGCCGTGAAAATAAAAAAATCATATTTTTTTCCACAAAAATTACCTTTTTGCCCCAAATTTTTATTTTTCTAAGGGTAACAGGAGAAATAGGACCCCAAAAGCTATTGTGCATTTTGTCCTGAGTACGCTGATACCCCATATGTGGGGGGGAACCACTGTGATCGCCTTACTGAGATCTTTGGGAGGCACAATGAACAAATCCACAAAAGGTGAAGAATTGGTTTTCTTTTTTACGCCGTTCCTCGTGCGGTATTAGTGATTAGGCGACTTTATTCCTCGGATCGGTGCGATTACAGCGATACCAGATTTACACCCTTTTTTCATGTTTAGCTTCTGTCACACACTAAAAGATGCTTTTTCTTGGAATAATTTTTTGTAAGAAATTTTTGCATCGCCGTATTTTGAGAGCTATAATTTTTCCATATTTCGGCCGACAGAGTTATCTGTGGGCTTATTTTTTGCGGGACGAGCTGTAGTTTTTATTGGTACCATATTCGGGCACATAACGTTTTTTGATCGCTTCCTATTCCGATTTTTGTGGAATCAGAATGAACAAAAACCAGCAATTCAGGAATTTTTTTTTCTTTTTTTATTCCTCCGTTCCGTGTGTGGTAAAATTGATAAAGCAGCTTTATTCTTTGGGTCACTACGGTTACGGCGATTCCTCATTTATATATTTTTTTTATGTTTTGGCGTTTTTTACACAATAAAAAATTTTATAGAAAAAATAATTATTTTTGCATCAGTTTATTCCGCGAGCTATAACTTTTTTATTTTTTCGCTGATGATGCTGTATAGCAGCTTGTTTTTTGCGGGACAAGATGACGTTTTCAGCGGTACCATGATTATTTATATCTGACTTTTTGATCGCGTATTATTGCACTTTTTCCAAGCGGTATAATGATACCGCTTGGAAAAAGTATAATTTACTACTTTTTTTTTTTTTTTTTTTACGGCTTTCACTGAAGGGGTTAACTAGGGTTACGCTTTTATAGATGGGATTTTTACGGACGTGGCGATACCTAACGTGCATGTTTTTTGTTTTTTATTTTTTTTATTACATAAAAATGTGTATTTTTTAGGGGATTTTTTTAAAATTATTTTTTAATATTTTTTTTACAATTTTTTTTTAAAAAATGATTTTTTTTTAACTTGTCCCTTTATGGGACTTTCACTTTTTTTACTTTTTATTGCAGTTACAATGCATTGCAATGCTCTGGCATTGCAATGCATTGCAACTATAGTGGAAGCTGCTGTGACAATGATCACAGCAGCTTCCCGTAGCTAAATGACCCGGAGGTTGTCATGACAACCCCCGGGTCATCAAGGCAGAGATCGGCCCCTGCAAATACATTGCAGGGTGCCGATCTGAGGCAGAGGGAGCTCCCGACCCTCTGCCTCCCCCCCTGAGCTCTGCGATCGCGCTCGATCGCAGCAGTCAGGGGGTTAACAGCCAGGGGCGGTGGGGGCTCCGCTCCTGGCTGTCAGTGCAGGAAGCCTGGCCACTGCAGCGCCGGCTCCTGCACTGATCACGCTGGAGAAGCTGAAATTTCAGCTTCTCCTGCACGATCGCTGCTGTGTTTGGTCAGTCAGATTGACTGACCAATCACAGCGCTGTGGGTGCGGGGACCAAACGGCAAAGGTCCCCGCACCGCTTGCCGTGCCTGTCAGCTGTCTGTGACAGCTGTCGGCACTGATCTACCACTGCGTGTTTACACGCAGTGGTAGATCAAAGCCATGACGTGCAGAGTCCGTCCTGGTGCCGGAACTGACACCTTGCCATGACGGACTCTGCACGTCAGTGGACATTAAGGGGTTAAACTTCTTGCTATTCATGTTTTTGTTTACATTACTCATATTGTTATTATTAAACTATTAATCTTCTTCATATTCAAATTCTTCATCTTCTTCCTCTTCATCTTCTTCATCATATTCTTATTTGTGACAGAGATTCTGTACTTGTAATCTGTAAAAGTATGAATTGTTCATCCTTCCGTTCTTGCTGTCACAAAAGATTTAAATTACAACAGTATTTGTCGTGTTCAGTTTAGCCTGCAGCAGCAGGCATTTTCCAGGGGCACCACGAGGAGGAACGGACTCACCCCCATACACTGCTTAGTCTTCTTCTGCTTAGAATTTAGAGCATATATTTTGCTCTTCATTTTGGTCTTATACTTCATGTTCTTCTGCTTTTTGATCTTCTGCTTATTGTTCTTCTGTCTCTTGTTCTGTATCTTGTAGTTTGTCTTAACCTTCTTTGTCCTGTTGGTGATCTTCTTCTGGGTAATCTTTATTTTTTCTTTGTGATGGTGTTCAGGCTGGTTGGCTTCATGCTCGTCGTCCTTGTTGTCGTCATCTTCTTCTGGGTGGTCTTTAAGGTCGTCTAATTTCGAGAACCAGCTGACGTTACTGGAACCCGGACGGGTATCAGATGGAGCAAGAGACAATGGAAGTAACGAGGACCAGCTGACTGTGCTGGAACCCGGAGGGGCAGCAGAAGGAAAAGAGGCAATGTCACAACCGAGTACCAGCTGACGTTACTGTGACACGGTTACTAAGCAGGAGGTACCTGTGCTCCAAAGCACTACCAAGGACCAGCAGACGTTGGTGGAACTCGATACGGAGATGGAGGCACCTAGGCCAAAGGCACTGGGGAGAACCAGTTGACGGTACTGGACCCCGGACGGGTAGCAGAAGGAAAAGAGGCAATGTCACAACCGAGTACCAGCTGACGTTACTGTGACACGGTTACTAAGCAGGAGGTACCTGTGCTCCAAAGCACTACCAAGGACCAGCAGACGTTGGTGGAACTCGGATACGGAGATGGAGGACCTAGGCCAAAGGCACTGGGGAGAACCAGTTGACGGTACTGGACCCGGACGGGTAGCAGAAGGAAAAGAGGCAATGTCACAACCGAGTACCAGCTGACGTTACTGTGACACGGTTACTAAGCAGGAGGTACCTGTGCTCCAAAGCACTACCAAGGACCAGCAGACGTTGGTGGAACTCGGATACGGAGATGGAGGCACCTAGGCCAAAGGCACTGGGGAGAACCAGTTGACGGTACTGGACCCCGGACGGGTAGCAGAACGCACCCATGAAAATGTAAGTTGACAGGACGCAAGCCGTCCGCAGTTACCGAATCACACAGTCCTACAGTGGGTGCTTGTCCTATTGTCACAATGGAAACAGCCTTTATTTACATATCCCACAGCACACATAGGAATCACCTAAACTGCAGGCACCATAGAGTCGGCTAACCCGAATGCAACACGACAGCACAACTTATTGGAGGATAATTGACGTTCACACTGCCAGGAAACAGCTGTCGTGCTGTAACCAGGCTGGCCAGGAGTCAGTACCCCTGCCAATTACTTACGAGCAACAAATGGCGGTGTTGTAGCCCAGGGAGTAGAGTTCAGGTGGTAGAAAGATGAACATAACAGGAGACATGGAAAACGTTGCCAAACAGTTATTTAATCTGAAAACGGACAGGCAAATTCAGGTGAGATCCATGCCTTGTTCATTTTCAGAAAAGTAAGCCGGTCTACATTCTCTGAGGATAGTCGCATGCGACGGTCTGTTACTACACCACCTGCAGCACTAAAGACGCGCTCAGATAATACACTGGCAGCAGGGCAAGCCAGCAACCTCCAATGCATACTGGCTAAGCTCTGGCCATGTATCCAACTTAGAGACCCAAAATTTGAAAGGGGAAGAGGCATCTGGGAGTACACTTAGAGGGAAAGCCAAGTAGTCTGTCACCATCTTACGGAAACGTTTCTTCCTGGTGACTGGAGCCGTCTCGGATGGTGTAGACCTTGCTGGCGCTGTCACAAAACTTGCCACATTTGTAACATACAGCTCTTGCCCTGTGCAGAGGCGCTGCTTTGCTCCCTCTTGTTGTAGAGGTGTCTACACTGCCTCGACGCACAGAGCTGCTTTGTAAAGCAGTAGCAGCAGCAGCAGCTCTCTCGGCTGGAATGTACAACAGTATGGATTGCACCAGTGTGTCTTGGTACTCCTGCATTTTACGGTCCCGGTTCACCGGTGTGATGAGGGTTTGTAAATTGTCCCGGTAGCGAGGGTCTAGGAGGGTGTACACCCAATAATCTGACGTGGTGAGAATGTGGGCGATGCGGCGGTCGTTTCTCAGGCACTGAAGCATGAAATCAACCATATGCTGCAGACTCCCAACTGGCCAACAAAGGCTGTCCTCTGGAAGAGGCGTCATCTCTGCCTCCTCTGCATCACCCCACCCTCGCTCTACATACTGACTAGAGCGTTGTGTACCTCCCTCTGTAGGGATTTCTTCCTCCTCCATTGGACTCCTCCTCCTCCTCCTCATCCTCCTCACAAAGTGAGCCTTGCCCAGCCCCTTGTGAGGAACCACGTTGCGATGACTGTCCTGAAGGTAATTGAATTTGTGACTCCTCATCCTCCACCTCTTCCAAAACCTCTTCCTTTAGTGCTTTCAGTGATTTCTGAAGCAGGCAGATAAGGGGGACAGTCATGCTGACTAGTGCATCATCTGCACTCGCCATCCGCGTTGAGACATCAAACGCACGCAAAACGTCGCAGATGTCCTTCATAGAGGCCCACTCAGTAGTGGTGAAGTGTGAACGGCGCAAATTGCGAGTTGATTGCGCCTGTTGCAGCTGATACTCCATTACTGCTGGCTGCTGCTCACACAACCGCTCCAACATATGTAACGTGGAATTCCACCTGGTGGGTACGTCACATATGATGCGATGTTCAGGAAGGCAAAATCTGACTTGCAGAGCTGCAATGGCCATTGGCTGGAACGTCGCAAGTGAGCGCACTCTAGGCGGACCTTGTGCAGCAGTGCATCAAGATCCGGATAGTCCCTCAAAAAACTCTGCACGACCAAGTTGAGCACATGTGCCAGACATGGTATGTGAGTGAGGTTGCCAAGGCCCAGAGCTGCCACCAGATTTCGGCCATTGTCACACACTACCAAGCCTGGCTGGAGATTAGCTGACAAAAACCACACGTCGCTCTCCTGCTTGATGGCATCCCAGAGCTCTTGCGCTGTGTGGCTTTGATTCCCCATGGAAATTAATTTCAGGACGGCCTGTTGACGTTTGGCCACGGCTGTGCTCATATCGGTCGCAACAGGTAAGCGTTCACGGGTCCATGTGGAGGTATACCATGACGGCTCGTGCAGCGATGATTCTGAGGAACTGGAGTAGGAGGAGGAATCAATGTGTACAGACTGGATTCCTGCAATCCTTGGAGTTGGCAGAACACGTACAGCGCCACTGGCAAGATCTGTACCCGGCTCCACAACATTGACCCAATGGGCAGTGAGGGAAAGGTATCGTCCCTGGCCATGGGTACTGGTCCACGCATCGGTGGTCAGGTGGACCCTGCTACTGACGGCGTTTAGTAGCGCATGTTTAATGTTTCCCTCGACATGTTTTTGCAGAGCAGGGATGGCTTGCCTGCTGAAATAAAATCGGCTTGGCACATTATATTGTGGGACTGTCAATGCCATAAAGTTCCTGAAACTGTCAGTCTCCACCAGCCTGAATGACAGCATTTCAAGGGACAGGAGTTTTGCAATGCCAGCATTCAGAGCCTGTGCTCGTGGATGGTTTGCCGAGTATGGCCGTCTTTTATCCCATGCCTGTGTTACCGATGGCTGTTTTGTGGTCTGGGAGTGTGACGATGACTGTGAACTTGCTGCTGTGGGTGGAATAACAGTTTGTCTATGGACAACAGTGACCGAGGTTCTTCCATGGAGATCCTGTGAGGAAGTCGAACCAGGTGTGTGTGAGCTGGAGGTAGAGGCTCCAACACGACCTGAAGATGTAGGTGCTGCTGTAGGTTGGCCTACATCTCCAGTGTGTCTTTGTAACTCAGCTACGTGCTTTGTCCGTACTTGTTTCCACATATTTGTGGTATTCAGGTTACTGATATTTTTACCTCTTTTAACTTTTTGCTTACACAGCTTGCATTGAACATAGCAAATATCATCTACAAGTCTGTCAAAAAAGGACCACGCAGTGCAAGTCATGGGAGCGCCAATTTGACATTTCTAAGAGAACTGCTCCCAACAGGTGCCAAACTGGAGGCTACAGGCAAGCGAGTCTGCAGCCTACCTCTCCCTCCTCTTTGTACCGTTGGGACAATCTCTTCCTCAGAGCTGCTCCCACCACCTTCCTGTTGCGCACGCCATGTTGGGTCTCGGACTTCATCATCTCCACTACCCTCTTCCAACACCTGCTGCTGTTGGATGGTCTGGGCAGCACCATGCTCCACAAAACCTGGCACCTGAGTCTCATCATCATCATAAGATGCGTTCTGCGGTGTGCTGTCCATCGGCACTGGCTCACCCGCCTCTTCAGATTGAGAGAGACACAGCTGTTGCGCATCACTGCATACTCCCTCTTCTTCAAATTGCAGAATACTGCTTGCCTGTGCCCGTGTTTGCGAGCCAACAGATTCTGAGAACAGAAGCAGAGACTCAGCTGGCTCCTGTACAGAACTCTCTGACTGCCTGGGCAATTTGACAGGCGGTGAACAGACAGATGGTTGCTCAACAGTGTTGTGTTCCTGAGAGGAGGTGGAAGGAATTGAAGTCGATGCATTGGCTG
The DNA here is from genome assembly GCA_033576555.1 of Oophaga sylvatica. NCBI lineage: Eukaryota > Metazoa > Chordata > Amphibia > Anura > Dendrobatidae > Oophaga > Oophaga sylvatica. Next base: position 106,083,155 of record JARQOD010000005.1, read on the forward strand.
CCATCCAACCAACAACGGCTTCAATTTGTTCTTCCCGCAGCAGGGGGGCACGCCGAGCTCCTACCAAAGTGCGCATAAAGGAACGCTCATGGGTAAAACTGGTGGATGCTGTGTCACTGAGGGCGGCAGCAGCCACAGAATCCCCACGTCCTCTCCCTGCTGAAACTCCACGGCCACGACCACGTGCCTTACTCCCTGCTTTCTTCATCTTGGTAGATTGATAAAGAAAGTCAGAAAAGTTATAAGGCCTAAGTGTGGTTATTACGCAGAGACTGAAGTGAACACTGAAACACAACTGTTCACAATCTGTGAAAGGCTACTCCTTTGTCTACTTCTATAGTGTTTGCAACCAATGTATTGGATACGGATGGAAGCGCGTCACACTAATAGATTATATTTATTTTAAATGGAATGGAGCAGAACCAATTGGAGAGAAATGAAAAGGATGAGGCACTGAGACACGCTCAGCAGAGTACAAGCAGCAGTGCTTGAACAAGTAACTGGAGCGTGATGTGCACTCAAAAAATAAAAAACACAGACTGAAGTGAACACTGAAACACAACTGTTCACAATCTGTGAAAGGCTACTCCTTTGTCTACTTCTATAGTGTTTGCAATCAATGTATTGGATACGGATGGAAGCGCATCACACTAATAGATTATATTTATTTTAAATGGAATGGAGCAGAACCAATTGGAGAGAAATGAAAAGGATGAGGCACTGAGACACGCTCAGCAGAGTACAAGCAGCAGTGCTTGAACAAGTAACTGGAGCGTGATGTGCACTCAAAAAATAAAAAACACAGACTGAAGTGAACACTGAAACACAACTGTTCACAATCTGTGAAAGGCTACTCCTTTGTCTACTTCTATAGTGTTTGCAACCAATGTATTGGATACGGATGGAAGCGCGTCACACTAATAGATTATATTTATTTTAAATGGAATGGAGCAGAACCAATTGGAGAGAAATGAAAAGGATGAGGCACTGAGACACGCTCAGCAGAGTACAAGCAGCAGTGCTTGAACAAGTAACTGGAGCGTGATGTGCACTCAAAAAATAAAAAACACAGACTGAAGTGAACACTGAAACACAACTGTTCACAATCTGTGAAAGGCTACTCCTTTGTCTACTTCTATAGTGTTTGCAACCAATGTATTGGATACGGATGGAAGCGCGTCACACTAATAGTTATATTTATTTAATGGAAGAGCAGAACCATGGAGAAAATGAAAAGATGAGGCACTGAGACACGTCAGCAGATTTACAAGCAGCAGTGCTTGAACAAACTGGAGCGTGACGTGCACTCAAAACAATAAAAACACACTGAAGGACTGAAAACAAAACTGTTCACAATCTGTGAAAGCTACTCTTTGTCTACTTCTATAGGTTTGCAACCAATGTATTGGATACGGATGGAAGCGCGTCATACTAATAGTTAAATTGCATGGAGCAGCAAGAATTACACTGAAGAAAAAAAAAGAGTCTGTGAGTGACACGTGCAGATGTCTACAGACAGCGTTGCATGCAGAGCAAACTGCAGCGTCACCTGCACTCACACACACCTTGCAGAGCTGTTAAAACAACACTGCAGGCAAAAGGAAGCTTAACACAGCGGTTGGTGCTAGCCTGCCTACAGCACAGTACACTAAATCGCAATCTCTAACTGTCCCTCAGAGTCAGCACAGCAGCGTTCTGTCCCTTACTGAATTCACAGCACAGTGAGCTAAAATGGCGGCGGCGCCTTTTATAGTGCATTCTGACATCATTTCAGCATCCAATTTACAGCCATGCATTAGTTAACATGACCGCAGCAGTACAGGATGTGCCCACACTTCTTAGGATTCAAAGAATTATGGGAACTTCCGATTCCGGTATACGATATATGGAAAATATCGGAACTAAGTATCGAAAGGCCGAAACAGCTAATATCGGCCGATACCCGATACTTGCGGTATCGTATCGCTCAACACTAGTCCCCAATTTTCCAATTTTGATTTTCCACAAGGAAATTGGACCCCAAAAGTTGTTGTCCAATTTGTCCTGAGTACGCTGATACCCCATATGTGGGGTGAAATACTGTTTGGGCGCACGACAGGGCTCGGAAAGGAAGTAATGACGTTTTGGAATGCAGACTTTGATGGGTGTCATGTTCAGTTTGCAGAGTCTCTAATTGTGCCTAAACAGTGGAAACCCCCCACAAGTGACCCCATTTTGGAAACTAGCCCCCCTAAGGAACTTATCTAGATCTGTGGTGAGCACTTTGAACCCCCAAGTGCTTCACACAAGTTTATAATGCCCGGGCATGAAAATAAAAAATCCTATTTTTTCCCACAAAAGTGATCTTTTAGTCACCAATTTTTTATTTTCCCATGGGTAAGGGGAGAAATTGGACCCCAAAAGTTGTTGTCCAATTTGTCCTGAGTATGCTGATACCCTATATAATAATAATAATCTTTATTTTTATATAGCACTAACATATTCCGCAGGCTTTACAGTTTGCACACATTATCGTCACTGTCCCCGATGGGGCTCACAATCTAGATTCCCTATCAGTATGTTTTTGGAGTGTGGGAGGAAAACCGGAGAACCTGGAGGAAACCCACGCAAACACGGGAGAACATACAAACTCCTTGCAGATGTTGTCCTAGGTAGGATTCAAACCCAGGACTCCAGCGCTGCAAAGCTGCAGTGCTATCCACTGAGCCACCGTGCTGCCCTATGTGGGAGAAAACTACTGTGTGGGCGCACGTCGGGGCTCGGAATAGAAGTAGTAACGTTTAGTAATGCAGACTTTGATGGAATGGTCTGCGGATGTCAAGTCGCATTTAGAGAGCCCCTGATGTGCTTAAACAGTGGAAACCCCCCACAAGTGACCCCATTTTGTAAACTAGACCCCCAAAGGAACTTATCTAGATGTGTGGTGAGCGCTTGGAACCCCCAAGTGCTTCACAGAAGTTTATAACGCCCGGGCATGAAAAAAAAAAATCATATTTTTTCCACAAACATGATCTTTTAGTCCCCAGTTTTTTATGTTTCCAACGGTAACAGGAGAAATTGGACCCAAAAAGTTGTTTTCCAATTTGTCCTGAGTACGCTGATACCCTATATGTGGGAGAAAACTACTGTATGGGCACACTCGGAGCTCGGAAGTGAAGTAGTGACATTTTGCATTGCAGACTTTGATGGAATGGTCTGCGGGTGTCATGTCGCGTTTGGAGAGCCCTTGATGCACCTAAACAGTGGAAACCCCCCACAATTAACCGCATTTTGGAAACTAGACCCCAAAGGAACTTATTTAGATGTGTGGTGAGAACTTTGAACCCCCAAGTGCTTCACGCAAGTTTATTACGTAGAGCCATAAAATAATAAAACATATTTTTTTCCACAAAAACGATATTTTCGCCCCCAATTTTTTATTTTCCCAAGGGTAACAGAAGAAATTGGACCACAAGAGTTATTGTGAAATTTGTCCTGAGTATGCTGATACCCGATATGTGGGGGTAAACTACTGTTTGGGCGCATGGCAGAGCTCAGAAGGGAAGGAGCACCGTTTGACTTTTTCAACGCCGAATTGGCTGAGAATTGAGATCAGACGCCATGTCACATTTGGAGAGCCCCTGATGTGCCTAAACAGTGGAAACCCCCCAATTCTAACTCCAACCCTAACCGCAACACACCCCTAACACTAATCCCAACCCTTATCATAACCCTAACCACAAACCTAACCCTAACACACCCGTAACCCTAGTCCCATCCCTAACGCTAACTTTAGCCCCAACTCTAACCCTAACTTTTGCCCCAACCCTAACCTAAATTTAGCCCCAACCCTAACTCTAACCCTAATGGGAAAATGGAAATAAATACATTTTTTTAATTTTATTATTTTTCCCTAACTAAGGGGGTGATAAAGGGGGGTTTGATTTACTATTTATAGCGGGTTTTTATGATTGGCAGCTGTCCACGCTAAAAGACGCTTTTTATTGCAAAAAGCAGTTTTTGCATCATCACATTTTGAGAGCTATAATTTTTCTATATTTTGGCCCACAGAGTCATGTGAGGTCTTATTTTTTGCAGGACGAGGTGACGTTTTTATTGGTACCATTTTTGGGCACATGACATTTTTTGATCGCTTTTTATTACAATTTTTGGGAGGCAGAATGAACAAAGACCAACAATTCATGAGTTTCTTTTGGGGGAGGGGCGTTTATATTTGTGTGGTAAAATTGATAATGCAGTTTTATTCTTTGGGTCAGTACGATTACAGTAATATCTCATTTATATCATTTTTTTATGTTTTGGCGCTTTTATACAATAAAAACGATTATATATAAAAAATAATTATTTTTGCATCGCTTTATTCTGCGAGTTATAACTTTTTTATTGTTTCGGTGATGATGCTGTATGGCGGCTTTTTTTGCGGGACAAGATGACGTTTTCAGTGGTACCATGTTTTTTTATATCGGTCTTTTTGATCGCGTGTTATTCCACTTTTTGTTCGGCGGTATGATGATAAATCATTGTATTTTAGCCTTGTTTTTTTTTTTTTAAGGGGTTCACTAAAGTGGTTAACTAATGGGACAGTTTTATAGTACGGCTCGTTAGGACGCGGCGATACTAAATATGTGTACTTGTGTTGTTGAGTTTTTTTTTACATTAAAGAAATGAATTTATTGGGGAATATTTTTTTTTTTTTCATTATTTTAGGAATTTTTTTACAAATGTTTATTTTTATTTTTTTTACATTTCTACTTTGTCCCAGGGTGGGACATCACTGTGTAGGGTCAGATCGCTGGTGTTACAGTGTGCACAGTACTCTGTCACACCAGCGATGGCACAGGCACTGCTGCAGGCTTCCTCAGCGCCTGCTCTCAGCAGGCACTGAGGAAGCCGCCTCCCTGCAGGACCCGGTGGCCATCTTGGATCCGGGGTCCTGCAGTGAGGAGAGTCCCTTGGAACAGCTCGACACATCGCACTGTTCTGTGGGTCTCAGGGGAGCGCGCAGGGAGGGGGCTCCCTGTGCGCTCCTCTGAGACCCTTAGAACAGCGCGATCATGTTTGATCAAGGTGTGCCAGGGGTTAATCTGCTGGGAGCGGTCCATGACTGCTCCTGGCACATAGTGCCGGGTGTCAGCTGTGATAATCAGCTGACACCCGGCCGCGATCAGCTGCGCTTCCCTGGGAGCGCAGCTGATTGCATGGGACGTACTATTCCGTCCCTCGGAATTAAGTACCAGGTCACATGAACGGAATAGTATGTCCATGGGATTAAGGGGTTAAGCTGAAGAACCTGCAGTGCAGAATCTCAGTGATGAGGATGAAGACCCAAAAGTTGAGAATTACATTGTTGAAGCAGCTGACCAAGCCCCACATTTCCCATTATTATGAACTGGGTCTCCCATACTGTTTGGCTATGCAGTGAATGCAAGGACTGCTCAAATTTGCACACTCCCCAATCCCCCTTGGAAGAAACGTGGAGGGCCTCATAAAAAAATGTTCCTATTACAAAGAGTGGTTCTACAATACTTGTAATGCACATACACTAAGTGTATGGGCTGACAAACATTTCCCCCTGTGGGGTACACATCAACATACTGTGAAAACTTTTTTTTACGGGCATCATAAACACCCTAAAAAACAATAACGTGTTTTTAACACAGTTGCTGCTGGGAAGGTGCAGGTATTTAGCAGAAATATGGCTGACGAGTCGTTGAATGATGTGATCAGGAAAAAGGGCATGGTGACGGCAGGAATGGGAATGTACAGGATTAATAACAGGGGGGCTATGGGAGGTGTGAGATCCATGATCCAGCCTACAATGATTAGTTGTTTACCCACCACCAATTACCAGAATGCTTTTGATGCCCGTCAGAAGATAGGTGTAACAGATGCACATCTGAAGCTCGGCATAAAAGATGCCCATGAGAAATTGGTTGCCAAAGATGCATGTGTCCATATAAAAGGTAAAGTGCAAGATGCTCATGAGGTGCTTAAAGAGAATTGCACCGGCCATAACTATCAACTCACCCGTGGCTCAAGGTTCTTCATCTTCACCCATACATATTACCAAGACCATCCAAATTTCACAGCCGAAAACTCTTCCTTCAGGTGTAACAAACACTGTTAAAGGAATGGCAATAAAAAAAATAACCATGAACCTGGGAAACAACAGATTTCCTCTTTACAAGATATGGATGATGATGGTATTGATGATGACTTGGAAGTTTCCCACATCCCCACCAAGAAGATGAAGATCACAGCTGTCAACACTGTGCAAAAAAGGCCGGGAATGTCTGGAAATTCATTTTCTCTTGGACAAACTTTACCTCTTACTAAAGTGGTACAGAATGATGCATACAAAGCTCTCATGTCTACTCAGCATGAGACTTCGCCACCTTTATTGCACAAAAAGGCTCTAACCAATGTGTCACGGACACTTGTCACAAAGGAGGCCATTTCATCAGTAGGGCCCACTCCAAAATAGTCTGTCTTTAGTCCTTTAGAAGGCACAAAAATGACCATTAATAATTTGCATCCAAGAGTCTCAGAGGAAGATATTGTGGAGCTTTTCTGTGTACGCGGTGCCTTGAAGCGCACTTGCTTGTTGAGTTCTGGAGTTACAGAAGTTGTGTTTGTAAGACAGGAAGATGCAGTTGGTCTCTACAAAAAATACAACAACAGATACTAAATGGACAACCAATAAAATGCAATCTTCCTTTGAATGGTATTGTGATAAAATCAGACTAGCCCATACTTCTATTAAGTGACACCCCATTAAAGAAGGAAGGTGAATCTAGAACAAAGACAACCTCCTCCTCCTCCTCCAGTGTTGCCTAAAATTCTCCAGCTGAAGTTGATCCTGATACTACCTTAAAAGCACTTTTTAAATCCACAGGGTCATCAGTAGTCATCCAATCACCTGCATTTAAGATTAAGCTCTGATGACACCAACACAAACTGGAGACTGTATAAAGAGAGATTCACAATTCACATAAGGGCCCAGAGACTCCATTAAAAAAACCTTCATTTTTCTTCTTGGTTTTTGTTTAGCGCTGATGATCACCAGCAGGTAGTTGATGTTTGAAGGAGTCTCGCATCAGACATTGGACAATTAATCCTGTTCCGAGCATTGTAATATAGTTCACCTTCGTTGTGGGGAAGTTTCATTATTGCATCAAGAATTTCCATTTTCCCCTTCCTCTAGGATTCTAGACAAATACATTTTTTAGACATAATTAATGTTTCACACTGTAAAAATGTAACTCAGAATTTTCAATAGTAGGCCCTGCGGCTGAAGCATGTTGTGATATCTGTGATCTAAATACAGAGAAATGTTGAAGCGAAATAGATCACGCTAATGGTGATCTAAATAGTGAAATTTGTACAGAGGAATGTTATAACGTAGGACATAGATTGTGGTTTTCTATCAACTTTAAACATTTTTATTTAATGCTGGTAATTAAAAAAATAACTCTAGTGTTGGCAGGGCGCAGTGCCATACCACGACTATCTATTTGCTCTTCCTGTACAACCCTACAATTTTTTTTTAATTGATATTTATTTGGCATCATCTTTGGGAGGGGGAGACACAAGAAATGAAAGGTGAACTCTGGTGAGACCAAAAACACCCTTTTGCAAACAATAACTTCGCTGTTGCATTACGGAACACGTTTTGTTGTGAACACCTTTGATCTGGCTTCTGGGTTTGGGCTCCCTCTGGTGGTTGCTGCTGGTAATGGAGCTGGTCTGGCTAACAGAAGTCAATCACCTGAAGAGGATGATTGAGATCAGGTGTTACTGACTGGGGAGATTTAAAGGAGCAGCCTTCCCTTAGTGGTTGCCGGTGATTTGGTCTTCTTCCTGAGCCTTTTGGAAGTCAGCTTGTTCCCTGCTTTGTCCTGCATCTTTCAGATAAGTTATTTGTCTGTTTTAATCTGTGGCATTGTTCCCTGCCTTGCTGGTGTCTGTTCAGCTGGGTTCCCTGCGGGGGCCTGCGCTGGACTTAGTATTTTTGCATATGAGACGTGTTGGAATTTTTCTTAGGGTTTTTTTGGGGATTTGCAGACAGTATTCTTTCCTGTCCTGTTCTATCCAGACAGTTTGGGCCTCAGCATTTGCTTATTCTATTTTCTGCCTGTGTTTTGTACTTCATCTTTCTCACCGGCAATATAAGTTTGGGGGCTATCTAATCCTTTGGGGCTCTACTCCGGGGCAGTTAGTTTTCCCGTTTTTCTCTTTAGGCTTAATTATTTGGCTGTGTCGAGGCGTCTATGGCATTGTAGGTATGTCCCACAGTTAATTCTAGTTGTGTTGTCAGTAAAGGGGTCTGCAGTCTGCTAAGTTACCAACCTCTCTGGGTGTTTGGTTGCCTACCCTATTTTTCTATTATCCTCCTCGGTTACCGAATCATAACAAAGTTCACCCTGGTGATCTTATGGTGGTGTCTGAAGAGACGTAGACGATGGCCTCCTAAAAATCTTTGCCCAATTTAAAGGAGCGGGTGTCTTATATTTGTAAGCCCACACACTAAGTGTATGGGCTGACCAACATTTCCCCTGTGGGTACACATCAACATAATGTGTAAACATTTTTTTTACTGACATCAAAAACAACCTTTAACACAATAACGTGGCTGTTGCATCATGGACCACGGTGACCATGGTTATCTAGTAGTGCTGGATGATGAGGATGAGGAGAAAGAGGAGGACGACAACAGCAAACAGGCAAAATCAGGAAATGTATACCCATGTACGGGTGTGAAGAGGTGTATGGTAATACAGATCCCAAAAAAGACACTGGATTACAGTTTATGTTTCACTTCTATCATTCAGTGGTGTACGTAAGTCTGGCCCAATCCAGCTCTTGTTCATTTTTATAAGAGTCAGCCTCTCAGCATTTTCAGTTGACAGGCAGATGCGCTTAGAATTACACTAGTGGCACTAAATACCTGCTCTGACAAATCGCTATTCCCAAGGCAGGCCAGGACCTCCAAAGCGTACAGAGCCAGTTCATGGCACGTGCCCAGCTTGGATACCCAATTATAAGGCACAGAGGAATCACAGAGGATGTTGATACGGTCAGCAAGGTACTCCCTCAGCATCTTACAAAACTTTGCACTCCTCGTAAGAGTACCCCGCGCCTCAGGGCCTGTTCGATGGGAGGGTCTGAGAAAACTCTCCCAGAACTTTGCCAATGTTACATTACCTCAGCTGGATTGGAGTTGTGTCTCTCTCGCCTATACTCCTTGGTTGTCCAACAAACTATGACCTCTACTGCCAACGTTTTCAGATGGGAATTTTTTTAATAATTCCGAAACAAGGGCCCTCTGGTACTGCACCATTTTAGTAGACCTGTCTGTCTCTGGAAAAAGAGATAGAAAGTTCTCCTTGTAGCGTGGGTCTAGAAGTGTCACCAACCAGTAATAAATGACACCCAAAATTTTGAGAACGCAAGGGTCATGGGAAAGGACTACTGTGTCCTCACCAAGAGGATGACTGACCATACTTTCCTCCTCCTCCCTGTCCTCAGGCCATCCACTCCGAACAATTGGTATGACAGTTGTGATTGTAGTACAGTCTAGAGCGCGTGAAATTAGCTCCTGTTCTTCTTCCTCTTCCTCACTGGCACCCAATCCACATTGGGAGGAGATGAGGCTGGGCTGTGTGTAATCACCCTGTATGTTTCCTTGCTCCATCTCATCAATCTCCACCTGCAATGCATCCTCTTTGATTGTGAGCAGAGAGCATTTCAGAACACAGAGAAGTGGGCTGGTGACGCTAATTATGAGGTCATCGCCACTCACCATGTTGGTGGAGCCCTCAAATGACACAATTTTTAGCCCACAGATAGGTGAGGCGTGAAACAGAGATACCACACTTTAAAATATCTGGCCTGTATTTTGTTTTAAAACAACAAATTAGTGTCTATATCTAGTCTAAGACACAGCAAAAACAGTTCAATGGAGCAACAAAAATGCCAAAATTTTTAGCCCACAGATAGGTGAGTCATGTGATGGAGATAACAGACTTTAAATTATTTGTCCTCAATTTTTTTTCAGTAAAATTGTTTCAATAAGTTGGCTAAGGACCCCGTCACACTTCTTCAATGTCCCAGCGATCCCACCAACGATCCGATGTGGATGGGATCACTGGGACATTGTTAGCTGATCGCTGGTGAGCTGTCACATGGACAGACTCACCAGCGATCAGGATCAGCAAGCACGCTGGTATCCAGGCTAAACATCGGGTAACTAATCACCACGCGGTGCTTAGTTACCCGATGTGCACACTGGATACCAGCTTCTGTTGTATGCGCTGGGGGCTGGTATCCAGGCTAAACATCGGGTAACTAAGCACCGCATGGTGCTTAGTTACCAGATATGTACCCTGGATACCAGCTCCCAGCTTCTGTTGTATGCGCTGGGAGGTCGCTGATTGTTGGTCTTCCACTGTCACACGCAGCGATGCACACTGGCCATCGGGAGACCAACGATGAAAAAATGGTCCAGGCCATTCGACAACGATCAGCAATACCCAGCAGGGGGGCTGGTCATCGCTGCGTGTCACACTAAGCGAGATCGCTGGCTAGGTCGCTGTTGCGTCATAAAATTGGTGACGCTTCAGCGATCTCACTAATGATCTCGCTTAGTGTGATGGGGGCTTAAGACACAACAAACAAAAGTAAATGGAGCCCTCAAATCGCACAATTTGTAGCCCACATTTAGATGAGCCGTGTGACGAAGATACCCCACTTTCAAATATCTGGCCTGTATTTTTTTTTTCACAGCAAAATTGAGTCAATAACCAAGCTAAGACACAGAAAAAAAGTTCAATATACGCCTGAAATGCCACAATTTTTAGACAACAGTTAGGTGAGTCATGTGATGGAGATACCAGACTTTAAATTATCTGACCGGTATTTTTTTAAAAAACAGAAAAATAGTGTCACTATCTAGCCAAAGTCACAGCGAAAACAGTTCAGCATAAGCCTGAAATGCCACAATTTGTAGCCAACAGATAGATGAGGCTTATGACGGAGATACCACACTGTAAAATATGTGGCCTGTATTTTTATTTTTTTTACAGTAAAATAGTGTCAAGTACTAGGGTAACACACAGCAAAAACAGTTGAATGAAGGTCTCAAATGCCACAATTTGTAGCCCACAGATAGATGAGGTGTGTGACAGATATTCCATACTGTAAAATATGTGGCCTGTATTTTTATTTTTTTACAGGAAAATAGTGTCAAGAACTAGGGTAACACACAGCAAAAATAGTTGAATGGAGGCCTTAAAATGCCATAATTTGTAGTCCACAGATAGATGAGGCATGTGACGGAGATACCACACTGCAAAATATGTGGCCTGTATTTCTATTTTTTCACAGCAAAATAGTGTCAAGAACTAAGGTAACACACAGCAAAATAGTGTAAAGAACTAGAGTAACACACAGCAAAAACAGTTGAATGGAGGCCTCAAATGCCACAATTTGTAGCCCACAGATCGATGAGACATGTGACGGAGATACCACACTTTCAAATATCTGGCCTGACAAAACCCAGTGTAAATTATCTGCCCTGTAGCTAAATATTTTTTTGGCAGCTCAATATTTTTTAGCAGCAAAATGGTGTCAAGAAATTGTATTAGACACTTAAAAATTTTTTTACAGTATCACAAAGATGGCAGAATTTTCCATGCACTCAGATGTGATCGCTTGGATGGGCAAACCCATTTAAAATAGCTGGATTTTCGCGCTGTACTATAAAAAGGATCTGGCTGTATTCTGCAGTGTCAACAAGCAAATGGAAAAAAAAATTGCTCTGAATTGCTTTTGAATAAAATAATCAGGATTAAGATGCAAAAAAATTTATTCCTGGCCATTGATACCTGGGGCTATGTATATACGGTCAATATATGTAATAGGCAGCAGCAGACAGTAATGGAATGGACCCTCTTGATGTATGCTGTTATGTTTCGGTAACTGGGGAGAAATGGCAAAAAAATAGCAAAAGCGGTAATACACCAGAGAGGCTGGAACCTATTGGATTACAGTAACCTGAACTAACCATACAACTAGAGGTAGCCGTGGAGCGTTCCTACGTTGATCCTAGATGCTTCGTCACAGCCTGAGAGATAACTACACCTAAAGGCAGAAAGATGAAAGCTATCTGCCCCGGAGCAGATCCCCAAAGAAAATAGGAAGCCCCCAAACATGTAATGGCAGTTAGACAAGAAGAAAGCACGGACACAGACAGAAAATAGAATGAGCAAACGCTGGGGCCCAATCTGTCTAGACAGAAAAGTACAGGAAAGAATTCTGACTGCAATCCAACAAAAACCCTAACAAAAATACCAACACTTCTGATTGCCAAAAAACCTGAGATCACACGACCTCTTCCACCTAAATCAGATCTCTGGTGTAACAAAACACTATTCAGCAAATTAAAAGTAACAAAAGAGCAAAGCAAAAGTGCAGACACAAACGGAGCACAATTGCAGCGCCAGACCCCCAAAAGGGGACAGGCTGCAGTCCACTGCAGGCAGCAAACCAGTAGAGAAAATCAAACAGAGAAAAATAAAACAGCAAACACTTATCTGAAGGGGAGCAGGAAACTAGCAGTGCTTCAAGCCAGACCAGAAGAACAATTGATAACCGGCAAGGCTGCTGGGAAATCAGGCCACTTATATCCTACCATTCAGCGCCAGCTGAAGGCCATTCATTAATCAGTTCATTACCCTCAGCAACCACCGAAGGAAGCCCAGCTCAGAAGACGCCTCCAGCATATTCACAACAGTATGCAATGAAGTATGCCACATACATTGCCTGCCTGACGAGCAGTGAAAATCTACATATCCACATACAGTGTCTGCATGCCTTGCACTGATATGTATATACCCACATACACTCCCCGCCTACCTAGCACTGCAATCTATATACCCCGCAATTAGTCCTTAGAAGGACTGTTGATTTAGCTGGATTTGTGTATCCAATTATGGTATACCCACACTAACTTTGAAACCCCCAAATCTGACCCTATCTTGGCAGCAACTCTCCCTACACTATCTGATTCCAGAGCTGAATGTGATGAGCAGGGCGGCGTCAGGTCTGATATAGACCTGATGACGATGTGCGGCCAGCCAGGCACTGTAATGCACAATCAGCATGGCTGAGGCATTACAGTGCGTGGCACACAATCCCTGCATGTTGATTGGCACTCTAAATAGTGCCAAACATGCTGGGCAGGGACTCAAACTCCCGCAGAACAATCCTGGAAATGCTCGGCGCACGCCGAGCACCGCGAGCACAGCGATACTCAGGCGAGCACCGAGCATTACCGAGTATGCTCGCTCATCAGTAGTCAAGATCAATCAGGAAAGCATCAGTGCCAACTTTCATTCAAGTACAGCTGATGAAAATGATTACATCGGCAAAACAATCCGCTCTCCTGTCTGCCTGTCTGGCAGTCCAGTGCCAGAGGCAGCAAAGCAACCCCAAAACATCAGGGAACCTCCGCCATGTTTGACTGTAGGCACCGTGTTCTTTTTTTGAATGCCTCTATTTTTTTTCCTGTACACTCTATGTTGATGGTTTTTCCCAAAAACCTCGACTTTTGTCTCATCTGACCAGAGAACATTCTTCCAAAACGTTTTAGGATTTCTCAGGTAAGTTTTGGCAAACTCCAGCCTGGCTTTTTTATGTCTCGGGGTAAAAAGTGGGTCTTCCTGGGTATCCTACCATACAGTCCCTTTTCATTCAGATGCTGACGGATAGTACGGGTTGACACTGTTGTACCCTCGGACTGCAGGGCAGCTTGAACTTGTTTGGATTTTAGTCGAGGTTCTTTATCCACCATCCGCACAATCTTGCGTTGAAATCTCTTTTAAATTTTTCTTTTCCTTCCACATCTAGGGAGGTTAGCCACAGTGCCATGGGCTTTAAACTTCTTGATGAAACTGCGCACGGAAGACACAGGAACATTCAGGAGATGGACTTGTAGCCTTGAGATTACTCATGCTTCCTCACAATTTGGTTTCTCAAGTCCTCAGACAGTTCTTTGGTCTTCTTTCTTTTCTCCATGCTCAATGTGGTACACACAAGGACACAGGACAGAGGTTGAGTCAACTTTAATCCATGTTAACTGGCTGCAAGTGTGATTTAGTTATTGCTAACACCTGTCAGGTAAGTTACAGGTGCTGGTGATTACACGAATTAGAGAAGCATCACATGATTTTTCAAACAGTGCCAATACTTTTGTCCACCCCCTTTTTTAGGTTTGGTGTGGAATTATTTCCAATTTGGCTTTAGGTCAATTCTTTTTGTGTTTTTTCATTGAAGACTAATTAAATGAAGATAATAATACCAAAGAATTTGTGTTTGCCATCATTTTCAGGAAGAAACTGAGTATTATCTGACAGAATTGCAGGGGTGCCAATACTTTTGGCCAGCACTGTACCTTACCCTACACAACAAAAATCCATCTACCTACTCTGTCCTTCACCATCCTATTTTTCTACCATTATCTTTGGTCAGCCACACATTCCTGGCTGCCCATTGTCTTTTATAGCCATACTGTACTGCTACTGTTGTTGCTGTCCCTATACTGCCAGACATCTGCTCACCTGCCTTGCCTTATTTTTCACCAAGTGCAGCTTTTATTGATGTCAGTGTCACTGCCAATGCACAGCCATGCCAACCACCCATCTACTGGCTTCCCACTGTGTTTTATTGCTATATTGTACTTCTGCTGTGAAACATACTCTCTTTAGGTTATACAAACAAACAACTCCCAAAACTCTAATTTTGTGTACAGAAAAACATTGATGACCCATTCCTTCTTCACTTCACTTTGAAAACATCTAAGTTGTTACTGCTCCCCATAAAAGGGGATAATTTTTAGATAGCTTGATAAAAAGTAATGGTAAATGCTTAAATATTTTGACAATAGTGAACCTGCTGCGGATCACAAAAAAATAATATATTTTTTTCACTCCCAGTTGAAAAAAGTTCTTCATTTTTAAAACAGCTAACCTGTTCCTGCTCCATAAAGAGATGTTATGAACAGCATGTGAGCTGCCTCATTTAGCCAACAACCAAGCTCTTGACACTGCACAAATGAATAATTTTTGCACACACCATTGCACACACATTTGTACTGCCTTGTGTATAAACACCAGCAAGGCAGGCATGTGCCCCAAAAAGGATAATTATTTTGACAGGTTTTACAATGAAAATAGCCTAAAAAGTCTGTTGTTTAAAAAATGCTAGTGTCTACCACTCAGTTTTCCCTAGCAATATATGTTGAAACTTGTTGAGGCCACTTGTACATTAATAATAGAATTTCAAAAGATCTACTCATTTTTATTAGGGACCCTATGCAAAAAGGAAGGCGCAATCTGCAGATTTGTATGGTGCCTTCTGATTGTCCTTCAACAGAACATGTAGAATGAGAAGGATTGTGTGGTTGAATTTAAATGTCAATTCTTTTGTTCTGACATATTAAATTTCCCCAGAGGTGTTTAGTAGAGATGGGCGATTTTATAATAGTAAAAATGAATTCTACTCGATTTTATAAAATCTGTACTCTTTAGAATACTGATTTTATGTAGTTCGACTGCGCTGCCACTATTGAAGACCAGCAAATGTTTAATAAACAAAAATTATAATACTCACCTCACTGCTCACCCCTTGGGCCACATCTGCTGTTCGCTGTGCCCAATAAGATAATTGGTGCCTCATTTACCACAACCGCACACAGTGAAATCCAGAACTTGCTAATGTTAGGCCAGGACTTCTGGCCATGATTTGACCTGAGTCATCTCTGAGCATGCACATGGTAAGGTTGTCTTGGCTAAGCATAAAGATTCATATGGTTCTAGAGTGTGGCGGAGTAAAGAAGATGCATGTAGGACCAAATGATCGACAGCGAGCGGTGTGAGAGGTGAGCAGTGAGGTATTAATTGTTTTTTTTTACTTTCTACATCTTACAATTATTATGCTCTGTGGTCTTCTCAGAACCCAAAACATAATAAAGGACATTCAATTCTTGAAGAATAAATTCTCTACAAATCAAATTTTCTGGTAAAATACATGTGATTTGATGAATGCAAATCTTGTCAGATCTGCTCATCTCTACTGTTTATCAATGGATTCTTTCCACATGAAAGGACTTGCTTGACCAAGCGCATCTGTGTATGGAGGAGATGGTACAGATAACTGTCAGGTAAACAAATGTTTAGCCAACATGAAAGATCAAAGAAGTATGGGCACCTTAATTCCCACGAACGTGAATGGAAGAAGTAGGAACAGCTGCAGTCTACAAGTGGTATTCTACAGGGTGGGCCATTCATATAGATACACCTAAATAAAATGGGAATGATTGGTGATATGAATTTCCTGTTTGTGGCACATTAGTATGTGGGAGGGGGAAAACTTTTCATGATGTGTGGTTACCATGGTGGCCATTTTGAAGTCGGCCATTTTGGATCCAACTTTATTTTTTCCAAAGGGAAGAGGGTCATGTGACACATCAAACCTATTGAGAATTTCACAAGAAAAACAATGGTGTGTTTGATATTAACGTAACTTTATTCTTTCATGAGTTATTTACAAGTTTATGACCAGTTATAAAATGTGTTCAAAGTGCTGCCCATTGTGTTGGATTGTCAATGTAACCCTCTTCTCCACTCTTGACACACTGATAGCAACACTGCAGAAGAAATGCTAGCACAGGCTTCCAGTATTTGTTGTTTCAGATGCTGCATATCTTTTATCTTCACAGCATAGAGAATTGCTTTCAGATACGAGATGTGCAGCATCTGAAACAACAGATACTGGAAGCCTGTGCTAGCATTTCTTCTGCGGTGTTGCTATCAGTGTGTTAAGAGTGAGAGAAGAGGGTTGCATTGACAATCCAACACAATGGGCAGCACTTTGAACACATTTTATAAGTGGTCATAAACTTGTAAATAACTCATGAAAAAATGTGAAATTCTCAAAAAGTTTGATGTGTCATACGACCCTCTTCTCATTGGAAAAAATAAAGTTGGATCCAAAATGGAAAAAACCTTCAAAATGGACACCATGGTCTCCACCCATCTTGAAAAGCTTTCCCCCTCCCTATACTATCTATGACAGCTGACAGGCACGGCCAGCGGTGCGGTGACCCGTGGCGTCGGTCCCGCACCCACAGGGCTGTAATTGGTCAGTCAATCTGACTGACCAAACACAGCAGCGATCGGGCAGGAGATGCTGAAATTT
>JARQOD010000005.1:106100510-106177920 GCA_033576555.1 Oophaga sylvatica
CTGATAATACCAGGCCACAGCAGTCTGCATATCTTGGCTGATTAACAAAAATAGGGGATCCCCTCGAAAAAAAATTGGCGTGGGGTCCCCCCTATTTTTGTTAACCAGCCAGATGAAGCAGACCGCTGAGGCCTGGATTTTCAGGCTGTTAAGGAGCCAAGATCCATGGACCTTGCCAGCCTGATAATACCAGGCCACAGCAGTCTGCATATCTTGGCTGATTAACAAAAATAGGGGATCCCCTCGAAAAAAATTGGCGTGGGGTCCCCCCTATTTTTGTTAACCAGCCAGATGAAGCAGACCGCTGAGGCCTGGATTTTCAGGCTGTTAAGGAGCCAAGATCCATGGACCTTGCCAGCCTGATAATACCAGGCCACAGCAGTCTGCATATCTTGGCTGATTAACAAAAATAGGGGATCCCCTCGAAAAAAATTGGCGTGGGGTCCCCCCTATTTTTGTTAACCAGCCAGATGAAGCAGACCGCTGAGGCCTGGTTTTTCAGGCTGGTAAGGATCCAATATCCATGGACCTTGCAAGCCTGATAATACCAGGCCACAGCAGTCTGCTTAGCTTGGCTGGTTAACAAAAATAGGGGATCCCCTCGAAAAAAAAACGGCGTGGGGATCCCCCCTATTTTTGTTAACCAGCCAAGTAAAATGCAGACTGCTGCGGCTTGGTATTAAAAGACTGTCAAGGCCCATGGATTTTGGCCCTCAACAGCCTGATAATACCAGGCTACAGCAGCCCCACATTTGGCGCATCAAAAGATGTGCCAATTGTGGCACTTTACCCGGCTCTTCCCACTTGCCCTGTAGCGGTGGCAAGCGGGGTAATAAGGGGTTAATGTCACCGTTGATTGCACGGTGACAATAAGCCCGGTTAATAATGGAGAGGCGTCAATAAGACACCGATCCATTATTAATCCCAAAGTTATTAAATGTATAAAAAAAGACAGCAAGAAAAAAGTCTTTTAATGAAATAAAAGAGACAACACAGTTTTCATTTTTTTTATTGTACTCTCATTCCTGCGACGCCATCGATCTCCTGTAAAAAAAGAAAAAAAACAAACCAACAGTATACCACCTGTCCGACGCAGTCCATAACGACAGTCCCACGACGATCCAGCTCTGCTACATCGCAATGACAGGCAGAGCCTGTCATTGCAACGCAGCACAGCTGATTACCTGCTTCCCCGGCGGTGACGTCATCGGACTGACTGCTTTACGGCCGCGATTACCCGGCAGTCACTGCAGTTATCGCGAGAAACTGCATGTGACCGCCGGGGAAAGAAGATGGCGGCCATGAAGCAGTGCAGGACGTGACCGCCGGAGATCTTCTGCCAGGTAAGTGCCGCTGACTCCTGACAGACCCGACCGACGGACACAGACAGTGACAGTGACAATCCCGATTCCGGTATCCGATAAGACGAAAATATCGGAACTCGGAATCGGAATTCCGATACAGCTAATATCGGCCGATACCCGATATTTGCAGTATCGGAATGCTCAACACTACTGGAGACTGTATAAAGAGAGATTCACAATTCACATAAGGGCCCAGAGACTCCATTAAAAAAAACCTTCATTTTTCTTCTTGGTTTTTGTTTAGCGCTGATGATCACCAGCAGGTAGTTGATGTTTGAAGGAGTCTCGCATCAGACATTGGACAATTAATCCTGTTCCGAGCATTGTAATATAGTTCACCTTCGTTGTGGGGAAGTTTCATTATTGCATCAAGAATTTCCATTTTCCCCTTCCTCTAGGATTCTAGACAAATACATTTTTTAGACATAATTAATGTTTCACACTGTAAAAATGTAACTCAGAATTTTCAATAGTAGGCCCTGCGGCTGAAGCATGTTGTGATATCTGTGATCTAAATACAGAGAAATGTTGAAGCGAAATAGATCACGCTAATGGTGATCTAAATAGTGAAATTTGTACAGAGGAATGTTATAACGTAGGACATAGATTGTGGTTTTCTATCAACTTTAAACATTTTTATTTAATGCTGGTAATTAAAAAAATAACTCTAGTGTTGGCAGGGCGCAGTGCCATACCACGACTATCTATTTGCTCTTCCTGTACAACCCTACAATTTTTTTTTAATTGATATTTATTTGGCATCATCTTTGGGAGGGGGAGACACAAGAAATGAAAGGTGAACTCTGGTGAGACCAAAAACATCCTTTTGCAAACAATAACTTCGCTGTTGCATTACGGAACACGTTTTGTTGTGAACACCTTTGATCTGGCTTCTGGGTTTGGGCTCCCTCTGGTGGTTGCTGCTGGTAATGGAGCTGGTCTGGCTAACAGAAGTCAATCACCTGAAGAGGATGATTGAGATCAGGTGTTACTGACTGGGGAGATTTAAAGGAGCAGCCTTCCCTTAGTGGTTGCCGGTGATTTGGTCTTCTTCCTGAGCCTTTTGGAAGTCAGCTTGTTCCCTGCTTTGTCCTGCATCTTTCAGATAAGTTATTTGTCTGTTTTAATCTGTGGCATTGTTCCCTGCCTTGCTGGTGTCTGTTCAGCTGGGTTCCCTGTGGGGGCCTGCGCTGGACTTAGTATTTTTGCATATGAGACGTGTTGGAATTTTTCTTAGGGTTTTTTTGGGGATTTGCAGACAGTATTCTTTCCTGTCCTGTTCTATCCAGACAGTTTGGGCCTCAGCATTTGCTTATTCTATTTTCTGCCTGTGTTTTGTACTTCATCTTTCTCACCGGCAATATAAGTTTGGGGGCTATCTAATCCTTTGGGGCTCTACTCCGGGGCAGTTAGTTTTCCCGTTTTTCTCTTTAGGCTTAATTAATTCTTTGGCTGTGTCGAGGCGTCTATGGCATTGTAGGTATGTCCCACAGTTAATTCTAGTTGTGTTGTCAGTAAAGGGGTCTGCAGTCTGCTAAGTTACCAACCTCTCTGGGTGTTTGGTTGCCTACCCTATTTTTCTATTATCCTCCTCGGTTACCGAATCATAACAAAGTTCACCCTGGTGATCTTATGGTGGTGTCTGAAGAGACGTAGACGATGGCCTCCTAAAAATCTTTGCCCAATTTAAAGGAGCGGGTGTCTTATATTTGTAAGCCCACACACTAAGTGTATGGGCTGACCAACATTTCCCCCTGTGGGTACACATCAACATAATGTGTAAACATTTTTTTTACTGACATCAAAAACAACCTTTAACACAATATCGTGGCTGTTGCATCATGGACCACGGTGACCATGGTTATCTAGTAGTGCTGGATGATGAGGATGAGGAGAAAGAGGAGGACGACAACAGCAAACAGGCAAAATCAGGAAATGTATACCCATGTACGGGTGTGAAGAGGTGTATGGTAATACAGATCCCAAAAAAGACACTGGATTACAGTTTATGTTTCACTTCTATCATTCAGTGGTGTACGTAAGTCTGGCCCAATCCAGCTCTTGTTCATTTTTATAAGAGTCAGCCTCTCAGCATTTTCAGTTGACAGGCAGATGCGCTTAGAATTACACTAGTGGCACTAAATACCTGCTCTGACAAATCGCTATTCCCAAGGCAGGCCAGGACCTCCAAAGCGTACAGAGCCAGTTCATGGCACGTGCCCAGCTTGGATACCCAATTATAAGGCACAGAGGAATCACAGAGGATGTTGATATGGTCAGCAAGGTACTCCCTCAGCATCTTACAAAACTTTGCACTCCTCGTAAGAGTACCCCGCGCCTCAGGGCCTGTTCGATGGGAGGGTCTGAGAAAACTCTCCCAGAACTTTGCCAATGTTACATTACCTCAGCTGGATTGGAGTTGTGTCTCTCTCGCCTATACTCCTTGGTTGTCCAACAAACTATGACCTCTACTGCCAACGTTTTCAGATGGGAATTTTTTTAATAATTCCGAAACAAGGGCCCTCTGGTACTGCACCATTTTAGTAGACCTGTCTGTCTCTGGAAAAAGAGATAGAAAGTTCTCCTTGTAGCGTGGGTCTAGAAGTGTCACCAACCAGTAATAAATGACACCCAAAATTTTGAGAACGCAAGGGTCATGGGAAAGGACTACTGTGTCCTCACCAAGAGGATGACTGACCATACTTTCCTCCTCCTCCCTGTCCTCAGGCCATCCACTCCGAACAATTGGTATGACAGTTGTGATTGTAGTACAGTCTAGAGCGCGTGAAATTAGCTCCTGTTCTTCTTCCTCTTCCTCACTGGCACCCAATCCACATTGGGAGGAGATGAGGCTGGGCTGTGTGTAATCACCCTGTATGTTTCCTTGCTCCATCTCATCAATCTCCACCTGCAACGCATCCTCTTTGATTGTGAGCAGAGAGCATTTCAGAACACAGAGAAGTGGGCTGGTGACGCTAATTATGAGGTCATCGCCACTCACCATGTTGGTGGAGCCCTCAAATGACACAATTTTTAGCCCACAGATAGGTGAGGCGTGAAACAGAGATACCACACTTTAAAATATCTGGCCTGTATTTTGTTTTAAAACAACAAATTAGTGTCTATATCTACTCTAAGACACAGCAAAAACAGTTCAATGGAGCAACAAAAATGCCAAAATTTTTAGCCCACAGATAGGTGAGTCATGTGATGGAGATAACAGACTTTAAATTATTTGTCCTCAATTTTTTTTTCAGTAAAATTGTTTCAATAAGTTGGCTAAGGACCCCGTCACACTTCTTCAATGTCCCAGCGATCCCACCAACGATCCGATGTGGATGGGATCACTGGGACATTGTTAGCTGATCGCTGGTGAGCTGTCACATGGACAGACTCACCAGAGATCAGGATCAGCAAGCACGCTGGTATCCAGGCTAAACATTGGGTAACTAATCACCACGCGGTGCTTAGTTACCCGATGTGCACACTGGATACCAGCTTCTGTTGTATGCGCTGGGGGTGCTTAGTTACCAGATATGTACCCTGGATACCAGCTCCCAGCTTCTGTTGTATGCGCTGGGAGGTCGCTGATTGTTGGTCTTCCACTGTCACACGCAGCGATGCACACTGGCCATCGGGAGACCAACGATTAAAAAATGGTCCAGGCCATTCGACAACGATCAGCAATACCCAGCAGGGGGGCTGGTCATCGCTGCGTGTCACACTAAGCGAGATCGCTGGCTAGGTCGCTGTTGCGTCATAAAATTGGTGACGCTTCAGCGATCTCACTAATGATCTCGCTTAGTGTGATGGGGGCTTAAGACACAACAAACAAAAGTAAATGGAGCCCTCAAATCGCACAATTTGTAGCCCACATTTAGATGAGCCGTGTGATGAAGATACCCCACTTTCAAATATCTGGCCTGTATTTTTTTTTTCACAGCAAAATTGAGTCAATAACCAAGCTAAGACACAGAAAAAAAGTTCAATATACGCCTGAAATGCCACAATTTTTAGACAACAGTTAGGTGAGTCATGTGATGGAGATACCAGACTTTAAATTATCTGACCGGTATTTTTTTAAAAAACAGAAATATAGTGTCACTATCTAGCCAAAGTCACAGCGAAAACAGTTCAGCATAAGCCTGAAATGCCACAATTTGTAGCCAACAGATAGATGAGGCTTATGACGGAGATACCACACTGTAAAATATGTGGCCTGTATTTTTATTTTTTTTACAGTAAAATAGTGTCAAGTACTAGGGTAACACACAGCAAAAACAGTTGAATGAAGGTCTCAAATGCCACAATTTGTAGCCCACAGATAGATGAGGTGTGTGACAGATATTCTATACTGTAAAATATGTGGCCTGTATTTTTATTTTTTTACAGGAAAATAGTGTCAAGAACTAGGGTAACACACAGCAAAAATAGTTGAATGGAGGCCTTAAAATGCCAAAATTTGTAGTCCACAGATAGATGAGGCATGTGACGGAGATACCACACTGCAAAATATGTGGCCTGTATTTCTATTTTTTCACAGCAAAATAGTGTCAAGAACTAAGGTAACACACAGCAAAATAGTGTAAAGAACTAGAGTAACACACAGCAAAAACAGTTGAATGGAGGCCTCAAATGCCACAATTTGTAGCCCACAGATCGATGAGACATGTGACGGAGATACCACACTATCAAATATCTGGCCTGACAAAACCCAGTGTAAATTATCTGCCCTGTAGCTAAAATTTTTTTGGCAGCTCAATATTTTTTAGCAGCAAAATGGTGTCA
This sequence comes from Oophaga sylvatica, assembly GCA_033576555.1. Classification (NCBI taxonomy): domain Eukaryota; kingdom Metazoa; phylum Chordata; class Amphibia; order Anura; family Dendrobatidae; genus Oophaga; species Oophaga sylvatica. The sequence continues at coordinate 106,106,663 of JARQOD010000005.1, forward strand.
AGAAATTGTATTAGACACTTAAAATTTTTTTTACAGTATCACAAAGATGGCAGAATTTTCCATGCAATCAGATGTGATCGCTTGGATGGGCAAACCCATTTAAAATAGCTGGATTTTCGCGCTGTACTATAAAAAGGATCTGGCTGTATTCTGCAGTGTCAACAAGCAAATGGAAAAAAAAATTGCTCTGAATTGCTTTTGAATAAAATAATCAGGATTAAGATGCAAAAAAATTTATTCCTGGCCATTGATACCTGGGGCTATGTATATACGGTCAATATATGTAATAGGCAGCAGCAGACAGTAATGGAATGGACCCTCTTGATGTATGCTGTTATGTTTCGGTAACTGGGGAGAAATGGCAAAAAATAGCAAAAGCGGTAATACACCAGAGAGGCTGGAACCTATTGGATTGCAGTAACCTGAACTAACCATACAACTAGAGGTAGCCGTGGAGCGTTCCTACGTTGATCCTAGATGCTTCGTCACAGCCTGAGAGATAACTACACCTAAAGGCAGAAAGATGAAAGCTATCTGCCCTGGAGCAGATCCCCAAAGAAAATAGGAAGCCCCCAAACATGTAATGGCAGTTAGACAAGAAGAAAGCACGGACACAGACAGAAAATAGAATGAGCAAACGCTGGGGCCCAATCTGTCTAGACAGAAAAGTACAGGAAAGAATTCTGACTGCAATCCAACAAAAACCCTAACAAAAATACCAACACTTCTGATTGCCAAAAAACCTGAGATCACACGACCTCTTCCACCTAAATCAGATCTCTGGTGTAACAAAACACTATTCAGCAAATTAAAAGTAACAAAAGAGCAAAGCAAAAGTGCAGACACAAACGGAGCACAATTGCAGCGCCAGACCCCCAAAAGGGGACAGGCTGCAGTCCACTGCAGGCAGCAAACCAGCAGAGAAAATCAAACAGAGAAAAAAAAACAGCAAACACTTATCTGAAGGGGAGCAGGAAACTAGCAGTGCTTCAAGACAGACCAGAAGAACAATTGATAACCGGCAAGGCTGCTGGGAAATCAGGCCACTTATATCCTACCATTCAGCGCCAGCTGAAGGCCATTCATTAATCAGTTCATTACCCTCAGCAACCACCGAAGGAAGCCCCAGCTCAGAAGCGCCTCCAGCATATTCACAACAGTATGCAATGAAGTATGCCACATACATTGCCTGCCTGACGAGCAGTGAAAATCTACATATCCACATACAGTGTCTGCATGCCTTGCACTGATATGTATATACCCACATACACTCCCCGCCTACCTAGCACTGCAATCTATATACCCCGCAATTAGTCCTTAGAAGGACTGTTGATTTAGCTGGATTTGTGTATCCAATTATGGTATACCCACACTAACTTTGAAACCCCCAAATCTGACCCTATCTTGGCAGCAACTCTCCCTACACTATCTGATTCCAGAGCTGAATGTGATGAGCAGGGCGGCGTCAGGTCTGATATAGACCTGATGACGATGTGCGGCCAGCCAGGCACTGTAATGCCACAATCAGCATGGCTGAGGCATTACAGTGCGTGGCACACAATCCCTGCATGTTGATTGGCACTCTAAATAGTGCCAAACATGCTGGGCAGGGACTCAAACTCCCGCAGAACTATCCTGGAAATGCTCGGCGCACGCCGAGCACCGCGAGCACAGCGATACTCAGGCGAGCACCGAGCATTACCGAGTATGCTCGCTCATCAGTAGTCAAGATCAATCAGGAAAGCATCAGTGCCAACTTTCATTCAAGTACAGCTGATGAAAATGATTACATCGGCAAAACAATCTGCTCTCCTGTCTGCCTGTCTGGCAGTCCAGTGCCAGAGGCAGCAAAGCAACCCCAAAACATCAGGGAACCTCCGCCATGTTTGACTGTAGGCACCGTGTTCTTTTCTTTGAATGCCTCTATTTTTTTTCCTGTACACTCTATGTTGATGGTTTTTCCCAAAAACCTCGACTTTTGTCTCATCTGACCAGAGAACATTCTTCCAAAACGTTTTAGGATTTCTCAGGTAAGTTTTGGCAAACTCCAGCCTGGCTTTTTTATGTCTCGGGGTAAAAAGTGGGGTCTTCCTGGGTATCCTACCATACAGTCCCTTTTCATTCAGATGCTGACGGATAGTACGGGTTGACACTGTTGTACCCTCGGACTGCAGGGCAGCTTGAACTTGTTTGGATTTTAGTCGAGGTTCTTTATCCACCATCCGCACAATCTTGCGTGAAATCTCTTTTAAATTTTTCTTTTCCTTCCACATCTAGGGAGGTTAGCCACAGTGCCATGGGCTTTAAACTTCTTGATGAAACTGCGCAAGGAAGACACAGGAACATTCAGGAGATGGACTTGTAGCCTTGAGATTACTCATGCTTCCTCACAATTTGGTTTCTCAAGTCCTCAGACAGTTCTTTGGTCTTCTTTCTTTTCTCCATGCTCAATGTGGTACACACAAGGACACAGGACAGAGGTTGAGTCAACTTTAATCCATGTTAACTGGCTGCAAGTGTGATTTAGTTATTGCTAACACCTGTAGGGGCCACAGGTAAGTTACAGGTGCTGGTGATTACACAAATTAGAGAAGCATCACATGATTTTTCAAACAGTGCCAATACTTTTGTCCACCCCCTTTTTTAGGTTTGGTGTGGAATTATTTCCAATTTGGCTTTAGGTCAATTCTTTTTGTGTTTTTTCATTGAAGACTAATTAAATGAAGATAATAATACCAAAGAATTTGTGTTTGCAATCATTTTCAGGAAGAAACTGAGTATTATCTGACAGAATTGCAGGGGTGCCAATACTTTTGGCCAGCACTGTACCTTACCCTACACAACAAAAAATCCATCTACCTACTCTGTCCTTCACCATCCTATTTTTCTACCATTATCTTTGGTCAGCCACACATTCCTGGCTGCCCATTGTCTTTTATAGCCATACTGTACTGCTACTGTTGTTGCTGTCCCTATACTGCCAGACATCTGCTCACCTGCCTTGCCTTATTTTTCACCAAGTGCAGCTTTTATTGATGTCAGTGTCACTGCCAATGCACAGCCATGCCAACCACCCATCTACTGGCTTCCCACTGTGTTTTATTGCTATATTGTACTTCTGCTGTGAAACATACTCTCTTTAGGTTATACAAACAAACAACTCCCAAAACTCTAATTTTGTGTACAGAAAAACATTGATGACCCATTCCTTCTTCACTTCACTTTGAAAACATCTAAGTTGTTACTGCTCCCCATAAAAGGGGATAATTTTTAGATAGCTTGATAAAAAGTAATGGTAAATGCTTAAATATTTTGACAATAGTGAACCTGCTGCGGATAACAAAAAAATAATATATTTTTTTCACTCCCAGTTGAAAAAAGTTCTTCATTTTTAAAACAGCTAACCTGTTCCTGCTCCATAAAGAGATGTTATGAACAGCATGTGAGCTGCCTCATTTAGCCAACAACCAAGCTCTTGACACTGCACAAATGAATAATTTTTGCACACACCATTGCACACACATTTGTACTGCCTTGTGTATAAACACCAGCAAGGCAGGCATGTGCCCCAAAAAAGATAATTATTTTGACAGGTTTTACAATGAAAATAGCCTAAAAAGTCTGTTGTTTAAAAAATGCTAGTGTCTACCACTCAGTTTTCCCTAGCAATATATGTTGAAACTTGTTGAGGCCACTTGTACATTAATAATAGAATTTCAAAAGATCTACTCATTTTTATTAGGGACCCTATGCAAAAAGGAAGGCGCAATCTGCAGATTTGTATGGTGCCTTCTGATTGTCCTTCAACAGAACATGTAGAATGAGAAGGATTGTGTGGTTGAATTTAAATGTCAATTCTTTTGTTCTGACATATTAAATTTCCCCAGAGGTGTTTAGTAGAGATGGGCGATTTTATAATAGTAAAAATGAATTCTACTCAATTTTATAAAATCTGTACTCTTTAGAATACTGATTTTATGTAGTTCGACTGCGCTGCCACTATTGAAGACCAGCAAATGTTTAATAAACAAAAATTATAATACTCACCTCACTGCTCACCCCTTGGGCCACATCTGCTGTTCGCTGTGCCCAATAAGATAATTGGTGCCTCATTTACCACAACCGCACACAGTGAAATCCAGAACTTGCTAATGTTAGGCCAGGACTTCTGGCCATGATTTGACCTGAGTCATCTCTGAGCATGCACATGGTAAGGTTGTCTTGGCTAAGCATAAAGATTCATATGGTTCTAGAGTGTGGCGGAGTAAAGAAGATGCATGTAGGACCAAATGATCGACAGCGAGCGGTGTGAGAGGTGAGCAGTGAGGTATTAATTGTTTTTTTTTACTTTCTACATCTTACAATTATTATGCTCTGTGGTCTTCTCAGAACCCAAAACATAATAAAGGACATTCAATTCTTGAAGAATAAATTCTCTACAAATCAAATTTTCTGGTAAAATACATGTGATTTGATGAATGCAAATCTTGTCAGATCTGCTCATCTCTACTGTTTATCAATGGATTCTTTCCACATGAAAGGACTTGCTTGACCAAGCACATCTGTGTATGGAGGAGATGGTACAGATAACTGTCAGGTAAACAAATGTTTAGCCAACATGAAAGATCAAAGAAGTATGGGCACCTTAATTCCCAGGAACGTGAATGGAAGAAGTAGGAACAGCTGCAGTCTACAAGTGGTATTCTACAGGGTGGGCCATTCATATAGATACACCTAAATAAAATGGGAATGATTGGTGATATGAATTTCCTGTTTGTGGCACATTAGTATGTGGGAGGGGGAAAACTTTTCAAGATGGGTGGTTACCATGGTGGCCATTTTGAAGTCGGCCATTTTGGATCCAACTTTATTTTTTCCAAAGGGAAGAGGGTCATGTGACACATCAAACCTATTGAGAATTTCACAAGAAAAACAATGGTGTGTTTGATATTAACGTAACTTTATTCTTTCATGAGTTATTTACAAGTTTATGACCAGTTATAAAATGTGTTCAAAGTGCTGCCCATTGTGTTGGATTGTCAATGTAACCCTCTTCTCCCACTCTTGACACACTGATAGCAACACTGCAGAAGAAATGCTAGCACAGGCTTCCAGTATTTGTTGTTTCAGATGCTGCATATCTTTTATCTTCACAGCATAGAGAATTGCTTTCAGATACGAGATGTGCAGCATCTGAAACAACAGATACTGGAAGCCTGTGCTAGCATTTCTTCTGCGGTGTTGCTATCAGTGTGTTAAGAGTGAGAGAAGAGGGTTGCATTGACAATCCAACACAATGGGCAGCACTTTGAACACATTTTATAAGTGGTCATAAACTTGTAAATAACTCATGAAAAAATGTGAAATTCTCAAAAAGTTTGATGTGTCATACGACCCTCTTCTCATTGGAAAAAATAAAGTTGGATCCAAAATGGAAAAACCTTCAAAATGGACACCATGGTCTCCACCCATCTTGAAAAGCTTTCCCCCTCCCATATACTATCTATGACAGCTGACAGGCACGGGGCTGTAAATTGGTCAGTCAATCTGACTGACCAAACACAGCAGCGATCGGGCAGGAGATGCTGAAATTTCAGCAACTCCTGCTCGATCAGTGCAGGAGCTTAGCGCTGCGGTGGCCGAGCTTCCTGCACTGACAGCCGGGAGCGGCGCCCCCACCGCCCCTGGCTGTCAACCCCCTGACTGGTGCGATCGAGCGCTCTGCCGGCGGGCGACTCAGCTAATGAGCGGTGCCGGCGCGGCTTTGGCGGGGGATTTGAATCCCGCGCCGCTCACAGCCATGCAGCACCGCTGCACACGTCATCTCGTTGCCCACGGTGTACGTCCTTGCTCATTGGTGAAAAAAAGGCGCCTACAATCGGCGAAACCCGACTTTGGCGAAAGATGGTGTTTTTGAAGTTGACCGACCTGTTTCGCTCAACCCTACTTATAACTTCCTAACAAAATTAAATTTTGGTTCCAAAATTGTGCTAATGTAAAGTAGACATGTGGGAAATATCATTTATTAACTATTTTTTGTGACATATCTTTCTGATTTAAGGGCATAAAAATTAAAAGTTTGATAATTGCAAAATTTTCAAAATTTTCACCATATTTCCATTTTTTTCATAAATAAACGCAATTATATCGAAGAAATTTTAACACTAACATGAAGTACAATATGTCACGAGAAAACAATCTCAGAATCACCAAGATCCGTTTAAGCGTTCCAGAGTTATAAGCACATAAAGTGACAGTGTTCAGAATTGTTAAAATTGGCCTGGTCATTAACCTACAAAATGGCTTGTTCCTTAACCCCTTCACCCCCAAGGGTGGTTTGCACGTTAATGACCGGGCCAATTTTTACAATTCTGACCACTGTCTCTTTATGAGGTTATAACTCTGGAACGCTTCAACGGATCTTCGCGATTCTGAGACTGTTTTTCTCGTGACATATTGTACTTCATGTTAGTGGTAAAATTTCTTCGATATAACTTGCGTTTATTTTTGAAAAAAACGCAAATATGGCAAAATTTTTAAAATTTTGCAATTTTCAAACTTTGAATTTTTATTCCCTTAAAACAGAGAAATATATCACACAAAATAGTTAAGAAATAACATTTCCCACATGTCTACTTTACATCAGCACAATTTTGGAACCAAAATTTTTTTTTGTTAGGAAGTTATAAGGGTTAAAAGTTGACCAGCGATTTCTCATTTTTACAGCAAAATTTACAAAGCCATTTTTTTTAGGGACCACCTCACATTTGAAGTCACTTTGAGGGGTCTATATGGCAGAAAATACCCAAAATGACACCATTCTAAAAACTGCACACCTCAAGGTACTCAAAACCAATTCAAGAAGTTTATTAACCCTTCAGGTGCTTCACAGTAACTAAAGCAACGTGGAAGGAAAAAATGAATATTTTACTTTTTAGCCACAAAAATTATCTTTTACAAACTTTTTTTTTTATTTTCACAAGGGTAAAAGGAGAAAATGGACAGATAAGGTTGTTATGCAATTTCTTCTGAGTACGCCAATACCCCATATGTGGGGGAAAACCACTGTTTGGGCACACGGCAGAGCTCGTAAGGGAAGGAGCGACGTTTGACTTTTTCAACTAAAATTGGCTGGAATTTAGATTGGATGCCATGTCGCGTTTGGAGAGCCCCTGATGCGCCTAAACAGTGGAAACCCCCCACAAGTGACACCATTTTGGAAACTAGACCCCCTAAGGTACTTATCTAGATCTGTTGTGAGCACTTTGAACCCTCAAGTGTTTCACAAAAGTTTATAAAGCCTGGGTGTGAAAAAAAAAAAATCAATTTTCCACAAAAATGATTTTTTAGTCCCAAATTTTTGAATTATCCCAAGGAAATTGGACCCAAAAGTTGTTGTCCAATTTGTCCTGAGTATGCTGATACCCCATATGTGGGGGGGGGAAACTGTTTGGGTGCACGGCAGGGCTTGGAAAGGAAGTAGTAACGTTTTGGAATGCAGACGTTAATGGGGGTCATGTTCCGTTTGCAGTGACCCAGATGAGCCTAAACAGTGGAAACCCCCCACAAGTGACCCCAATTTGGAAACTAGACCCCCTAAGGAACTTATCTAGATCTTTGGTGAGCACTTTGAACCCCCAAGTGCTTCACACAAGTTTATAATGCCCGGGCATGAAAATAAAAAATCCTATTTTTTTCCCACAAAAATTATATTTTAGTCACTAATTTTTTATTTTCCCAAGGTAACAGGAGAAATTGGACCACATAAGTTGTTGTACAATTTGTCCTGAGTACGCTGATACCCCATATGTTGGGGGGAACCACTGTTTGGGCGCACGGCAGAGCTCGGAATGGAAGGAGCACCATTTGACTTTTTCCAACCAAAATTGGCTGGAATTGAGTTTGGATGCCATGTTGCATTTGGAGAGCCCCTGATGTGCCTAAACAGTGGAAACCCCCCACAAATGACCCCATTTGGGAAACTAGACCCCCTAAGGAACTTATCTAGATTTTTGATGAGCAATTTGAACCCCCAAGTGCTTCACACAAGTTTATAACGTAGAGCCGTAAAATTTAAAAATCATATTTTTTCCACAAAAATGATCTTTTCACCCCAATTTTTATTTTTCCAAGGGTAACAAGACTCCAAAAGTTATTGTGCAATTTGTCCTGAGTGCGCTGATACCCCATATGTGGGGGTAAACCACTGTTTGGGTGCATGGCAGAGTTTGGAAGGGAAGGAGCGCCGTCTGACTTTTTCAACGCAGAATTGGCTGGACGCCATGTCGTGTTTGGAGAGCTCCTGATCTGCCTAAACAGTGGAAACCCCCATAAATGAGACCATTTTGGAAACTAGACCCCTCAAGGAACTTATCTAGATGTGTGGTGAGAACTTTGAACCCCCAGGTGTTTCACTAAAGTTTATAACGTACAGCCGTAAAATAAAAAATCTTTTTTTTTTTTACAAAAATGATTTTTTCGCCCCCAATATTTTATTTTCACAAGGGTAACAGAAGAAATTGGAACCCAAAAGTTGTTGTCCAATTTGTGCTGAGTACACTGATACCCAATATGTGGGCGAAAACTACTGTATGGGCACACGTCGGGGCTCGGAAGGGAAGTAGTGACGTTTTGGATTGCAGACTTTGATGGAATGGTCTGGGGTCGTCATGTCACATTTGGAGAGCCCCTGATGCACCTAAACAGTGGAAACCCCCCACAAGTGACCCCATTTTGGCAAACAGACCCCACAAGGAACTTATCTAGATGTGTGGTGAGCACTTTGAACCCCGAAGTGCTTCACAGAAGTTTATAACGCACAGCCGTAAAAATAAAAAATCTTTTTTTTTTTACAAAAATGATTTTTTTCGCCCCCAATATTTTATTTTCACAAGGGTAACAGGAGAAATTGGACCCCAAAAGTTGTTGTCCAATTTGTCCTGAGTACGCTGATACCCAATATGTGGGAGAAAACTACTGTATGGGCGCACGTCAGGGCTCGGAAGGGAAGTAGTGACGTTTTGGATTGCAGACTTTGATGGAATGGTCTGGGTGCGTCATGTCGCATTTGGAGAGCCCCTGATGCGCCTAAACAGTGGAAACCCCCCACAAGTGACCCCATTTTGGAAAATAGACCCCACAAGGAACTTATCTAGATGTGTGGTGAGCACTTTGAACCCCGAAGTGCTTCACAGAAGTTTATAACGCACAGCCGTAAAAATAAAAAATCTTTTTTTTTTTTTGCAAAAATGATTTTTTTCGCCCCAATATTTTATTTTTACAAGGGTAACAGGAGAAATTGGACCCCAAAAGTTGTTGCCCAATTTGTCCTGAGTACGCTGATACCCAATATGTGGGAGAAAACTACTGTATGGGTACACGTTGGGGCTCGGAAGGGAAGTAGTGACGTTTTGGATTGCAGACTTTGATGGAATGGTCTGGGGGCGTCATGTCGCATTTGGAGAGCCCCTGATGCGCCTAAACAGTGGAAATCCCCAACAAGTGACCCCATTTTGGAAAATAGACCCCACAAGGAACTTATCTAGGTGTGTGGTGAGCGCTATGAAGCCCAAGTGCTTCACAGAAGTTTATAATGTACAGCCGTAAAAAACAAAAAAATATTTTTTTTTGTACAAAAATGATATTTTCGCCCCCAGTTTTTTATTTTCCCAAGGGTAACAGAAGAAATAGGACAAATTGCACAATAACTCTTGGGGTCCAGAGTACGCTGATACCCCATATGTGGGGATAAACTACTGTTTGGAAGCATGGCAGAGCTCAGAAGTGAAGGAGCACCGTTTGACTTTTTCAACGCAGAATTGGCTGGAATTGAGATCAGACGCCATGTCACATTTGGAGAGCCCCTGATGTGCCTAAACAGCGGAAACCCCCCAATTCTAACTCCAACCCTAACCCCAACACACCCCTAACCCTAGTCCCAACCCTAACCACAAACCTAACCCTAACACACCCCTAATCCCAACCCTAACCCTAATCCTAACTTTAGCGCCAACCCTAACTTTAGCCGCAACCCTAACCCTAACCCTAATGGGAAAATGGAAATAAATACATTTTTTTAATTTTATTATTTTTCCCTAACTAAGGGGGTGATAAAGGGGGGTTTGATTTACTATTTATAGCGGGTTTTTATTATTGGCAGCTGTCACGCTAAAAGACGCTTTTTATTGCAAAAATAGTTTTTTGCATCGCCACATTTTGAGAGCTATAATTTTTGCATATTTTGGCCCACAGAGTCATGTGAGGTCTTATTTTTTGCGGTACGAGTTGACGTTTTTATTTGTACTATTTTTGAGCAGGTGACATTTTTTGATCGCTTTTTATTTCGATTTTTGGGAGGTTAGAATGAACAAAAATCAGCAATTCATGAATTTCTTTTGGGGGAGGCGTTTTTATTGTTCCGCGTGTGGTAAAATTGATAAAGTAGTTTTATTCTTCGGGTCAGTACGATTATGGCGATACCTCATTTATATCATTTTTTTATGTTTTGGCGCTTTTATAGAATAAAAACAATTTTATATAAAAAATAATTATTTTTGCATCGCTTTATTCTGTGAGCTATAACTTTTTTATTTTTTCGCTGATGATGCTGTATGGTAGCTCGTTTTTTGCGGGACAAGATGACATTTTCAGCGGTCCCATGTTTATTTATATCGGTCTTTTTGATGCGCGTTATTCCAATTTTTGTTCGGCGGTATGATGATAAAGCATTGATTTTTTGCTACTTTTTTTTTTTTTTAAGGGGTTCACTAAAGGGGTTAACTAGTGGGACAGTTTTATAGGGGGGTCGTTACGGACGCGGCGATACCAAATATGTGTACTTTTATTGTTTTGTTTTTTTATTTACAGGAAGAAATGAATTTATTGGGGAATATTTTTTTTTTTTTATTATTATTTTGGATTTTTTTTTATAACAGTTTATTTTTATTTTTTTAACTTTTTTACTTTGTTCCAGGGTGGGAATCACTGTATTTTATCAAATCGCTGGTGTGACAGTGTGCACAGCACACTGTCACACCAGCGATCGCTCAGGCAGTGCAGCAGGCTTCTCAGTGCCTGCTCTCAGCAGGCACTGAGGAAGCCGCCTCCCTCCAGGACCCCGGCGCCATCTTGGATCCGGGTCCTGGGAGGGAGGAAGCCCTCAGAACAGCGCAATCACATCGCGCTGGTCTGAGGGTCTCAGGGGGGCGCGCAGGGAGCCCCCACCCTGCACGATCCTCCCCTGTGCCCCCAGTACACCGCGATCATGTTTGATCGCGGTGTGCTAGGGGTTAATGTGTCGGGAGCGGTCCGTGACCGCTCCTGACACACAGTCACGGGTGTCAGCTGTGATATCAGCTGAACCCGGCGGCGATTAGCTGCGCTCCCTCAGGAGCGCAGCTGATCGCCTATGACGTACTATCCCGTCCATGGGCAGAATGGCACGGGTTTTATGGACGGGATAGTACGTGTAATGTCAGAGAGGGGTTAAGGGGTTAAAGTCACAAAGCCAATTTTTATAGGGGCATCAGGCAGCATTAATCTTCTTAAAGGCCCAATATTAAACAGTTATACTGTTATTGCCTAGGCACAGAGTGGCTGGGCTGCCAAAAATTAGGAGGCACCCCAATACCCCTTTGATGAGACGTACAGGAGGGCCTCATGAAAAAGAGTTCCAATTATAAGAAAACAGGTCTCCCATAGTGTTAGCCTATGCATTAAATGCAAGGCCTGCCTTGCAGCTAAGTAGCACGCACCCCAATAAGCCTTTGAACCCAGGTACTGAATGGCCACAGGAAAACCAAGTTCACATTACTCTTTTGCCACTTCTATACTGTTAGCTTCTTCAATGAATGCAAGGCCCGCCCTGCATCAAATTGAAACGCACCCCAAAAAGGCTTAGAAGCGACCTAGTGGATGTACACAGGAAAATCACGTTCACATTACTCTTTTGCCACTGCCATACAGTTAGCTTATGCATTGAATACAAAGCCCAGCTTGCATCAAATTTAAACTTACCCAAAAAAGGCTTAGAAGTGACCTAGTGGATATACACAGGAAAATCACGTTCAAATTACTCTTTTGCCACTGCCATACTCTTAGCTTATGCATTGAATGCAAGGCCCTGCCTGCATCAAATTTAAAAGCACACCAAAAAGGCTTAGAAGCAACCTAGTGGATGTACACAGCAAAACCATATTCACATTACTTTTTTCCCACTGCCATACGGTTAGCTTCTTCATTGAATGCAAGGCCCACCCTCCATCAAATTCAAACGCACCCCAAAAAGGCTTTGAAGCGACCTAGTGGATGTACACAGGAAAACCAAGTTTACATTACTCTTTTGCCACTGCCATACTGTTAACTTCTTCATTGAATGCAAGGCCTGCCCTGCATCAAATTCAAATGCACCCAAAACGGGTTAGAAGCAACCTAGCGGATGTACACAGGAAAACTACATTGACATTAGACTTTTGCCACTGCCATACTGGTAACCTATGCATTGACTTCAAGGTCCACCCTGCATCAAATTCAAACACACCCCAATAAGCCTTTGAACCCACGTACTTGCTGGCCACCTGAAAGCATTCTTTCTATTAATTTGTTACTTCCATATTGCTTGGCTACACAGTGAATAATTGAGCCTGAAGACCCGGCAGTGGACAATTGCAGTGTTTATGCATTGAAAAAAAGGCCCAGCCTGCATCAAATTTAAACGCATCCCAAAAAGGCTTAGAAGCGACCTAGTGGATGTACACTGGAAAACCACGTTCACACTACTTTTCTCCCATCGCCATACTGTTAGCTTAAGTATTGAATACAAGGCCCTGCCTGCATCAAATTGAAACGCACCCCAAAAAGGCTTGGAAGCAACCTAATGGATGTACACAGGAAAACCAGGTTCACATTACTCTTCTGCCACTGCCATACTGTTAGCTTCTTCATTAAATGCAAGGCCCGCCCTGCATCAAATTCAAACGCGCCCCAAAAAGGCTTTGACGTGACCTACGGGATGTAAACAGGAAAACCACATTCACATTACTCTTTTGCCACTGCTCTACTGTTAGCTAATGCATTGAATACAAGGCCCTGCCTGCATCAAATTCAAACATACCCCAAAAAGGCTTCAAAGCGACCTAGTGGATGTACACAGGAAAACCACGTTCACATTACACTTTTGCCACTGCCATACTGTTAGCTTCTTCATTGAATATAAAGCCCACCCTCCATCAAATTCAAACGCACCCCAAAAAGGTTTTGAAGCGACCTAGTGGATGTACACAGGAAAGACAAGTTCACATTATTCATTTTGTTCTGTCATACTGTTAGCCTATGCATTGACTTCAAGGCCCACCCTGCATCAAATTCAAACACACCCAATAAGTCTTTGAACCCACATACTTGATGGCCACCTGAAAGCATTCTTCCTATTAATTTTCTACTTCCATATTGTTTGGCTACACAGTGAATAATTGAGCCTGAACACCCAGCAGTGGACAATTGCAGTGTTGATGCTAATAACCCAGCGGTGGACAATTCCAGTGTTGACACTGAAGACCCAGCTGTGGACCATTGCAGTATTGGTGCAAAAGACCCTGCAGTTTAAAATTGCTTTGTTGACGCTGAAGAACCAGCAGTGGGCAATTGCAGTGTTGACGCTAAAGACCTGCAGTGGAGCATTTCAGTGTGGAGCCTGAAGAACAATCAGTGGATAATTACACTGTTGAGGTTTAAGAACCTGCATTGATCAATTGCTGTGGTGAGTCAGAAGACCCTGCATTTTAGCATTGCAGTGTTGAGGCTGAAGAACTAGCATAGAAAAATTGCATTATTGAAGAATATTAACAGCCAACAAAGTTCACATTATTATGAAGTGGGTCTCCCATACTATTTGCCTATGGATTGAATGGAAGGCCTGCCCCAAACTTTGCCAAACCAAAATACCCCTTGGAAGAGATGTGTTAGAAGTCCTCCTAAAAATCAGTTTCCATTACAAAGGAGCGGGTCTCTTATACTTTTAATGGCCATACACTAAGTACATAGGCTTAAAAACATTTTCCACTGGGTGGGGCACATCAACCGACTGTGTAAATATTTGTATTTACGGACATCCTAAACACCCTGGCAAAACAATAAAGTGGCTGCTTCATCACGGAACACGGTCACCCTGGTGATCTAGGGGTGGTGTAGGAAGTGACGTGGAGTATGGCCTACGAAAAAGGTCTTCCCAGTTTAAAGGAGCAGGACTCCTATACTTGGAATTGCCATACCCTAAGTGTATGGGCTGACAAACATTTCCCTCTGGGGGTACATATCAACATAGTGTGTAATTTTTTTTTAGGGGCATCATAAACACCTTGGAAAACAGTAATGTGGTTTGCTACACAGTTTCTGCTAGAAAGGTGCAGGTTTTAAGTAAAAATCAGGCGGAAGAATCGTTGGATGAAGTGATCAAGAAAAGGGGCATGTTGATGACAAGAATGGTAAAGTACAGGATTAATAACAGCGGTGGCTATGGGAGGTATGGGATCCAGGATACAGCCTACAATGATTAGTTGTTTAGCCGACCCACCACCAATTACATAGCATGGTCAGTCGTCCTCTTGGTGAGGATACAGAAGTATTGACTGTTACCACTCTTGCACGCAGGGCTGATTTTATGTTACGCAGCCTTTCCCGTCACCCTTACATTTTAAAAATTTAGAGTGACAGGCAATACTGATTGGTGACACTTCTAGACCCACGCTACAAGGAGAACTTTATATCTCTTATTCAAGAGGTAGACATGTGTACTAAAATGTTGGAGAACCAGAGGGCTCTTCTTGCAGAATTATTAAAAACATTCCCATCTGAAAACTCTAGCAGCAGAGGTCACAGACACAGTTCATTGGCAAATCAACTAGTACAGTTGAGAGAGACACAAATCCAATCCAGCAGAGGCAGTGGAACACTCACAAAGGTTTGGGAGAGTTTTCTCAGACCCTCCCATCGCACTGGCCCTGAGGCGCGGATGACTTTCACAAGGAGTGCAAAGTTTGGGAAGATGCTGAGGGAGTACCTTGCTGACCAAAGCAATGTCCTCTGTCATTCCTCTGTCCCTTAAAATTTTTGCTTAGCAAAGCTGAACACGTGGCATGAACTTGCTCTCTCTACTGCGCATGTGCGCTGTACTCACGGTCATGGAGTGCACGGCACCTCGCTCTCTGCCGGTCACTGGGCACACAGTGCCTTGCTCTCTGGCAGTACCGCTTTTAGTGGTGTGAGCCAACGGGAACAGTCCTTTGTGGCGCCAGTGCTCTAAGGACGGAGCACGCTGCTCAGCCTCCTATGTGCTGCTTGTGCACGTCAAAAATCTCTGCTGTCATGCCTGCTTTCTCTTAGGCTGGCACCCCTGCCTCTAGGTCACGGGTTCTGTCTGCTGCAGTTCATCGCAGAGCAAGCCCTACAGTTGCATAGTGCACTGCCCCCTTGCTGCTCACATGCTTACAGCTGGGGACTCACTCCTGCTTTGCATGTTTTTTCCCACAACTTCCGGCCAGGTTCCCTTTCAAAACACGCCCCTCTTTCTGGGTAATTTGGCCTGTCTGTTCCACTATTCCTTCCCCCGGGAAACAGTGGACGCAGCCTTGACATTTTCGGACCCGGAGCAGCATAAGTACCCACATCCCCGTCATCCTGAGAATGTACATATGTGGATATGTGGCCAATCGGTTCTTTAATGCAAGCATCATAGAAGGCATGTTCTAATTTTCAGGAGCAAATTGTACATTCCATCAAGAACAGTTTCACTTTGAAGGACTTTGTGGCTTATATCAATCCACAAGGTGACACTAGTTTCATACTTCAAAATTTCGGTGGTAAATCATTTCCCAACAGATAGGTTGTGTATGTTCTGACTTCTATAATATCATTTTGGTGATAATTATTCATACCTACTTGCTTCATAATGTATTCATCTTCTTCTTCAAGGCTTCGGAATGTAATGTTGTAAAAGTGAAATCAAGTTGGTGAAGTGTGTGTTAACTGAAATGTGAAAGTAATTGTCATCTTATCTTTACTATTTCTACATTGCGTGTGCGGCTAACCACCTCATTGATCTTATTTTTTTTCTTTGGCAAGAAAGGAAACTCTCCATCAATACCACGTTCTTTTCCTATTAATTCATCATGCTGGTAAAGTAGAGGTGAGATTAGGGATCTACATAACATCTGTGGACTGTAGTCAACATGACACTTTGACAAGACCCACTGGGGTCTAGCTACCAATTTTACATAGTTTGTGCACAGCTGAACAGATTTGCGAGAAAATAAAGATTTGTATTCAATAACATGTTGGATGGATTGTCTAGTGCAGTATTTCCCAAACTCCAGTTCTCACGGACCCCACGGATCATGTTTTCAGGATTTCCATAGTGCTGCACAGGTGAGAGAATTCCTGATGCCTTGATGATATTTCCATCATCTGCGCAATACAAAGGAAATCCTGAAACATGACCGTTGGTCTGTGAGGATGGAGTTGGGAAACACTGTTAGTGGAACAACCCATATTGTAGAAGTCACATCTACAAACACCATGCTCCACAATTGACGCCTCTTTAAATACAGCCGAAATGTCAAAATCTCTAGCTTCTGTTAAAAAAACTGCAGGGGCTCCTTTTTTATGTCTTCATCCAACAAGTTCCGAATTAATAGGTGATGGATTGTCAGAATCAGGCCCAGGAACAAAAGGCTTCAGTAGTTGCGAATCCTAGCCCCATTCTCTTCCACATGCTCTTGCTCTGGCTCTTCCAGTCCTGATTTAATCTAGAAGTTTTTGCTTTCGTAATCCAGAGACAGAGTACAACACTGCCCAAGCATTCACCCTCTGCTTCTCAAACTTTCTATTTGTACAGTGACTGGCTATAGGCAGAAGATGATGATGGTGGTAGTAGTTGGTGCATTTAAGACACAGTCCTGAAGCAGCCAAAACGACTTGAAGCAGAAGTATTTTTAGGTGTATAGACCTAGGGTAACAGACAGCAAATACAGTGGAATGTAGGCCTGAATTGCCACAATTTGTAGGCCACAAGTAGCTCAGCCGTCTGACAGCGATACCACACTGTTCAATTTGTGGGCAGTATTTTTTAAAATTTTTACCCCTAAATAGTGTTTACAGCTAGGGTAACACACAGCAAATAAAGGTGAATGGAAGCCTCCAAAGAACACTTTGCAGCCCTCAGATACATGAGGCGTGTCACAGAGATACCGGACTGATCAATATGTCACGGTCTTTTTGTATTTTTTACACCAAAAAACTGTTCTAAGCTACGGTAACACACAGCAAAAAAAGCTGAAGGGAAGGCTCAAAAGCACACTTTTGAGCCCTCAGATAGATGAGGCGTGCCACTGAGATACCAGACTGTTCAATATGAGGCCGTTTTTTTTTTGTTTTTTTTAGGACAAAATTGTGTATACTAGACCTAGGGTAACAGACAGAAAAAAAGAGCAAGGTAGGCCTGAAAAACAACTATTTGTAGAGCACAGATACAACTGGTGTCTGACAGAGATAACAGACTGTTCAATATGTGCCCTGGAGTTTTTTTACATTTTTTTTTACCCAAAATGACTGTCTAGAAATAGGGTAAGACACAGCAAAAAAGGGTATTGTTTCCCTGATATGCCACTATTTTTGGCACACAGAGAGATAGCAGTCTGACACAGATACCACACTGGTCACTCTATGTAGCCTGTATTTTTTTAGTTTATACACCAAAATATTGTACAGAATAGGGTAACAGACAGAAAATACAGTGGAATATAGGCCGGAAATGCCACAATTTGCAGACTACAGTTAGATCTGGCGTCTGACGGAGATAGGGCACTGTTACATATGTGGGATGGATTTTTTTTGGACCACCAAAATTGTGTTAATAACTAGGCTATGACACTAAAAAAAAAAAATTCTCAGATCTGATGCCTAGCATAAAAAAACAGTTTTAAATTGCTGGATTTTCATGCTGTTGTATTAAAATGACCTGGCTGTAGTCTGCAAAGTGACCAAGCAAACAATTGTAGAAAAAAATGGGGTCTCTGGATTGCTTTGTAATAAAATTAGCAGGATTCAGGTGCAAAAATAAAATAATCCTAGCCACGAATACCTGCAGCTAGGTATATATAAAATAGGCTGCACCAGACAGTAATGGACCCTTTTGAAGTATGCAGTCAGATCTATACACTCACATACAGTGCCTGCATGCTTTGCACTGATGTGTATATGGGCACATAGACTCTTCTGCCTATCTAGCACTGCAATCTATATACCCCCTAATTAGCCCTTAAAAGGACTGTTGGTTTAGCTGGATTTGTGGATTGAACAATGGTAGACCCACACTAACTTATAAAAGCAGAAATCTCTCCCTATCTCAGCAGCAACTCTCCCTACACTGTCTGAATCCAGAGCTGAATGCATCAAGCAGGGCGGCATCCGGTCTCTTATAGACTTGATGACGCTGTGTGGCCAGCCAATCACTGTAAAACCACAACAAAGATGGCTGCAGCATTACAGTGCACGGCAGACAATCTCTGCATTTTCATTGGCACTCTAAAGAGCGCCAAAATTGCAGGGTGGAGACTCGAGCTCCCACCGAATAATACCGGAAATGCTCGGTGCTCGCTGAGTACACCGAGTACAGTGATACTCGGGCGAGTAACAAGTAGTGGCGAGCACGTTTGCTCATCACTAATCACCAACCATTCCCATTTTATTTAGGTGTATCCATATAAATGGCCCACCCTGTAGTACCTAGAGTGAATAGAGGTTGAACATTTTTTCTTTTCCGTCAGCTTTACACTGCAAGCCTTTGCAATTGATGAATTATTCAATCTAAACCCCAGAAAGGAACCTAGCAAATTATCACCTCATTAGAAGACTGAATGAATTAAACAAAAACTGTTAGCAGCATTTATCTCAAGTCAAGATCAAGATCTATGCTGTCCATAAAGTGATGTTTGTTAAATCCAGTCTCTATGTCTTATACCATCAATGCTTGGCAAGAGTAAATATGTCCAGCATATACAGATTTATCACTGATTTATAAATGTGCCATGTAGACATAACTTAATTTGATTACTGTGGCAGTCTTTGAGCAATTTATGAATCGGAGTTTAAATTTATAAGTATTAAAACTAATCTAGAAGTCTCACTCAAAATTTATAAGCCATACGGAACGAACAATCAATAGCTTCATTATTTCTTGAATTTATAAATTGTGTAACCAAATTTATACACCTTGGTAAGGAATGTCTTACTAGTTACAGAATAGGGTGAACAAAAACAAAAAGAGTTGACATCTTTCATTAACCTCATCATTACTGTAGAAACTCTGAGAGCTTCCAATGTAGCATAAGTGGAAATTGTGCAAAAGGAATAGTTTTAGAATTTTCTAGGTTACCTACAGTACAGTATGTGCAACATTATGGCTGAGTAAAAAGTCTTTCTTAATACCTTAAATTCTTTGTGTTCTTTGTTGTAGATGTACATCATGGTGATGTTTTCTTTATCACACCATGCCATATATGTTAGAAGCGGGAAGGGACAAGGCATCTGCAGAGGATAAAAACTATTATGCTCAGCAGGGCTCCCATTGTAACAACCAGGATCACAGCAATGTGTGATTCTGGATGTTTAACTAGATGCTACGATGGCATCGACTACGCATGCAAAGACTTATACAACGAAAGATTGCACCCAATGGCTGCCTGTTGGGACCCCCAAAGTGATCGCCGGATGCTGATATGCTGCAACAACAGCCAGAGGTCTCAATAACTTCCATGTATTCCATATACACTAGTATACCAGATCCTGCAGGGGCCTGGGCCTGATAAGGCTGCCTGACAGTAATGCACTGTACTACATTAGCTGTACAGTTATTTATTGCTATTAACGGATTGCATGATCAAGTCCCCTTGTGGGGCTAATAAGTACAGTAAGAAAAAAAAGGTTTTTAAGAGTAAAAAAAATTAATATCCCCCCAAAAATCCCAGATTTAATAAAAAATTGTTTTATTTGTTAAAAAATGTTAAATAAACATAAACCTCAGTAAAAGCAACACATATTTGGTTTTGCCAAGTTGAAAATGACTTGCACTATACACCAATATATTACTTATTTTGGTCAGTGGTACCACAAAAAATAATTGCAAAACAATGCCAGAATTGCTTTTTTTTATCTCACCTTTCCAAAAATAAAAAGTGATCAAAGAAGTGATGAACCCCAAAATGGTACCAATAAAAGCTGCAGGTTAAAAATATACTTATTTGGTTTTGCTATGTCCATAAAAGTCCTGTTCACCAAAATATAAAATTAATTAACTGATAAAGTAAATTCCACAATGAGAAATAAAAATAGAAACAAAATTGCATTTTTCGTATCAATAAAATCAATCGCTCAGAGTGTAAAAAAACAAGCCCTCACTCAGGTCCATTGTTGGAAAAATTAAAATATTTCAGGTCTCAGAAAATAGCAACATTAACACGGATTTATTTTAACTGAAAAATTTCTGAATGTTTTTTACCACTTAAAAAAAAAATCTAAGCAAGTTTGGTATCACCATATTCATACTGATGTGGCGAATAATGGAACCAGGTCATCTTTTACCATATAATGAATGTTATAAAAATAAAACCCAAATACATTATTGAAATGTCATTTTTTTCACCATTTTATCCCATTTGAAATTTGTGTCCAGTTTTTTAGTACATTGTATGGTAAAATGGATGTTATTCAAAACTATAACTCATCTAGCAAAAAAAACAAGCCCTAACATGGCCACATTGATAGAAAATAAAAAGTTATTGCTCTTGGAAGAAGAGAAGGGAAAAATGCAAACATAAAGTGAAAATTGGCAGCGAATGCAAGGGGTTAATGAATGACAATTTTGAATACAGCAATTAAATATGTATTTTTAATGACTCTTATTTACTGAAGCAAAAGTTGTATTGTTAATGCACCATAAATATGTTAATATCATTTGGTTTATGTCGGCATTTTTTCACAATTTTAGCTTGTCTATTATAATGAACAAGCAACAAATAATTATTGATACAGTTAAGAAAATGTTATGAGGTTTTATTGGAAATAGAGCGACTTCCCAATTTGTTGTGTTGTACTAATTACTTACAAAAATATACAAGATAATGTCTAGGATTTAGAAAACATCATGTATCAACCAAGCAGAACTGTGTTTTGAAACATCTGCAATATTATGTCTGTGGGCTGAAAATCAAGCAAATTAACAAATAAAATTGAGTGCTCTGTTTCTCTACTACATAAACCTTTCACTGAGTCTAGAAGGTCCTTTTGATATATTGAGCTTGAAAAAAGTACATGATATTATATCATAAACTAATTGGATTTTCAAACCAGATTACTACATATTAGATACAATTAGTCTAATTAATAGAAAGGACTGTTAATGAGCCTAGTTTTTCAACCACTAGTCTCACAATCTACGCTTGTTTTTCAGTCTCCTGTGCTAATGTTAATATTCATGCAGGTATCCACACTACCCAGAACAATTGTCTCTTCAAATGCAGAGGTGTTGTAGACGTGAGAATTTATGGGTGCTAAGACGGCAAAGAAATTATCATAGTTTCCACAGCACAAGAGACAACAAGATACTGATGTATTTCAGAGCTGCACAAGAATATGATATAGGTGACATATCGCAGATGGTAAGATCTATGGGGGCTCAGACAGATTTAAATCACCAGTCAAGGAGATTTGAATTTAATCAATGTTTTTCATAGAAAGTGCATTTTCATTTTTAGAAATTAATGCTGTAACTCCTTCAGACATGGAGAAGCTTGCAGGAGCGCCAACCTAAATCTCAATTTAAGTTTTGTGCACAAAGTTGCATCCTATCATTTTCCTACTCATATCAAGTTATTATTTTTGTATTCATCAGTAGGAGTTTTTTCGAGCTACGAAAATGTCTGTAGTCACTGTATATGACTGCAGACTGCTGAATTATTACAGTGTGCAATGCTCACACTTTCAAGACCCCCTTGTATTTGCAGTCTTACTGGGTGCTCACATGACTGCTCATATGTTGTATGCAATTTGAATAGATTTTGAATAAAATATTGATAGAACTGAATGACAATCTAGTCGGCATGTGACCACAAATATAGAAGTCATATACATGGTGTCAGACTCCAGCACTGCAATGTGACAATTCTAATCACTGAAACACCATGCTAGTCTAATGGAGACCATGCAGGATGGCCACTATGTGAAAAGCTGCATGTGTGACTCCCAGAAGAAAAACACAAATTAGGAAAAAATATAAACAGATGACAAAAGGATATGTTCACTCTGTAACCATATTTTGCTCCAATCTATCAAAAATAAAGCTGTACAAAAAAAATAACATTTCCTATAACCATATGCAAACTTATGTATCTTAAAGGGGTTGTCCACTACTTTTACATTGATGTCCTATTCTTGGGATAGGGCATCAATGTCTGATCGGCCAGGGTCTGGCACTCAGCATCCCTGCCGATCAGCTTTTACTGTTGCCGGCGGTGGCGGCCACTGGCCGGAAGTACTTACTTGCTGAGCTTGGCCATCTACTTGTAGTGGTCGCTGCAGGGTTCAAAACATCCACCTCCTATTCAATTCAATAGGAGGCTAATGTGCAGTAACAAGCCCCGGCCACTATGAGTAGATGGCCAAGCTCTACAAGTAAGTACTTTGGCTGGCGGCCGCTGCCGTTGGCATGGATAGCAGCTGATCGGCAGGGGTGCCGAGGGCTGTACTATGGCTGATCAGACATTGATGTCCTATACTAAGGGAGATATAGCAAATATAAACCTAGCACTCAACTTGGCTTTATTAAGTGTGATTTTATTGTAGTACACCAAATGTTTTGGTCCGTGAAGACCTTCTTCAGTTACTACAGACAATTAAGAAAACAAACAATTGAAAACCAAAACAAAACAATGTGACATACAGTATGTAGAAAAATAACAATAAATTATCATAAACGAAAGTATATACATAGCAATAGCAGCAAATGCTCATATACAATGATTACATAGATATACAGAGAAATGGCCAGTATACCGCACAGTTCTACCTAGCCAGTGATAAAAGAGTGTGGTAAAATAGGGTATATAGTATATTGAATAAAGGTGCAAAAACATACCGTACTTATCGGATAAGAGAAAATGTCTCCATGTGGGAAACAAGAGGGTTTTGCGCCGTTTCTATAACAGAAAATTATGACAGCCCAGTCAGTGAGTGAAACCTATAGCAAAAGCTACAGGAAAGGAAGATACTGTGGAGTCCTTATGGGACAGCCAGTGAAGCTACAAATAACAAAAGTACAGGAAGTGAATATGGCGTCAGCTTGTCAAGAAGGGGTTAAAACCGCTAGGTTTACTGATTATTAAGTGCACAATACCTTATTAGAACAGGGATTGGGCAGACATGCCACCAGACGCGGTATCCACAGTCTGTCTGACATAAGGGAGTCATGTGCACGACTAAAAAGAGGAAGTGGGCGGTGTTAAAAGGTTTACAGCCAACCGCTGAGATGCCATCAGGGAGGCCGGAAATGACCTGGTGAGAGCCTGGTCGTGCGTGTCAGAGCGCTCAGCCCTTGCGTTCCAGCAAAGGGAAATGCTGGGTAACACTTCCGATCATAAGGCTAAAGGCGTTATGGGGGGCGTTGATTAAGGAGGAGGGATAGAAGGGCGTCATAGACTGTCATATTGAGGCGTTCTTAGTGAGGAGATCACAGAGAGAGCGATGAAATCATATATCAGACAGGGGAGATGGCAGAAGTGAAAACTGGGTGTATCTGGAATACTGTCGAGTGACGGAATATTGCCATACCTTAGAAATAATGGAATTATATGCAGAGGGAAGTGATATTAATCATAATGCTTTATTATGTGGATCACGGTAATTGGAAAAAGAGTTAAAAGATGGTAATTAGCAGTGAGTGCACAATATACGAAGGCATAATCTACACTCAAATCCCTATGTAATGACACTAGGATTACTCAAGCAATTATTTTATCACCCAAAGTTTCCTTTGAAAAATATTCAACTTTATTGATATAAAACATTTTTACACATAGAAAAAAGATGCAAGGTTGAAAAAAGAGGGACAAAAGAGATTTGCAAAATTAGGTTCTAGGGGATAAAATTGTATGGTGATTTAAGGAATATGGGTTTTTGAGTTGTTATTTCTACTGGGAAGTCATTGTAATAGATATGTGAACTGATTTATAGATAAGGGTATTAAGGAATGGAGATTATTATTGTGTATTGATTTATATGAGAGATGCATTAGATACTTGTATAGCCATCTTAATAGATATGTAAATTGAACTACAGGTAGCCATATTATGAGCTATACTGGTCATTTTTGATATCGCAGTATATAAATCATTTCCATTATAGAGAGTTATGTGGTATATTGGCTTCTTATGGAGCAAATTATTAGCATACAAATTATTAACATATGTAAATCATTTCTATTATAGAGAGTTATGTGGTATATTGGCTTCTTATGGAGTAGATTATTAGCATACTATATCCATAATTGGGTTTTGAACAAACATACTGACACTTGACACTAGGAGCCTTTTAGGACACTGCGTGGACATGGTGCGCATGCGCTGGTTTGATGCGGGCTCGCGATAGTATAAGCGCGGTCTGGCACGCTGAGGTCATCTGCACAGGTCACATGATAAGTCATGTGCTGTGCGGGGATCTCACCGAGACCGCAATCATCTGTCTGCCAGTGGAAGCTCTGCGGAAAACAACGCATGCGCCGTTATGTGCCGCATCACTCACCGGGACACACTAATTAGGAGTTTCATTTAATAGGACGGCAGGGGTATTTAAAGTATGCACACCCTCTGCCCAGACACGCCCCCGAAGAAGCTGGGCGAAACGTGCGCGTCGGGGCAGAGAGACAGGACTCCGTTACACTCCGTTATAGCTGCGATCACACAGGTAAATCATGCATGCTCCTATGGTATGATTAATATTTGTTAGTTATAAGAGTTCAACATACAACTAACGGCATTAGTAAAGTCTAATAATTGCAGCATTTCTATTCCTATTGCATGTGGATCAGGGCATCTGAATATAGAGCCAGCACTCACACATGTTCCCATTAGGGACGGTAGGCTTCAGCAGCAATAGGTAAAATGGGGATATTATATGCTCATGTGTTTATTGGATAGGAATTAAGGCACTTTATTGCAGATCCTATGGTTTCTATGGGATTTGGGGGAAGCAAACATTATATACGTATTGGAGCATTGTATGTTATGCCATGCAGCATTTTTTACTAAAGGAGAGTCGTTTGTCCCTCTTTTTTCAACCTTGCATCTTTTTTCTATGTGTAAAAATGTTTTATATCATGTGAGACAGTGAGTGAATATGTGTTGAATGGGGTGTACATTTCACCTAGGTATAAGGGAAATGTGTGGCTTTGTAAACCTAGTGGTAGAGAAAGGTCACTACACCTCACATTCAGCACACACTTGCAGTACAAGCCTGAAACTACTCAGGTCTTAATTAGGAGACCAGAAGTAGGTGTCTGCAAACACAATCTGAGAGCTAGTTTAGCCTGGACACAGGGAGGTGTCCTGGCACAAGAAACAGTCTCCAAGAGTGTTAGAGCTGTCTTCAGCCTGGACACAGAGAGGTGTCCTGGCACAAGGAAGCAGTCTCTGTGAGAATGCATGCTGATGATTACTGAAGAGGAGGGGAGCCGTCTCAGTCTGGGTGCAGGAAGGACCCGGACACAGGAGTGTCTCTGTGAACCTCCATGCTGATGATTACTGAAGAGGAGGGGAGCCGTCTCAGTCTGGGTTAGAGGTACCCCGGACACATGAGTGTCTCTGTGAACCTCCAGGATAATGACTACTGAATAGGAGTGGATCTCTCTCAAGTCTGGACGTCGGGTGGACCTGCAGACATAAGGAGGAGTATCTGGGAGACTCCATACTGGTAACACATATCATATGTGTTGTTTTGGGCACAGACTGATAGAGTCTGGGTTCCTGACAGAAAGGGACATTACATAAGTGTAATTAGTGGCTAGACAAGCCTAGGTCTTTTGTTTATGCTTTGTTTTATCTGTTTGCTGTGGACTTTAATAAAACTGGTTGCGGCCAGTTTTTACCATAATTGCTGTCTGAATGAACTGTTTCCGTGCCATTCTGTCTACCCAGACAGCGATCTCAGAGCTAAACCCCCTGAAAGGCTACAATTGGTGGAGAATGCTGGGGCAGCGCAGGGCCTGGTACAGTTAGTGCTGGAGTGTGCATGCAGCACAGTGGCAAGAGACAGCATTAAAGGTGAAGTCTATTGAAATAGCAACAGAGGAAAAAAAAAAGTGTGTGTCAGCAGAAACGTCTGTTTGGAGCAGTCTTGGAGAGACAGTGGCCCTGATAGGGTCTGCAGAGAGAAAATGTATGCACAGCAAAGCTGAACTTGTTGTGAAAATGACTGTGGAATGTGCAGCAGCAAGAGAAACGTCTGTGGAGCAGTCTTAAAGAGACAGTATCCCTAATAGACTTTGCAAAAGAAAAAAAAAAAAAAGGGTGGTTGCACAGCAGAGCTGAATTTTTCTATGGAAAAGACTGTAGAGTGTGTATGTCTTGAGTGAAGACTGCCGTTGTTGAGACAGAGAAGTCTGACAGCATGGATGACAGCATGGAGGCGCTGTTTGAACAAATGACGCAAGTTAATGTGCAACATAAGACTGCTGTGATTGAGACAGATGAGTCCGGCAGTATGGAGGAGCTCATTGAGTACCTGGTCCAGGCCCAGCGAAGCATGCAGCAGAGCATGGAGCAGCAGCAGGAGAATAACCGGTTATTTGTTGAGCGGATGGCAGCACAGGAAAAGGATTTCGGTGCCGCGTCCCAGAGTAATGTTGTGAAGGTACCTGCATTGTCCGCTGTAAAGAAGGCGGTAAGACGGTCCTTGAAAAAGATGACACCTCGTGATGATGTGGAGGTATATCTCACTAGGTTTGAGAGACTGGCAGAGAAGGAGAATCTGCCCCTATCTGAATGGGCCATGATGGTCGCACCATATCTGATTGGAGAGCCCCAAAGGGCATATGCTGACCTGAGCGAGCAGGACAGCCAAGACTATGCTAAGATGAAAGTGGAGATTCTTACCCGGCTGGGTGTTACGGTGACAGCCCGTGCCAGGGGAGTTCGTGACTGGAGATACAGTTGGGAGTCTGCAGTCAGCAGGCCTGATTATGGAGTTGAAAAGGTGATAGTGAACCGCTACACCCAAGCACGTCCTGCTGAGGTACAGCCAGAGGTCAGACAAGGAGACCACCAGGACGCCAATCGTCTGGTCAGCCTGTTGGAGAAGGCCTTCGCCAGCAAAGACTGTCTCCGTGACCAGCCGTCTGAGAGGTCGTCACTTCAGAGTTCCCGGACGCTGAACTCTCGCGGTAAGAGCGTTCCAGCTGTTGGAGACATGGGGTATGCTGATAAGCGGGTTCAGGCCCGAGGGGACATGTGGGTGGGAGAGTGTGATGGACAGTGTTGGAGCTGGCGTGAAATTGCAGCCAACTGTCCAATAGAGGGGGAGCCTATGTGTTGTGATGTTGGCAGATCCCTCTCTCTCTGCGCAGAACCTGTGTGTGTGTCCACCTCAGCCGAAGAGACTGGACCACAGGGGTCCCCGGTGGTTGTAAATGACTGCCCAGCACAGGCCCTCTTGGACTCAGAGAGTCCAGTGACTTCCGTATGTGACAGCCTGATTGATAGGGACTTCATCCCTGATAAGCACCTGAGTATGGTGTGCATCCATGGAGACACCAAAGTCTACCCAGAGACTGCCGTGGACTTGGTCCCCAAACTCGGGGAGGTTTCATGTGAAGTGGGGGTAGTGAAGACCCTGGTGCAACCCGTTATATTGGGTAATGACTTTCCCCGGTCTAAGGATCTCTGGGGGAAAAATGTTTCTGATGGACAGTGTGATGAAGCTCCTATTGAGGGTGCGCAGTCCCGAGGGGCGGAACACAATGCTAGTGGGATGTTAAAATTATGTGATAATGATGATGATAATGCTAATGATGATGATGATCCTGATAATGATGATGACCATGAAAATGGTGCTGATGCTGATAATGATAGTGATGATAATACTGATCATAGTCATGATAATGATGTTGATAATAATGATGACTGTGATAGTGATGAAATTCCTTTGCAGGTGATGTTGGGAGACGAGGATGGTGGTTCTCGGGAACCGAGTGTCCCTGACTTGCCTGTGTCCTGTGACGGTTTTGAGAGTGAGCAGTGGCGAGAACCCTCTCTTAAAACAGCACAGGAAAATATGATTGTTCTAAATGAGGTTTCCCAGGAGCCTGACTCTGAGGAGAGGTTCTCTCATGTTGCCATAAACACTGAAGTCCAGGGAGAGGTTGTGAGTCAGCTCCTAGTACCTGAACTATATAGAAGTGTAGTGCTGGGGTTGTCACATAGTCACATACTTGAGGGACCAGATAGTGCAGTTAATATTGTGGATGACATGTTAACTCAGGTTCCAGATCAAGATGTGAATGAAAATGAATTGTATAACCCTGACAGTGAGCAGGATGTGAGTGAAAATGAATTGTGTGACACTGACAGTGAGCAGGATATGAATGAAAATAAAGGGTATAGCCCTGACAGTGAGCCAGATGTGACTGAAGAAGTAGAGTGTGGGACGGACGGTGGGGCTTCTGGGCATGTCTTGCCAGAAGAGCCTGAAAGTGGGGAACTGGAGAAAAGTGAAAAACCCCCTATACCTTCTGTGACAGCTGGTGACACAGGGTCAGTGTACCAGGGACAGGAGGTACGTGAGTTTCTGAGGAAGAGTCAGCAGAAGTGTTCTGATGTGTCGGGTCGTACTTCTCTGGCCAGGCACTATATCGAAAATGAGCCCGGCCCTAAGGTCAAGATGAAACCGTGCAGGGTACCCGAGGCCCGCAGAGAGTATAGGCCTGGGAGGGTACAGGGTAGTGCGGATGCTTCAGATAAAGAGAAAGCTGATGTTGGCTATGACTCAGGTGAAGATACAAGTGACAGTGGTGGAGATGAAGCTGGTGAGGGCCATGACTGGTCCGGAGTTCACTGTCTCTGTTGGATTGTTGACCAGCCCTCCGGTCTGGATGACCAGCCCTCCGGTCTGGAGAAGAGGGAGGGGATATGTGAGACAGTGAGTGAATATGTGTTGAATGGGGTGTACATTTCACCTAGGTATAAGGGAAATGTGTGGCTTTGTAAACCTAGTGGTAGAGAAAGGTCACTACACCTCACATTCAGCACACACTTGCAGCACAAGCCTGAAACTACTCAGGTCTTAATTAGGAGACCAGAAGTAGGTGTCTGCAAACACAATCTGAGAGCTAGTTTAGCCTGGACACAGGGAGGTGTCCTGGCACAAGAAACAGTCTCCAAGAGTGTTAGAGCTGTCTTCAGCCTGGACACAGAGAGGTGTCCTGGCACAAGGAAGCAGTCTCTGTGAGAATGCATGCTGATGATTACTGAAGAGGAGGGGAGCCGTCTCAGTCTGGGTGCAGGAAGGACCCCGGACACAGGAGTGTCTCTGTGAACCTCCATGCTGATGATTACTGAAGAGGAGGGGAGCCGTCTCAGTCTGGGTTA
Source organism: Oophaga sylvatica (assembly GCA_033576555.1). NCBI lineage: Eukaryota > Metazoa > Chordata > Amphibia > Anura > Dendrobatidae > Oophaga > Oophaga sylvatica. The sequence goes on from JARQOD010000005.1 coordinate 106,136,344, forward strand.
GAGGTACCCCGGACACATGAGTGTCTCTGTGAACCTCCAGGATAATGACTACTGAATAGGAGTGGATCTCTCTCAAGTCTGGACGTCGGGTGGACCTTCAGACATAAGGAGGAGTATCTGGGAGACTCCATACTGGTAACATATATCATATGTGTTGTTTTGGGCACAGACTGATAGAGTCTGGGTTCCTGATAGAAAGGGACATTACATAAGTGTAATTAGTGGCTAGACAAGCCTAGGTCTTTTGTTTATGCTTTGTTTTATCTGTTTGCTGTGGACTTTAATAAAACTGGTTGCGGCCAGTTTTTACCATAATTGCTGTCTGAATGAACTGTTTCCGTGCCATTCTGTCTACCCAGACAGCGATCTCAGAGCTAAACCCCCTGAAAGGCTACAATAAATAAAGTTGAATATTTTTCAAAGGAAACTTTGGGTGATAAAATAATTGCTTGAGTAATCCTAGTGTCATTACATAGGGATTTGAGTGTTGAATGAATATACAAGCATAATATTATTTATTGGCACCAATCTGTGGATGAAGGCATAATCTAGCAGAGGGTGATTGTGCCTAGTCCCCATAGGATAATGCATAGGTGATGGTGATATCCATTTCGCACAATAATAAAGATGGCTCTATAAAAGAGAAAAGAGAAGTATTAGTCATAGGGCAAATAACCAGGCCATGTAAAACCAATGAGAGGTCACACACTGGGATAAAGAACAATATATTACAACGACAGATTAAATATGTTTGCACATCACATAAATGCTGACAGTTCATACTCCCTATTTAGGCCCCTTGGACTCAAAGCGTCTAGAATATGAATCCAAAAGGCCTCAAGTTTCTTTAACAAGGCAATCCTATTATCACCCTGACGGGGCTGTGGTACCTCTTCTATTACCTGAAACCGGAGTTGGGAGATACTGTGGCCTTAGGTAATGAAATGATGGGGGATGGGAAGGAGGAGATTTTTACATCGGATTGTTGATTTATGTTTCGATATTCTGTCCCGAATGGGCTGAGAGGTTTCCCCTACATATAGAAGGCCACAGGGGCATTTAATTTGGTAGATCACGAAGGAAGAGTCACATGTAAAAAAGTTCTTAATGGCAAATTCCTTGCCAGAGAGGGGATGTCTAAACCTGTCACCTTTGAGTATGTTATTGCACTGAACACAGTGCAGGCACGGAAATGTGCCCATTTTAGGTTTTTGTAGAAACTGCTGTTTTTACCAGGGAGTTTGGGGCCAATGTCTGTCTTAACAAGAGTATCCTTAAAGTTGGGCGCCCGCCTAAAACATGGTAGAAAAGGATGTTGGAATTCTGGTACCCCAGGGTGGGCAGTAGAGAGTAATGACCAATTTTTCCAGATAGATTTATGTATGAGATAGGCAAAGGGGTGGAATGTGTGATACTATGCGTTCCATAGTATCATTACGGGGATTCCGAGTAGTGGTTCGGGATTTGTCCAGTAGGGGAGTTGGATAACCTCTCTGCAAGAATTTGTTGGTCATCTCTTTCAAACGGAGATCTCGAGTCTGGGGGTCCGTGACAATATGTCCTACTCTGTAGTACTGAGATTTAGGGATGGATCTTATGGTAGATGGAGGATGGAAGCTTTGGAAATGCAAAAGGCTATTACGGTCTGTTTTCTTACTGTAGAGGTCTATTGATAGAACCCCTTGGGGGTCTTTGATGACCCAGGTGTCCAAAAAATTCATACGATGCGGATCATGCCCCATAGTGAATTCTATACCCGGCCAGGACGAATTAACGAAGGCAAAGAACTCTTGCAAGGACTCTACGGAGCCCCCCCAAATGCAAAATAAGTCATCTATATAGCGCTTCCATAAGATGACGGAGTGATAAAGATGATGGCTATAGATGGAACTGTCCTCGAAGTCAGCCATGTACGCATTTGCATAGGGGGGTGCTACGTTAGAGCCCATTGCGGTCCCCCGTATTTGGAGATAGAAGTCATCCTCAAACAGGAAGAAATTGGAGGTGAGGACCAACCTTAACAAGTCAATACACAAATCAATTTGATCACTATCCATGTCTGTGGAAATGAGTAGCCGGCGTGTAGAGTTAATACCCTCCAGATGAGGAATAGAGGTGTACAAGTCTCGTACGTCAAGGGTGACTAATAGGGCGTTACAAGGTATGGTCCCTAGTTGTTGAATAATGGTTAGAAAAGACCCAGTGTCAAGAACGAAGGATTTAGCTTGTTGTATTAGGGGGTGAGGATCTTCTCCAGGTATATTGCTATGGGTGACAGGATAGCATCCGTCGATGCCACAATGGGCCGTCCTGAAGGATTCTCAAGATTTTTATGTATCTTGTGGAGAGTGTAAAAAACTGGAGTGATTGGGTGATCGTTGGTAAGAAAATCACAGGTTTTCTGGTCAAGAACCCCCAAGGCCGAGTATTTAGATAAGATGGTATCAATTTTGTGGCGGATATCAGGTGAGGGATCCTTCCCCAGTAGTTGGTAAATAGAACTATTCCCAAGTTGTCGTCTGATTTCTGCAAGGTATAATCCCTTATCCATAACAACTAGGGCACCATGCTTATCCTCCAGTTTGATGATAATGGAACTATCCCCTTGTAGTGTTTTTAGGGCCTGCTTTTCCTCAAATGAGAGATTAGTAGCATAGAACAAGCTACCTTTTTCTATGTCATTCCTTAGAGAATGGAATGCATCTTGTACAAAAGAGACAAAAGTCTCAACTGCATGAGATGAATGGGGGGGACGGAAGTAGCTTTTGCTACGTAGACTATTGGAGGATAACACTTTAGGGTTAACATGTGTTGGAAAACCATCAGTAGTGGGTGGGGATATTTTGGAAAAGTAAGCCTTAAGTCTTATGAGGAGAAAAAAACCATTGGAGATCCATCTCCAGATCAAAGGTACGGTAACGGTAGGCGGGACAGAATGTTAGACCTTTCTGTAATACAGAATACTCATAAAGACTTAAAGTCCTGAATGAAATATTTATTACCAAGTTGTCCATACCTTGGACTGTGTGACTCATCCTAAGTCCTGTTACCTTCTTATGTTTCTGTCCCCTTCTTGTCTTTTTCAGAAGTTGAAGCGCCTGCAATTGTCCTAAAAAAGGAGCTGAACTGGAGGAGGTTGTTCCCTGTTCTTGGTCCGAACCTGAGGTAGAAAAATCTGAAAAGGTCTGATGAGTCGGTCGGGTACTGGTGGATCTCGAATTGTCTGCCATCTGTAGACACGGTTGGACTTGTAGTCACGTGCAAACTTGTTGCGTTTCCGTGTCTCGATGTCGCGCCTGTTTCGAGAGATGTTTCGAGAGATGCGTTCCTGAATGTCTGCCTTTAAGGTGCTCAGTTCTTCCAGTGTCCCAGTGGATGCTAATTGGGTTTCAATGGTCTAAACCTGCTCTAAGCTGGTTATTATTGCTTGTTGTAAATGTTCCACTGTCAAGGTGATAAGGTCGAGAGAGCACTTGTTTAGAATTTGTTCGAACTTAGAGCAAAATTCAGGTGACTCCCGAAATAGTGTGGGGCGCAGAGGAACCCATAGCCCTCTAGGGATTCTTTGGACCATGAGGTATTCAGTAAGAGTGGCACAATGCAACTCTCTATTGGTTAAAGATCTCAGTTCCCACTCTAGATCCCTCCCACGTATTTCACGAGGGTGAATTTGTAAGAAATTGCTAGGAATTTTAGACTGGGCGAGGATATTGGCGATTTCCTCTGCGTTGTAGGAGAAAGTGCTGAGAGTGGTCATGACCAGACAGCATGCTAGCAGGGCCGGCGTCAGCACCTGGCACACCCAGGCAAGTGCCGGGGCCCTGAGCAGGTGAGGGGGCCCACTCACAGTCAGGGACACCGGCATGCTATGGGGGCCCGGTGCCTGTGCCAGTACTGGGGGCCGGTTCCTCGAGCAGAGCAGCGGCCAGTGAGGAGAGGGGAGTATTTCATTTTTTTTTTTTTATGTTTGGCGCAATATATGGAGAACATCATATGGGGCCCATCATACACTGGAGTATCATATATGGGGCCCATCATACACTGGAGCATCATATATGGTGCTCATTATATATGGAGCATTATATGGGGTCAATCATACACTGGAGCATCTTACATGGGGCCCATAATATATGGAGCATTATATGGGGCCTATAATATACTAGAGCATCATATATAGGTCCATTATGCATGAAGCATTATATGGGGCCCATCATGCACTGAAGCCTCATATATGAGGCCCATCATATACTGGAGCATCATATGGGGCCCATCATATATGGAGCATCATATGGGGCCTATTATATATGGAGCATCATTTGGGGCCTATTATATATAGAGCATCTTATAGGGTCCATTATATGTGGAGCATTATATGGGGCCCTCTATATATGGAGCATTATATGGGGCTCGTTATTCTTTATGGAGTTCTCTGTGGTGACCATAATACTGTATGGAGCAATATATAGGGCTCATTATTCTGTATGCAACACTATGTGGTGCCCATAATACTGTATGAAGCAATATATGGAGCTCATTATACTGTATGGAGCAATATATGGAGCTCATTATTCTGTATGGTGCACTATGTGGTGCCCATAATACTGTATGGATGACTATACTGTTTGTCTTTTGAGCTATTGTAGAATTTAAAATAGATATCACTCATGTAATGTATGAAGTAAGTTAAGTATTTGGCATTGTACTATACCTATATTTCTCTGCCGTATCTGTGCATCATGCATTGTGGTATGTGTTAAAGGGGCCCATTGAGACTCTTTCGCCCGGGGCCCATGAAAACCTGGAGCCGACCCTGCATGCTAGCACGTACGGGAATAAGCATGTGGTAAAACACCGTGTGCACAGATGTAGTAGGTGCTTAGGTTAGACTCCCAAACCACAAACGTATAGCAAATATAAACCTAGCACTCAACTTGACTATATTAAGTGAGATTTGATTGTAGTACACCAAACGTTTCGATCCGTGAAGACCTTCTTCAGTTACTACAGACAATTAAGAAAACAAACAATTGAAAAACCAAAACAAAATAATGTGATATATGTAGAAAAATAACAACATAAAATTACAATAAACGAAAGTATATACATAGCAATAGCAGCAAATGGTCATATACAATGATTACATAGATATACAGAGAAATGGCAGATACAAATACAGCCTTAGAAATATCCAAGAGATCTCATGATATATAGGTCCGATATATATATATATATATTATATATATATATATATATATATATTATATATATATATATAATCAAGTGCCAGTTTAATAACACACAGCACAGGCACACATAGACGTTTCATGCTTTTAAGTTAAAAAAATGTCCAAAAATGATCCCTTTTAGTTTATTTGTGTTCAGGGACATTATCCCTGAGGTCTACACAAAACCTGATTGGGCATGCATTTTATAAACCATGCACACAAGGTCTTGGAAATGAAGACAGCCATCTGTTCTTGTGGCAGATACATAGTCTTATCAAGTATGGATCATACTTTCCAGGGGTAACATAGTGTCCAGACCATGGGAAACAGAGAATCAAGAATTTTCTCCTCAAATGATCACCCTCTCCATCCATATGATTTAGTGCAAACAAATGACAGTGTGGAATAAAGAACTAGTATTGGAGAATCATGATGTTGTAGCTGAAGAGCTGCCACCTGAAGAATTAGCCATTACTAATGTAAATTCTGTTAAACCTTAAAGTCTTGAAGAAGTGATGCCTGTCAAGTTATCTGTATAATTCTGAAAACACTTGAACATGTATCATAACACTTTAAAGGGAACCTGTCACCTCATTTTGCCGCTATAAAGATGCGGCCACTGCCTTTTGGGGCTTATCTACAGCATTCTTTAATGCTGTAGATAAGCATCCGAAAGATAAGAAAAAGAGGTTTTATTACACTCACCTGGGGGGCAGTCCGATGTGGTCCAGTCCGATGGGTGTTGCAGGTCTGGGTCCAGCGCCTCCCATCTTCTTGCAATGCCGGCCTCCTGTTGCTTCATCGCTCCCCGGCATTGCGCTCCTGCGCAGGTGTACTGATCTGCCCTCCTGAAGCCCTGACCTTTCCTGGTGCCTGCGTGATCTCACTATTATGAATCATGCAAGCCACCAACACTGCTATGTTTGTCTCGTCAAAATGGTTAGCCCTTGTGATATGCCGACTTGTTGACTCCAATATTTTGTCTGGATGTCCACCTCTTGGCTTTTGAATGGATGAATGGACTTTATTTCTTATGCTTCCAACTGTTATGGCCCTCACATGATGCAGTTTAGCAATTTTCTTGGTCATGTGTCACGGATGTGTCGGAGGCTGCAGACTGTTGCACTGCATCTGTCTGTAGAAGGTCTCAGTAGTTTGATTTGCAGACGAGTGGCCACCTCCACCGATGCTAATAGCCACACTTGGACGTGAGTATTGATATACAGTACAGACCAAAAGTTTGGACACACCTTCTCATTCAATGATTTTTCTGTATTTTCATGATTATGAAAATTGTAGAATCACACTGAAGGCATCAAAACTATGAATTAACACATGTGGAATTATACATTACACTTTACAAAAAAGTGTGAAACAACTGAAAATATGTCTTATATTCTAGGTTCTTCAAAGTAGCCACCTTTTGCTTTGATTACTGCTTTGCACGCAGAAAAGGTGAACAGATGGACTCTACATGCCTAGTTCCCACCGTGAAGCATGGAGGAGGAGGTGTGATGGTGTGGGGGTGCTTTGCTGGTGACATTTTGTGGATTTATTCAAAATTGAAGGCATACTGAACCAGCATGGCTACCACAGCATCTTGCAGCAGCATGCTATTCCATCCGGTTTGCGTTTAGTTGGACCATCATTTATTTTTCAACAGGACAATGACCCCAAACACACCTCCAGGCTGTGTAAAGGCTATTTGACCAAGAAGGAGAGTGATGGGGTGCTACATGACCTGGCCTCCACAGTCACCAGACCTGAACCAAATCGAGATGGTTTGGGGTTAGCTGGACCGCTCACTGCTTCAATTTTGAAAAATCCCCAACAGTGTCACCAGCAAAGTACCCCCACACCATCACACCACATCCTCCATGCTTCCCGGTGGGAACCAGGCATGTAGAGTCCATCCGTTCACCTGTTCTGCGTGCAAAGCAGTAATCAAAGCAAAAGGTGGCTACTTTGAAGAACCTAGAATATGAGACATATTTTCAGTTGTTTCACACTTTTTTGTAAAGTGTAATGTAAAATTCCACATGTGTTACTTCATAGTTTTGATGCCTTCAGTGTGATTCTACAATTTTCATAGTCATGAAAATACAGAAAAATATTTGAATGAGAAGGTGTGTCCAAACTTTTGGTCTGTACTGTACTTCTTAATTGCTGCTTGCAAGCACAGGTGAAATTTCCATTTGCATTTCCCTGCTGAGGCTTGGAGCTTTAGCAGTCTGCTATCGTCCTTTTTGGAGTTTGGAGGACGGTGTTTCTCTCTGAGTCTTCTCAAGCTAAAGGTACTGCCACACTAAACAATCCCGCTAGCGATCACGATAACGACGCATACTAATGCGATCGCTAGCGGGATTGTTTCTATATCGCTGATAGCGGCTTAACTTAGCGATGTCGTTAAGGACGCTATCGCGGTTAGCGATCTCCTTAACGACTTTAGCGGTACAAAAGTACCGCTAAATCGCTAAGAAAAGGTGCCACACTCAGCGATATATACTTACCAGCGGGGGCGCCGACGATAAAATAGGGTCCGGAACGATGTCAGCGACGAGCGAGATCACAGCAGGATCTCAGCAGGGGCCACGTCGCTGGTAGATGCCGCACACAACAACATCGCTAACGGGATCGCTAAATAGTGACGTTTTTTAGCGATCCCGTTAGCGATGTTGTTTAGTGTGGCATACCCTTAAGTGTTCCCTTGTTTTGTTTGTCTATCCCAGTTGTCTTTTGCGGTAGTGAAGATTGACTAGCAGTCATCCTGCCCTGCCTGATGCAGGGCTTATTGCCAAGGTCAGGCAGGGATAAGGTATCCTGCTCAGCGATAGGTGTGGAACCTATATAGGGATGATAGGACAGACAGGGTGACGTTAGATCGGTCTAGGGGGTCTCCATTCCTCCCTTCACTAGTGTTTTGTTCCCTTTCCCTTATCCATTTGTGTTGCATTTAGTCTGTCCTACACTGTGCGTGACACCGTGAGATCGCTATTTTTCTTCAGAAATTTTCTTCATGGCTGCTCCTAAATTCGATCCAGTGACGTTTTGCTTGTGAATCAACCTAATAACATACTGAGCTATTAGGAAATGTGAGTACATGTTATAATTTATAGTACACTGGAAGAAAAAGATTTTTCCATGACCAGGTGCAAAACAGTAGCAATGCAGTCACATGACAGGAATTTGAATAACTAATCATATGCTAAATAATTGAAAATCAAATTTCTGTATGTGAAAGCCAAGATGATTGTCTATATAATGATGAGGGTCCTCAGTGGTTGATACCTTTTAATGGCTAACTGAAAAGATGGTAACAAATTGCAAGCTTTCGAGACTACGCAGGTCTCTTCATCAGGCAAAGACTAAAACAAAAGCTGAAGAATCACATATTTATACACAGCAGGACACAGGAATAATGCAATAGGTAAGACAAGTGACGTGAAGCAGAACTGTCATTATGGCAGAGGGATGAACATAAATATGACTAGTTCATAGATAAGGAGTGAAAGTTTTATTACCCTCTGATTGGGGTCTGGTAATGTGTTGTGATGACCCTAAAAGGTCAGGGAAGCAGATTCCTTAATTGTTGTAGAAAGACATAAAACTCTGGGATATATTCATCCCAGCACTAAGAGTGTCAAAGGTCATCATAAGTTTATATTCCCAGACTTTTCTATCCTTCTCAGATTTGAAGTTAGATTTTAATACAAGTAATTCCATATCCGTCATGCTATGACCGGGCATACAAAAGTGTTTTGCCACAGGTAAATCCATTCTTTTTTCTCTTATTGTGTGGCGATGAGTATTCATCCTTGTTCTCAGTTTTTGCCCGGTCTCCCCCACATACAGACCCCCAGTTGGACATTTAGTACATATAATTAGGTACACCACATTAGATGTGATGCAGCTGAAAGTACCTGGTATCTTGTAGTCCTGATGGGAGTTGGGGATCTTTATCCTGTCCGTGGTCATTATAGATGCACAGGTTTTGCATTTCTTTTGTTTGCAAGGGAAGGTACCTGCAGCTGTTGGGGAGGACAGGGAGCTTCTGACAATGATGCTTCTTAGATTTGGGGGCTGCCTAAAACATAGTAGTGGGGGGTCTGGAAATATGGATTGTAATCGGGCATCTTTTTGTAGTAAAGGTTGTAGTTTCCGTGCAGCTCCCCTTAGCATCTCCAGACTTGGATTGTAGGTGACCACTAGAGGCACCCGGTTATTTTCTTTGTAATGTAGCAGGTGATTCCTTGATATTCTGGTGGCTCTTGTAATTTGGTTTTCAATTGTTCTTGGATGGTAGCCCTGGTTCAAAAAAGTCTTTCTCAGGCGACCAAGGTGTTCATCTCTATCCATGGGGTTGGAACATATACGATTGTATCTGATGGCTTGGCTGTAGACAATAGAGTTTTTTATGTGTTTTGGATGGAAACTGTCCCATTTAAGATATGTTGGACGGTCGATTGGCTTCTGATACAGGGATGTCTCTATTTCATTGTTCTTTAGCTTAATGGTGGTGTCTAAAAAGTTAATTTCAGTGCTGGAGTAGTTAAGTGTTAAGTTGATGGTGGGATGAAATTGATTGAACTGTTCATGGAACGTCTTTAGCTGTTGTTCAGACTCCGTCCAGATGATTAAAATGTCATCAATGTAGCGGTAGTAGGCCCGAGGCCTGATGGGGCATGAGGACAAAAATTTGCTTTCAAGCTTGGCCATGAAAAGATTTGCATACTGTGGAGCCATTTTACTTCCCATAGCTGTGCCAGTCTCCTGAAGATAGATCTATATTTTTCTATCTACTGGCTAACACGGTACGAAGATACACATCTTTCCTATATATAATGATAATAATTTCACATTTAAAGCAGTAGAGGATGGTGAGATATGTTACCTGACAGTCAAAAGTTAAAAACATTGTTACCTTTTTGCTTGCCAGTGTATTTGGTGTTTCAGCAGCGGAGGAGATGTACTGTACAAAACACTGATTGAAACTGATAATATAGCTGTGACTGAGATGAGTGGTGAGACAAATATTCAATTTTAACTACTGCCTCCTCCAAACTAATATGCTTGGCAGAAGCAAAGGGGCTCAACTGTGGCTTGTGTTTGGTACTACTACTGTTGGGATGGATCGTGCCAACAGTGGCACTGTTTCTGCTGCTAGCATGTCCCACATTTTTAGCCAGGGTAAGGTTTACACTCACACATCAGTCGCTTGTTTCAATTTTTTGTCTAACATAGATTTTGGACACAAGTATAATATTTACAAAAAAAAATGTAAAATAATTTTTTTGTGGGTGGAGACATACAACCCAACCTTACCCCAAAAATATGACAAAAGGTAGGTACTTGTATCAACAGCCAACGCCTGCAAGAGGCTACTATATTGATGTGAAATGTATGGGTGTATAACTGAGCCACAAAGACAAGTGTGCAAGAAACGTTCACATTTTTGTTATGCACAAACTTTGTGAAGTAGCTACATTTACAATGTTAAGTATGCTGTGAATTTTCTTTTAGAAAAACTCTTTACAATAAGAAAAGTAAAAAATATGTCACTTTTTGCTTGTTTAGATACAGATTAGGATAAATGTGGTAAATATCTTCGCTGCTGAATCACTAACATTCCAGAGATTATTAGTACATGTGGCTTTATTATTCTACGCGTTTCAGAGTTCAAGACTACTTCATCAGGAAACACCACAGGAACAACTTGGACTTGTGGATCTGCTGCAGGGAATCCTTTCAATGCTTCAACTTAACTCTATCTGGTGAGTGCAATCCCATGGATTAACCTTTTAACCTTCTCAGATAAGACACTATTTGGGGTCTTTCCTTCTACAGTGTTCATAAAACTTGTTGCTTGTTGTCACTCTTACAAGCCAAGAACCAGTCTCTCAGACAGACTAGCTTTGTTTTCAGAATTTTCTTAGGCTGGTTTCACATTACCGTTGCACTGACCTGTGTCTGTCAGCGCACGGCCGCCACTAAGCTCCGCCCCAAGCCGCGCCTCCTCCTGATTGCTCCGTCTATGGGCGCATGACACTGCATGCGACCTGCGTACTCTATCTTTAGCATTGGGTTCGCAGGTCGTACGCAGGTCGAGTTCAGGTATGCGTTTGCCGGCACATGCGTCCTTTTGACGGTGCGCCGACCTGCGCCCAACGCACCGTGTTGCATTTTGGTGCGCTCGGCGCACCGTCAAAAGGATGCATGCATCGGCAAAGGTATACCTGCGCATGGCCTGCGTACCCAATGCTAAAGATAGGGCACACAGGTCGCATGCAGCATCATGCGCCCATAGGATGAGCAATCGAGAGGAGGAGCAGCGGCCGTGAGCTGACTTACGCAGGTAAGTGCAACACTAGTGTGAAACTAGCCTTAGTTAAGAAAAATAAGGCTGAGGAGACTTGAACTGCAATCCTGCTTTGTAATATTTCAAAATAATAGAAAAATGTATGCAATTAAAGTGCTGTAATGCAGTACATGATAGATCAATTATTTTATAGTCACACTGACACTTCAGTTCCGGCATCTCTCCTATCTCTATCTCCCTCTATCATTTGAATCTATGTATTATTATTCATAGACTTAAGGGTATGCCACACTAAACAATATCGCTAACGGGATCGCTAAAAAACGTCACTATTTAGCGATCCCGTTAGCGATATTGTTCAGTGCGGCAGCTTCCAGCGACGAGCTTCCTGCTGTGATCTCGCTCGTCGCTGGAATCGTTCCGGACCCTATTTTCTCGTCGGCGCTCCCGCTGGGTAAGTATCTTATCGCTGTGTGGCACCTTTTCTTAGCTAACGGCGATAGCGTCGTTAACTATATCGCTAAATGTGGCCGCATTTAGCGATATAGAAACAATCCCGCTAGCGATCGCATTAGTATGCATCGTTATCGTGATCGCTAGCGGGATTGTTTAGTGTGGCAGTACCTTTAGACTACTACCACTCACATTGTCCTCATTGCTGCAGTAGTACACCACACTTTGTTTTCAGTTTTTCAATCCCTATCTCTAATGATGAGTTGTGTGCCTCCTAGCTCTAGGCTGAAAATCCCTAAAATTGCTACTGCTTTCCCAGTCTTATCTTTTACAGTTGCTGTGATAGCCACTCTAATCGGCTGTGCTAGACCATGTGATGTAATAGCTTCAAAGCATTATGTGCGGCTGCACCTGACTTCATGTGAGCCCGCTCTCTGACTGAAGCAATCTTCAGGAATCTGTGAAACAGTGCTAAGCAACTTTTTAGTGATTTTCACTATACAAATCTCAAAAAGTTTATATTCATCAGGATCTGCAAATTTCATTAAATAAACTCAAAATCAATTTACAGCAGATTGATTTAATAATCTTTAGCTATACACACATGGGCGTACCCACCGTGGGGCAGGGGGGGCAGGTGCCCCCCCCTAGAAGCAGGGGCACACAATGAAAGAGAGCGGAGAGAGCAACACTATGCCGGCTCCCTCTGCCTGTCTGTGTGTGCGCAGTGCATGGAGCTGCTATCTCACCAGAGGAGCTCCTTCCTTTCTTCCTGGCTGCAGCAGCTGTAGTTTCACTTTCTGCCCTGCGGGCTCTGGTTGTCTCACCCACACTGGGTCCTAGTGCCCTCTGTGTGCAGACACTGGACACTTCCTGCTCCTGCCTCAGTCACTGCCTGCAAGCTTCATGGTAAGAGGGGATGGAATTTATTAAATTCATTCTGCTCAGGCATGTCATGGTCACTGTGGGGGAATGTGAGAGGATGGGGGTACAGTGGGGGAGGGGTACAGGGCACTGGGTGAATGTAAGAGGATGGGGTATTGTGGGGCTAGGGCACTGGGGGGTTAATGTGAGAGGATGGGGGTACAGTGGGGGAGGGGTACAGAGCACTGGGGTGAATGTAAGAGGATGGGTATTGTGGGGGCTAATGCACTGGGGGGGTTAATGTGAGAGGATGGGGGTATTGTGGGGGAGGGGTACAAGGCACTGGGGGTGAATGTAAGAGGATGGGGTATTGTGGGGGCTAGGGCACTGGGGGGGTTAATGTGAGAGGATGGGTATTGTGGGGGAGGGGTACAGGGCACTGGGGTGAATGTAAGAGTATGGGGTATTGTGGGGGCTAGGGCACTGGGGGGGTTAATGTGAGAGGATGGGGTTATTGTGGGGGCTGAAGTGGGGGAGGGGCAACAGGGCACAGAGAGTGAATGTGAGAGGATGGGGTATTGTGGGGGAGGGGATACAGGGCACTGGTTGGTGAATGTGAGAGGATGGGGATATTGTGGGGGCTGGCGCACAGGGGTTGATGTGAGAGGATGGGGTATTGTGATGGAGGGTGGACAGGTCACTGGGGTTGAATGTAAGAGGATGGGGGTATTGTGGGGCTAGGGCACTGGGGGTTTACTGTGAGAGGATGGGGGCATTGTGGGGGCTGAAGTGGGAGGGGCAACAGAGCACTGAGGGGTGCATGTGAGAGGATGGGGTATTGTGGGGTCAGTGGGACAGAACACTAAGGGGTGCATGTGAGACGATGGGCTGTTGGGGTGTGGGGGGGGACAGGGGAGGTAGGGGGCTTTTTTTTACTTGTGAGCTCCTTAATACTTTAATAATAGATTAATATTTCAGTATTATTATAACAATGGCATAGACAGACGGCCATATAACTCATGCGAGGATCGCAATGCAATCCTCGGACTTGCTGCTACCGCTCCTGATATGAGCGCGACTGCCATGTATAATATATGGTATATACAGCGTAGTGTCGCATACACTGCTGTATTATACAATATACAACAGTTCTAATGCTCCATACCTAATATGCAGGAAAATGTACAGTGTATATGATGTAACCTGTATAAGATGCGACATTGGCTTGCCCCCCCTAGTTTTGATCCTGGGTACGCCTATGTATACACAGGTACGGACTGGGGCTGAAATTCAACCCTGGCATTTGAAATCACACAGGACCATGTTGTCCCTGTCCCAAGCACCAGACGGGATATATTACTACGAATGTTACCCTGGATAGAAGAAAGCAGATTTAGTACTAGACCAATATTTCTAATGATTCCTGTGGCCTGCTAGGGTAAGTGACGGAGTCAGCGACTTTGTGCTCCATCACAACTCGTAACAGTATGGGTGTCTTGAGAACACAGATTCTGCTAACAATGTAGCACTAGCAAACAACGCAGCCCACGACCAGACAGGCCCTTCTGGCATTTGCCCGAATTGCCAAATGGCCAGTCCGGCCCTGGCTATACATAATCAATGCCATTTCATCAGTAGTACAGAGGATGCATTATTTTTGGCCCACAGCAATAGCAACACCAAATCTTAACTACAATAATAATAATAATAATAATAATAATAATAATAATAATAACTAATTCAAAAGCATTAACCAAAAACAGAAAGATTGCTTCAGTATTATCACAATTTTTAGACCCTTCCCAACATGGCCGTTTTCATTTTCATTTTTCTCCCTTTCTTCCAAGATCCATTTCTTCTTTATTTTTCTGTCCACATAGACATATGAGGGCTTTTTTTGTGGGATGAGTTGTACTTTTGATTGACAACAGTCATTTTACCATGTGGTGTATTGGAAAACATTTTTAAAAAAATTCTACGTTCACTGAAATTGTGAACAAAAACAACAATTCTGACATTTGTTTTTTGGGAATTGTTTTTACGGCGTACTTTATGTAGCAAAAATGACCTGGCAATGGGATTGTCCTCATCAGCACAATTATGACTATACAAAACTAGTCCTGTTTTTTATTATTTTAGTGGAAATTAAAGAAAAAAATTATTGGATTATTTTGCCATTTTCCAAAAAATGTAACACTTTCATTTTTTGGTCAATAAATCTGTGTTAAGGCTTATTTTTTGTTGGGCGATATATTTTCATTGTTATTATTTTGCAATAGAAACAACATTTTGATCTATTCTTACAGCATTTTAGCAGCATTGCAAAATTTTATGTTTTTTTATTTTTTTCATATTTTGTAAAACTTATTTTTCTACTTTCCACTGTATTTATTGTTTGAACCTGCGATTGTCTGATTGCTTGTGCTATATGAAGCAATATGCAGCAATAGGACAATATTGCTGCATATGGAAAAAAAATCACAGTCTCCTTTGAAATCTGGCCACAAGAACAGAGTAATGAGAGACACAGAGGTCTTCAACAGACCCCCGGCTGTCATAGCAACCCATTGGCTCCCCGGGATCATGTCATTGGAGCACCGATGGGCACACAGAATGACGCACCGGTGCGCTGTAAATGTCGCTGTCGGAGTTTGGCAGCAGCATTTAGCAGATTAACATTTTGAGCCACCATTCGCGACTTTTAGAGGCAGGTCTTGGCTGTAACACACAGACATTACCTGCCAGGTATGGGGTGAGCTCACCCTGTGAGCCCTCTCCATACACTTGCTATCAATTTTCGCTATACATGGTAGGCAGATATTGGTAAGGTGTACTGTTAATGTATCATAATACTTCCCTTGATGTAGATGTTCAAGATCCACATAAAATAAATGGTCTACATTTTATTCTACTCAAGGAAACCGCTGTACTATATATGATATTCTATGAGGATAGCACCATGCTGAGATTTTGACAAAGTATTCTCATAATTTTTACTGTATTAAAATATTTTTGGATTTACATAAAAACATGGTTTACATTCAATTCCATACATAAAAATCACTATAATATATAGTTCTGTATGTAAATCTCCAAAGACAGCACCGTGCTGATGTCTGAAGAGGAGGCAAGTGCAAAATACAAGAATAGAAAAAACTAAAATTGTTATTCTGCAGGCAAAATGTATAGAGCCTCGGTAGATGCACCATTGGCGTCAGGTGTCTGAAAGTGAAGGCTGTTGGGTGAAACAGCCGCTGACATTCTACTTTAATCATTAATGTTACAAACCTAAGCAAGTGCCGGCCTAAGCTATGGCTCTCCTTGATGTTCAGTATAATAATGTGGAATCAAGTAGCCGTGTGACAGATTCTATAGCAGCGGGAGCCTTGTATGCCTGGCAGTGATAAGCAGCAATGAGTGATAACAGAATGCCCATATTCAAGATGCTTATTTATAATTTCACATTTTTTTCAGTAAATAATTTAACATCAGAAAGAGTGCTCTTCAAAGGCGCAATAACTGATTACTCTTTTTGAATAGTAATTTCTCTGAAACTCTTAATGGATAGATAGAAGAAGCTTGAGAATCATTAATATAAAATTTAGGAGCTGAAAATAATTGCCTAAAAATAATTTTCATCAAAGGCTTTGAGCTTACAATCAGGAACATAGCATGGGACTTTATATGTATGTTATTTCCACTTGTAATATATTATGAATCCACTGCCATAGTTATGCACAATGTCTATGAGCAGTGGCGTAGCAACTGTTTGTGGCGCCCGGAGCGGCAAATTTTAGGCCACACCCCTAGCCACACCCATTTCACTGGTCACACCCATATCCACGTCCTGACCACACCCACTTAGCACTGCTGATCACACTGTTTCATAAACAATAATTATAAACACATACCTCTCAACCGTGCCGGTTTCAGCGGGACAGTCCCGATTTCGGGACCCTGTCCGCTGTCCCGGCCAGGCGGTTTACTTTCCGCATTAGAATCGTACATACGGAAACCCCGGGGACCTCCCACACATTCTGGCAGCCACAAGTCACGTTCCATCGCTGACCTCATTTCCCCAGGATGTGGGGATCTCACCAGCTATGAGGCGCTCCATTCAATACCCGGCTCTCACTGAGCGAGACAGGCAGGATCTGGGGATCTCTTCATCTGTTGAACAGATCCCATGTTGAGATCCCCACATCCTGCTTGTCTCGCTCAGTGAGAGTCGGGTACTATATACAGCGCTCCATACAATACCCGGCTCTCACTCCAACAGATCCAGCGGTTCGATGCGTCGCCGTTCTGAAGACTCTCCCAAGAACGAGTTACAGTACCTGCTGCTGTAAGCTGACCGCCAGAAATGAGGTCAGCGGTCATTTCCAGCGTTCAGCTGACTTACAGCACGTCACCTCCGGTGGAAAGTAAACCTCCCGGCCAGGACAGCAGGACAGGGACCCAGCGCTACACAGATAACAGCATTCGCTCCGTCCCCACGCAGACCCATGCACATAATGGCACCCCTCCTTCCCCCCTGCAGCCCCAAGCACACAGATCCCGCAAGTAACAGGACCCTTGTACATGCGCGGCCCCGCTCTTTGTGGCCCTGTACACACATGGCTCCGCTCCACACACCTCACACGCACAAGGCTCCGCTCCGTACACCTCGTACACACACGGCTTCGCTCCGTACACCTCGTACACACACGGCTTCGCTCCGTACACCTCGTACACACACGGCTCCGCTCCGTACACCTCGTACACACGGCTCCGCTCCGTACACCTCGTACACACGGCTCCGCTCCGTACACCTCGTACACACACGGCTTCGCTCCGCACACCTCGTACACACACGGCTTTGCTCCGTACACCTCGTACACACACGGCTCCGCTCCGTACACCTCGTACACACACGGCTCCACTCCGTACACCTCCGCTCCGTACACCTCGTACACACACGCCTTTGCTCCGTAACACTCGTACACACACGGCTCCGCTCCGTACACCTCCGCTCCATACACCTCGTACACACGGCTTTGTTCCATACACCTCGTACACACATGGCTCCGCTCCGTACACCTCGTACACACGGCTCCGCTCCGTACACCTCGTACACACACGGCTTCGCTCCGTACACCTCGTACACACACGGCTTCGCTCCGTACACCTCGTACACACGGCTCCGCTCCGTACACCTCGTACACACGGCTCCGCTCCGTACACCTCGTAAACACACGGCTCCACTCCGTACACCTCCGCTCCGTACACCTCGTACACACACGCCTTTGCTCCGTACACCTCGTACACACACGGCTCCGCTCCGTACACCTCGTACACACACGGCTTTGCTCCGTACACCTCGTACACACACGGCTCCGCTCCGTACACCTCGTACACACGGCTCCGCTCCGTACACCTCGTACACACACGGCTTCGCTCCGTACACCTCGTACACACACGGCTTCGCTCCGTACACCTCGTACACACACGGCTTCGCTCCGTACACCTCGTACACATGGCTCCGCTCCGTACACCTCGTACACACGGCTCCGCTCCGTACACCTCGTACACACACGGCTCCGCTCCGTACACCTCGTACACACACGGCTTCGCTCCGTACACCTCGTACACACACGGCTTCGCTCCGTACACCTCGTACACACGGCTCCGCTCCGTACACCTCGTACACACGGCTCCGCTCCGTACACCTCGTACACACACGGCTTCGCTCCGTACACCTCGTACACACACGGCTCCGCTCCGTACACCTCGTACACACACGGCTTCGCTCCGTACACCTCGTACACACACGGCTTCGCTCCGTACACCTCGTACACACGGCTCCGCTCCGTACACCTCGTACACACGGCTCCGCTCCGTACACCTCGTACACACACGGCTCCGCTCCGTACACCTCGTACACACACGGCTTCGCTCCGTACACCTCGTACACACATGGCTTCGCTCCGTACACCTCGTACACACGGCTCCGCTCCGTACACCTCGTACACACGGCTCCGCTCCGTACACCTCGTACACACGGATCCGCTCCGTACACCTCATGCACACACAACTCAGCTACATCCACACTGTAAACCCCTTATGATCCCACATATAAACTTACCATCATCCATGACGACCAGTACAGCAGCAGCTTCCTGCACACAGGGCCTGATCATGTGACACCTAACTCCTCCCCTCCTGTGACCTCATCACAGGTCCTGCTAGCATCTTTACAAAGCACAGCACAGCAATGGTAAATGCTGGCTGTGCGAAGTTGGGAGGGCAAGGAAGGGTGCGCCGCCCCCACACACAGGTGCCGCCCCCACACACAGGTGCCGCCTGGGGCGGACCGCCCCCCCCGCCCCCCCTACGCTACGCCACTGTCTATGAGATTATAAAGATTTATTTATTTATAAAAACTGTCATCTTACAAAAAATCAAGATATGTTGAGTCAAAAGGAGACGTAAGGAAGGGCACAACTGTATCAATACAGTATAACCAGTAGCAGCATAAAAACTTGATAAGGTCAGAGTTACATTTGCATTGTTCAAAGGCCCATCTCTGTTCCCCCTCAAAATCATGTTAAACTCTTGCCTTTTGCTGGCATTGCCACCATACTAAAGAAGTGGAATGCTGCTATCATAAACTCACCTGCACTCATTCCAAAGCTGATCATCTCTGACACAGGTGTATTATTATTATTATTATTATTTATTTATATAGCGCCATTAATTCCATGGTGCTGTACATGAGAAGGGGTTACATACAAAGTTATAGATATCGTTTACAGTAAACAAATTTACAATGACAGACTGGTACAGAGGGGAAAGGACCCTGTCCTTGCGGACTTACATTCTACGGGATAATGGGGAAGAAACAGAAGGTCGGGGGTGGGCAGCTCTGGTGGTGGTGGCGGCGAGGCGGCAGCTCTGGTGGTGGCGGCAGCTCCGGAGGTGTAGTGAAAGAAATTAAGAAAAAAGTTCAACAAGATCTGTTTACCGTAGGTCGGGTATTTTGGCATTGGCTCAAAGGAAAAACACATTGATTGCTTGACATTACTAATACATAGGATTATTAAATTCCTTACTCCAAATCAGTTTACCCCTATCTATGACATATCATTATGTGGGTGCTAATATACAGTGTGTATATGAATATATATACCTATATATATATATATATATATATATATATATATATATATATTATTGTTTTATTATTATTACACTTTTTGTACAACTATTAGACTAGTGAGTATTTTGATCACATCATAATTATGCAGATTTTTCAATTTTTTATTTTTTTTTCGGAGGGTGAGTGGGTGTTCTCTGTGAAATGGCCACAATGGGAATATGCTCTTAAGCATTGCATGTATACCAAATTATGCTCCCTCTCATTTCTGTGGCTTTGCTCTAGCTTCTTGTACTTTGTGCAAACAGGGGCATGACCCTCCTTTCTGAGCATATCACCTATATAGCTTCCTATGTGCAGGTATCTGATCAGTTGGGACAGTATCTTGCTTGGCCCTTATCTGCATTGAAATTGGCTAATGCAAGGTAAGGTTTTAACACTAAAGACTGGATAGGTCCGTCCCGATTGGCTACACCTTGTCTCAGTGGGATAGCTTTTGCACTTTTTTTACTTATTCATTTAAAACAGGGTGTTTGCTCATTTTGTTTTTTGGGGGATTGTTTTGTCTGTGAAATGGCTACAGTTAGAATGTGCTTTTACAAATTGCATGTATACCAAGTTATGACCCAACACATTTCTTTGGTTTTGCTGCTTTTGCCACCATACTAAAGAAGCAGAATGTTGTTATCATTAATTCACATGCACTTATTCCAAAGCCAGTCATCTCTGACAGAGGTGAATAGAAAGAATTCAGGAAAAAAGTTTAGCCACATCTATTTACCATATGTACAGCATTGGCTTTAAGGAAAAGTACTTTGATGGCTTCACATTACTAGTATTTAGGATTGTTACATTCCTTACTCTAACCCAATTCACTCTTTTTTATATTATACCAGTATGTGGTATTTTTATTATTACTATTATTGTTATTACCCTGTGTCTACAATTATTAGGCAATTGAGTATTTTGACCATATCTTCATTTTAGGCAGATTTTCCAAGTCATCCATACACACTTAAAGGTACCAACTGTAGTACATCATTAAAATATTCTGAATAAAGTACAGTTGTGGTACTCCTACACTCATGAAAGTTCTGCACAGTGCAAAGCCTGCCAAAAATTACAAACAGGCTCATCCATACACCCTTGAAAGCACCAACTGTAAAAAGTAATTCAAATATTCTGAACAAAGTGTAGTTGTGATACTCCTACACTTATAGAAGTTATAGAAGTTGTGCACAGTGCAAGGCCTGCCAAAAATTGTAAGCAGTGTCATCCTTCCCCCCTGAAGGCACCAACTGGGGTGCCTCATTCACATATTCTGAATAAAGTATAGTTGTGGTGCTCCTACACGCATAAAGGCAGTGCACAAACTGGAAAGCCAGGAAAAAATTATAAGTAGGGTCATCCAGTCATCCATAGACCCTTGAAAACAACTGGAGGGCCTCATTCAAATACTGAACATTAAAAACACTTTCTGTGCTGCTGCCATCTGGTGGTGTGGAAAAGTTGGAACTAATCCAAGCCATGTTCACTTTCATTAGAGTGAACCTGTCAGTACTCAGTTGACAGGCGAAAAGCCATGTCTGTTTTGAGCCCCCTGTGGCACCAAAAACCTGCTCAGTCAAAACACTAGTGGCAGGTCAGCATAACTCCTACAAGGCAAAGAATGACAGCTCATGCCAGATGTCCAGCTATGAGACCCAATAGCTGAAGGTCGCAGAGGAATTAGAGCGTAGGCTGGTTTTGTCAGCCAGGTATTGCTCCTTGTCAAAATACCATCTTACCAGGGCCTGGACACTGGGAGTGTGTCATGAAATTGACCCAGGCCTTTAAGAGTGGTGCCTTTTGTATCTGTGCAAACACTTGTATGCAAGTACAAACAAGATGGGAACATCCAGCCATAATACCGCTCAAGAAGGAGATGGGTTCTGTGTACCAGAGATGAACATGCTTTTTCCGACATGTGCATATCAACCCAAGGACAAAAAGCAAAAGAACTTGTTAAATGCATACTCTATTTATATGTACTGAAAAGCCACTCTGCCAGGAAGAAGCCATTACTCCAAAAGAAACATAAAAAAAGCCAGATTAATGTATGCAAATGCATACAGGAACAAAAGACCTTAATTTTTGGAAACATGTCCTGTGTTCTGATGAAACTAAAATTGAACTTTTTGTGCATAAAGACAAAAGTTTTGGAAGAAAAAGGGAGGAGCTTGGAAGCCTAAGAACACCATCCCAACTGTGAAACATGGGGGTGGCAGCATCATTCTGTGGGGTTGTTTTGCTGCAGGAAGATTATGTGGCAATACTGAAGCAACATCCAACACATCAGCCAGGAAGTCAAAGCTTTGGCGGAAATGAGTATTCCAAATGGACAATCACCTGATATTCATTCACACTTCACATTTTCCTGGTACCACCAGAGGGAGCCCTTTAGAATATGCAGGTATATAAGGGTGTGGAGAGATAGAGCAGAGAGATGAAGGCAGTCTAGCTAAACGTTAGCTAGTTGTTGGTTGTACCTCAGACAGATCAGATCTCCTCAGAACACCGGAGTGGGAGGATTCCTGTCAGAGCTCAGATTACACTAGTCTGTGTCAGAGCGTGTTGGAGAGGAAAGTTACCTCAGAACGTGCAGACTGATAGTTCCCTAGGGAAGTGGAAAGTGACTCTAGAAGTGAGCATAGATCAGTCTGACGGAAGGTCCTGATAGCTACTTCGGACAGAGCCTAAGAAGGAAGTGATGGAAAGGGAACTGCAGTATTTGTAAGACCGAGTCAACTGAGGTATTGTTAGAGAGCGAGCGTGCCGACGCTTGGACAGCAGTGAAGAGAAGGAAGCTGACATCTACTGCTGCCTGCTGCTTGTGCTTATGTTAAAGGTGTGAGTAGGATGACAGGCAAGTGGAAAAAGGAAAGAGAGAGTGACTGAGGATGAATAGCAATGATTGCTTACCTCCACTCTGCACTACCGGACACCGGGTCCGAGCTTGCTAGAACCTTCACGGCTAGTGGGAAAAACCGGAGACCCTGCTGGACTTCAGGTCACAGAGGGCCCAACAGTGCTGATACGTAACCGGGGTCAGGAAGAACAGGAGTCTGGTCAGCGCAACCATTGGAGACTTAGTTCTGTCCAAAAGAAGGCTCCACCACAAGACCAGCCGGGCGTAGCAAAGAGAACGGAGTTAAACTTTGTTTCATGCAAGTTAGAAACTCACACACATATAGACGTAAGGAGGACCTACACCTACTCAGTGATTACTGGACGTGCATCCTCCACCCTGACGGCCTCCCGGGACGTGCCTGCAACTTCATCATCAGTAAAGGTACAGAAAGAGACTGTCTTGTGTGTGTCTGCATTATTGCTCCTTCACCCCTACACCGCCATATACCTCGAGGGATCAGTCTCGCCTGTGGGAGACTTAACACCTTGCTGCCCAGTAACAACCCCTCAGAGGATCTACCCTGCAGCGCTGGTCACCCTGACCAGGAACCACAGGTGGCGTCACGAACATTCTATCATCCCCTGTAAATATCCCCCTTTAGTGAGCGCCCAGGGCAACGGACCGAGCTGCGCTACCCGTGACATCCCCCAGTGAAGTGAACGGGCTCGGTGCCGAGTACCCCAAGCCCTGTACGTGCGACTCATCATTTTTGGCGTCACGAACAGGATCCGAAGCTCGCAATATGTGAGTCCTGTGTGCCTGGAATTGGACTGTTTTTGTGAAAAAGACTGTGTGCTGTTTTTGTGATTTTTGGCGCCATTTTCCGCCATTTTGCCGCCATATTCGCGCCCTGAGGCGCTGGTGAAGAAGAGGGGCGTGGATTCGTGGGCGTACCCCCCCGTCGCGCGAAAGTGATGGGCGCCTGTCTAAGTGCTATTATAATGTCCGAGCCTGCCCCACTGCAAGAAAGATCCGCCTCCTCTTCATCCTCTATGCTAAGAAGAGAAAGCGAAAGTCCCGCCTCCACGGAAAAGACCAGATTGTTCCAGATGGAAAGCACAGTCTGGCCTGGCGTGAGATGGCAGAAGGACAGGAGTCACTGTGTGGGGGAATGGCGGTGCGCAGACCCCGTCCCCTGAAGAAGTGCAGCCTGTACTTGAACCTTCCCCAGGTCGGGAGGACGAAGAAAAGATGTACCGTGTGGAGGAGGTGGACGCGGCGCTGAGGGACATGGCCCGACACCGCGCAGAGATGGAGGCGATGGAGCAAAGCTGGCGTGTCCTGAAACAGCGGCTGCTGTGGGACCCACTGCTCTCCCCTCAAAATGCGCAAATGCCACCCGCGCCACCACTGGAACCAGCAGCTGAGGAAGAACCGGAGGCCGGCCCAAAAGAGCTGTACCTGACCCCGCAGAAGACGCGGCTGGAAGAGAGGAGGCTGAGGAGGCCCTGCCCGGACCGGAATGCCAGCCAGGCCTGGAACCAGCGGCAGTAGCGGAATGCAGTCCCCCGGAAGGGACGACGATGGATGAAACCCAGCCGCAAGCGATGGAGATCGACTGGGAGGAGATGGAGCTCCTGGACGACGTGGAATACGCCGCCCAGAAGGAGAACGAGTGGCGCCGCTGGGAGCATGAGGAGCGGCAGCAGCGAGAGGCGCAGCAGCTTCGCCAGAGGTACCGTGAGAAGGATCTTGCTGACAAGGAGATCGTCAGGCGAGACAAAGGTACGCTCCGGGAACCGCGGCGCCAGGGGGCCATTAGAGACTTCAAACTCCAGGGAGGCTGGGGGTTTATCCATGAGCCAGGCCTGTACCAGGAGGTCTTTGTTAATCGCAGGGATGTGGAGTCTCACCTGCCAGAAGGGCACCCGGGAAGGGATCTGCTTATTGGGGATATTGTCACCTACACGCGGCATTGGGGTCTTAAGGGGTGGTATGCCCTGAATGTCTCCCGAGTCAGCGACCCAGTCCCTGAAGCCGGAAACGTACCCCGTGTCTCAGCGTCCCAAGCCCCAGCTACATCAGCGTCCGGCCTGCATCTTATCCTGCGTCCTATCCCGCAACGCAACAGAGCGCAACGATTGCTAGGTGCGTCTCCAACTGAGCCACTGCGTGCACCTGCGTCCCAATTGGAAACGCTGCAGAGTGTAGCGACTGCAACAGCGACCCCTATTGAGCCAAACCTGTACTTAGAAGAGGCACCTGTTAGGCCTCCAGGAAGTCGCAAAATAAAAATTGAAAAGAGGACTGTGGCTACTCAGACACTGGTAGCAGGACACGATCTCTTAGTGATGCGTTCAAGAGCGCACCGCATGCTTCCAGCCCCAGGTGTGGAAGGTGCCACTATATTTGAAGAAGACCACCACCAATATAATAAAATATCAATTTTATTGGTATCAAAAAAAGTTTTTTAGATATATAGATATAGAAATATACAAAACCGCCTATAAGGCACGAATAAGGGAAAAGACAAACAACCATATATAGTGTTGCGGTCCTGAATAAGATAATACAATACCACAAGATGGGGGGTAATGCTCACAAAATATGCATACACATATATAGCCTGCTTCAATGATAATAATCCAAAATGCAAAAATACATTGTATATACAAAATTATGCTTCCACCATTACAGATAAATCCAAGTTACAGTAGTATATAATAAGCGGTGATGTCACCCGGCTTGCTCAGCCGCAAATATATATATGGAAGCAGAGATCATAATAGATCATAGCAGCAAATCGTAGTACACAAAAATGTAACATTATAAGCATCCACTCTCACCCATAGTGCCTCGCTTCAGTGGACACGTAGCCCCAACGCGCGTTTCGCGTGGGCTTCTTCGGGGGCCGTGTTTAAAATATGCATCCATCCTGCTATATAAGCCCCAATAATCCCCACTCACATGTGAATCCAATATGGGCGCGTGCGCTGCTCCGTCGCGCCGGAAGTTACGTCACACTCGGCGTCCATGGCGCTGCGGGTCACGGGAACACCCCGTTGTGACGTCACTGACCCGCACGCGTCATAAAAGGAGGCCTCGTGCGACGCTCCGGCCGAAAGCGGTGCCGCGCATGCGCACTGATCCACAATAAGAACAGATCATAAATAAGAGGTAAATGAATGGGGAGATCAAAAGAAAAATACAAAATAATGAGACCAATACTGCAATAACCATCTGGGTATAAATGGATGGAGATAAGTGCAAAATAAAACTAGTGCATAAATAAATATAATCAATATACCATGTGTAACATATACCAATATTGTATATTATGAATATACCATATATAACATATACCAATAAAAAACTCATTACATACAATGTGTCATAATGTGAAAAACACAATATAATAAGAGATATATATAAAAATAATAAAAATAATAAAGAAGAAAAAATAATAATAAAAAAATAAAAAATAAAAAAGTGAAAAAAATAATAAAGATAAAGAATTCACAAACGTGACACATGTGAAGTATAAAAATATGTAAATGAAAAGACGAAATATTCATTCGATAAAGGTGCTGTTCAGGACTCCATCCGATGTCATTAAGTCCTCACATTCTTCAAAAATCAAATTGCAGCATAATTCAACAGTATGGGGCAAAACTAGAAAATAAAACTAGCATGTGGACGCAGATAAAAGGACACTATACAACAAAGACACAGATTAAAAACAAAAAAACATAAAAAACAAAAATTAAAGAAATTTAAAGAAAAGAAGCGAAGCTCAACTGCTCATTAAGGCCAGCTGGTACCATAGTATTGAGGGTCGAGATCCATTGACATTCCCTGCGGGCAAGTGCACGTTTGAAATCACCACCTCTAATACCCAAATGGATACTGTCAATGCCTCGAATCCTCAAATCCCTAGGATTGCAATTATGTTTGGCCTTAAAATGGCGAGGAATCGTTTTCAAAGTGCTCAGATCATTTATTTCCTTTGCTGCCAAAATGTCCCTAACATGCTCGCGTGTTCTGATTCTCAGTTCTCTTGAGGTAAGGCCCACATATATTAAATTACACGTGCAGCGTGCATAGTAAATAACGCCAGATGTTTTACACGTAATGTATTGCCTGATCTTATACTCCCTCAGGCCATTTGATGAACAAAATTTACTAGCCCTTTCATGGTTCTGGCATGCCAAACAGTCGCCACATGGGAAAAAACCTACTCTTTTTTCTCTCTTAAAAATTGCTGGACTGGCATTATTCCCCACATAGTGGCTTCTGCATATGATATCTCTCAGATTCCTGCTACGACGTGCAGTCATAAGTGGTCCTTTGGAAAGAGAACTGGAAAGTATTGGGTCTGTTAATAAAACAGACCAGTGTCTTTTTAGAACAGTACGCATCACATTCCACTGCTGATTAGTAGATATAAACCGGATCTCCACATCTTTTTTAGGTCTCTTCTGGTATGCAAGGAGGTCCCTCCTTGATACTTTTTTAGCATTCCAATATCCTTGTCTGATACTACGCTTGCTATATCCACGATCCCTAAACCTCTGCCCAAGGTCCACAGCCTGCCCTTCATATAGTTCATCTGACGTACAAATACGTTTTAATCTAAGAAATTGTCCCTTTGGTATGGCTTTAATGGTGGAACCGACATGGGCGGATGAGGCATGCAGAAGTGCATTCACAGAGGTCTGCTTGCGAAACACATCAGTAACCAGGAGACCACCAGCTTGTACCCTAATTTCGATGTCCAAAAAGGAGATAATCTCCCTACTGTATACATAGGTGAGTCTGATGTTGCGACCATTTCGATTCAATACTGACATAAAGTTATCAAGATCATCGACGCTACCCTGCCAAATAAACAGGATATCATCGATGAACCGATACCACCCCAGGATCTGGGAGGAGGAGTGTGCGCCATCTGGAAAGATTTCTCTTTCCCAATATCCCAGAAACAAATTAGCATATGAAGGCGCACACGTCGCCCCCATCGCTGTACCATGCCTCTGGAGGTAGTATCGGTCCTTAAATGTAAAGAAGTTGTGTGTCAGTATGAATCTCAATAGATCCAACACCAGCTCACGCATATCTGGGTCCAAGTTGCTGGACTCCAGAAAAAAACTGGCAGCCTCAAGTCCATCCTCATGGTCTATGCTGGTATATAAAGATTCCACATCTGCGGTAACAAGCAGCATGTCAGGTTCCAATGAAATGCCATCCAATCTCTTCAGGACATCCGTAGTGTCCCTGACATGGGAGGGCAGCGTCTCAACCTGTGCTTTAAGATAATGATCTATAAATTTGCAAATAGGTTCGCATAGCCCTCCCATGCCAGAGACAATCGGACGCCCTGGAGGATTAATCGGGTCCTTGTGGACCTTGGGCAGAAGATAGAGAGTCGGGATAACGGGACATTTCACCAAAAGTCCATCCAGCAATTTTTTGGAGATAATCCCTCTCTCACATGCAATCTCAAGCACAGAGAAAAGCTTTGTTTGATATAAGGTTAATGGGCATTCATTCAATTGAGTATATGTTTCTTTGTCACGAAGTTGTTTAAAGGCTTCACGTTCATATTTCTCCACCGCCCAGACAACCACATTCCCCCCTTGTCAGCTGGTTTTATTACAACATCATCCCAAGTTCTAATCTCGCCCAAGGCTGCACGTTGGGACGGGGTGAGATTATCTCTACTCCTATTATTAGTGATAGTTTTAAAGTCCGCCTCCACCAAACGAGTGAAAATATCTATTTGTGGGCACAGTGACAAGGGAGGGAAAGTGGTTGACGGAGGGGCAATATTGGGTGGAGAAATACCTGTGTCCTCCTGATGAGATTCAGCCTCTAGTTCCTCAAGAGTCCGGATTGTCTCCAACTCCGCGACATTGAAATCTGAAGTAGATTTAGAGTGTAATTTTTTGAGTATCAACTTCCTCGAAAAAAGATGAAGGTCCTTCACAGCTGTAAAAAGATCAAAATTATTACTAGGAGAGAAGGAAAGGCCCAAACCCAAAACTTCCCTCTGTGCCCCAGAGATCACATGCGACGAGAGGTTAATTACCTCCAATGTATTTGTTTTTGCTTTTTTATCAGCTGGTGGTGACATGACACTCTTGCGTTTATATTTGTTCTTTCCTTTATTGGAACGGAAGAAATCCCTCCTATCCCATTGGGATCCGAAAATTTTCTGATGTAGTTGATTTTTCCTCAGTTGAGGACACAGATGAGAATTATCTTATTCAGGACCGCAACACTATATATGGTTGTTTGTCTTTTCCCTTATTCGTGCCTTATAGGCGGTTTTGTATATTTCTATATCTATATATCTAAAAAACATTTTTTGATACCAGTAAAATTTATATTTTATTATATTGGTGGTGTTTCTACACTTTGTTTTTCATGTCTGAAGCGATTTAAATAGTGTACCACGAGACATTTATACACCGTTACTTCTTGAAATCTCAGGGAAGGTGAATATAGTATGTATGCAATATGCATTCTGTTCTAAATTGTATAATATTTGAAGAAGACCAGTAGGACCCAGACAGGGTTTACTGAACTGTACAAAGTTATGAAGAGAATTGCACTTTATTGAGAATGTTATATGATGATAATGTTTACATGCTGAAGTAGTATACCCAGTTGGGTAATGTGATATGTGAAATGTGTTTCTTTTAAAGGACTGCGTGGCTGAGGACTTTGCCAGCCCAAAAACTGTGTTGTAAATAGTTGGCACTCGGTGCCCCATCTTGGTTTTACGTAAGCCATTCTACCTCAGAAGAAAAACCCGTATGTTGTGGCCTTGAGTGAGGTTTGCAGCAGAGAAGTCCTGCAGCCCACCCAGGACCCCCGTGGGAGGTTTGGTGCGTGTCCTCCACAAGAATCCTGTATTTATTGTGTGAAAGTATTTTGATATTTTCTATTTGCCATTTGTATACATTGTAACGTTTGAAGTATCCTTACCTCCCGCAAGGGATGAGTTATGTTTTGTTGATGTTATAAAAAAATTGTTTTCTTTTTCAGCCTGGGAGTGCTGATATTAACTAGGGGGGATGTGTAGCCCAGCTGCGCTTGGTGCCACATGTTACCCTGG
This sequence comes from Oophaga sylvatica, assembly GCA_033576555.1. Lineage (NCBI taxonomy): Eukaryota > Metazoa > Chordata > Amphibia > Anura > Dendrobatidae > Oophaga > Oophaga sylvatica. The sequence continues at coordinate 106,166,347 of JARQOD010000005.1, forward strand.
AGGATGCATGGAAGGTAATTCACAATCACCTGATATTCATTCACACTTCACATTTTCCTGGTACCACCAGAGGGAGCCCTTTAGAATACACAGGTATATAAGGGTGTGGAGAGATAGAGCAGAGAGATGAAGGCAGTCTAGCTAAACGTTAGCTAGTTGTTGGTTGTACCTCAGACAGATCAGATCTCCTCAGAACACCGGAGTGAGAGGATTCCTGTCAGAGCTCAGATTACACTAGTCTGTGTCAGAGCGTGTTGGAGAGGAAAGTTACCTCAGAACGTGCAGACTGATAGTTCCCTAGGGAAGTGGAAAGTGACTCTAGAAGTGAGCATAGATCAGTCTGACGGAAGGTCCTGATAGCTACTTCGGACAGAGCCTAAGAAGGAAGTGAAGGAAAGGGAACTGCAGTATTTGTAAGACCGAGTCAACTGAGGTATTGTTAGAGAGCGAGCGTGCCGACGCTTGGAGAGCGGTGAAGAGAAGGAAGCTGACATCTACTGCTGCCTGCTGCTTGTGCTTATGTTAAAGGTGTGAGTAGGACGACAGGCAAGTGGAAAAAGGAAAGAGAGAGTGACTGAGGATGAATAGCAATGATGGCTTACCTCCACTCTGCACTACCGGACACCGGGTCCGAGCTTGCTAGAACCTTCACGGCTAGTGGGAAAAACTGGAGACCCTGCTGGACTTCAGGTCACAGAGGGGCCCAACAGTGCTGATACGTAACCGGGGTCAGGAAGAACAGGAGTCTGGTCAGCGCAACCATTGGAGACTTAGTTCTGTCCAAAAGAAGGCTCCACCACAAGATCAGCCGGGAAGCAAAGAGAACGGAGTTAAACTTTGTTTCATGCAAGTTAGAAACTCACACACATATAGACATAAGGAGGCCCTACACCTACTCAGTGATTACTGGACGTGCATCCTCCACCCTGACGGCCTCCCGGGACGTGCCTGCAACTTCATCATCAGTAAAGGTACAGAAAGAGACTGTCTTGTGTGTGTCTGCATCATTGCTCCTTCACCCCTACACCGCCATATACCTCGAGGGATCAGTCTCGCCTGTGGGAGACTTAACACCTTGCTGCCCAGTAACAACCCCTCAGAGGATCTACCCTGCAGCGCTGGTCACCCTGACCAGGAACCACAGGTGGCGTCACGAACATTCTATCATCCCCTGTAAATATCCCCCTTTAGTGAGCGCCCAGGGCAACGGACCGAGCTGCGCTACCCGTGACATCCCCCAGTGAAGTGAACGGGCTCGGTGCCGAGTACCCCAAGCCCTGTACGTGCGACTCATCATGACCTGAAGCATACTGCCAAAATGGTAGCACAGTGGCTTTAGGATAACAAAGTCAGTATTTTGGAGTAGCCATCACAAAGCTATGATCTCAATGCAATTGAAAACTTATGGGCAAAGCAAAAAAGGCAGGTGCGAGCAAGGCGACCTACAAACCTGGATCAGTTACACCATTTTTGTCAGGAGGAATGGGCCCAAATTCCGACCAACTATTGTAAGAAGGTTGTGGAAGGATATTCCAAATGTTTGACCCAAGTCATTCAGTTTAAGGGCAATGGTACCAAATGCCAATGAAACGTATGTAAACTTTTGACTTTGCAGTAAGTAATACGAATAAATGCCTTAAAACATTCTCTCTCTCATTATTCTGGAATTTGGCAAATATTAATGATTATGGCAATCCTAATTGACTTAAAAAAGGAAAGGCTTAATCTGATTTCATGTCAGATATTGAGAAAAACATGCATATTTGTCTTTTTATATAGTGAATGTAAACTTCTGGTTTCAACTGTATATGCTACTGAAATGTAACACAGAGAACGTTATGGTTTATGGATGAGTGATTGAATACAGAAATATTTTTCAATGCTTTTTTGGAATGTGATATAACACAGAAATGTACCACATTGCACGTAATACTCTATAGATGACAATATAGTCAATATTTTCACACAAAAAATAAAAATGTAGTCAACTGCTGCAGCCTTATATTTAGACACAGACTGCAAAACCCTAATCCTGCCTAACGTATTCAGCCACTCTCCGTCGCAACTTCTCTCCATAAAGTCTAAATGCAGAATATATATGATCAAACAGCAAAGCGCAAAATTAGCCCCCACAAGGACTGCTAGTATGATGATTCAGCTTCAGTACCAGTATCAACACTATAGGGCTCTAATTCATTAAACTGTGCACACAAATGCCTGGACAAGCACTCTCTCCCTCCAAGAATAAATGTCACAAGTCTGTGCAATGGCGTCATTGTGCCGAGTCTGGCAGTACCTGTCCTCTAATAATCCCTGATGATGTCACACGGCCAGCCAATTACAGTAATGCCACTACCAAGATGGCTACGGCACTACAGTGACTCACAGGCAATCTGCGCATTCTTGTTGGCTGTGTAACAGGATGCCAAACATTCGGGGCAGGGATTCAAGTTGGAAATCGAGAACCAGCTAATGCTCACCGAGTGATGAGCACATCCGTGCACCCAAATACTCGACTGATATCCGAGTATTACCAAAAACGTTTGCTCATCCCTAATGAACAGTGATTTATGTATATAAACCCAGGTGTGTAACAGGAAATGGCCTACTTAATTTTAACCCTTTCATGCCGCGTTTTTGCATTTCTGTTTTTTACTCCCCTATTTCCCAGAGCCATAACTTTTTTATTTTTCTGTCAATATTACCATGTGAGGGCTTGTTTTTTGCAAGACAAGTTGTACTTTTGAACGACACCATTTGTTTTACCATATCATGTACTGGAAAGTGGGAACAAAATTCCAACTGCGGTGAAATTGCAAAAAAAGTGCAATTCCTCAAATGTTTTCTGGATTTGTTTTTGCCATGTACACCAAATGCTAAAAATGTCCAGCCACTATGATTCTCCATGTCATTACTAGTTCGTAGATACCAAACATGTGTAGATTGTTTCTTATTTAAATGGTGAAAAAAATCCAAAATTTGTATCGTCTCCATTTTTCATGATCTGGGACTGGGTGAGGGCTTATTTTTTCCATGCTGACGTTTTTAATGACATCATTTTGGTGTGGATATGATCTTTTGATTGCCCGTGTTTGCATTTTAATACAATGTTCCCGTGACCAAAAAAACGTAATTCAGGCGTTTTTACTTTTTTTTTTTTTTTGCTTACCCCACATTTGTGAAAAGAATTATTGGTCATAAATAAAATAGTTATGTGTTATTGCCAATGTTGTTGGTTTGAAATAAAAACCAAAATTGGCCTGTTACCAGTGTACAAATTTGGTTGTTCAAAAATTGACTCGGTACTCAGTCCCCAGTTTCCACTATTTCTCATGGTGTGACATCCCCGCCTTGTACCAGCAAGTGTCCAGGAATATGTGGCCAGGGACACTACATTTCATTGACGGCACACTGGGTGAACACTTGTGGACGCTGGTCGAGTCCTATCCTGGCATGACACATGTGTTACCAATGCCGAGAATTACTGCAGCTACTTCTATGAGGGTTTCCTTCACCTCATACACCAGTTTCTGCATCCCCTCCTGCTTCACCTCATCCTCCATCTCTGACATGCTATCACAGAGCACATTGTCCACAGATGAAAGCTCTGCAGCACTGCCTAAGCAAAGCGGAAACAGGCGCTGCTGAAGCTAATTTGTCTAGGAGACAAACCACACACCATGGCACAGTTATTGAAAGGAAGAACAGACTAGACAATTCTGTGGCTCTCTCTGATAAACCTACAACCAGGCATTGTTGTGTTTGATAATGGCTGAAACCTGGTGGCAGCTGTGAAGCTTGGCAAGCTCAAACACGAACGATGAATGGCCCATATGCTCAACTTGGTAGTTCAGCGGTTTCTAAAAACCTACCCATATTTGCCAGAGCTTCTGGTCAATGTATGCTGCGTCAGCGTCCATTTCCGCAAGTCAGCTGCAGCTGCCAACGCTCTGGAAGTGCTGCTGCAGTGCATACAATTGCCAGCTCACCGATTGGAACTCGCAATAGAACTCCACACTGCACATGCTAGCAATATTTTAATGAGGCTCTACAGTTGTTGCCTTCAAGGTTCTATGGATGAGTCTGCTTGTAATTCTTTCCTGGTTTGCATTGTGTACAGAGCCTTTATGAGTGTATGAGTATTTGAATGATTTACTACAGTTCGTGCCTTCAAGGGTGTATGGATGACCCTTTGTGTACTTTTTGACAGACTTTGCATTGTGCAGTACTTTTAGGAATGTAGGAGTAACACAACTATTATTTGTCCATTGGTGCCTTCAACGGTGTATGCGTGATCCTGCTTGTAATTTTTGGCAGGCTTTTCACTGCGTAGAACTTTTATGAGTGTAGGGGTATCACATCTACACTTTGTTTAGAATATTTGAATGATGTAACATAGTTCTTGACTTCAAGAGTGTATGGATGACCCTACTTGTAATTTTTGGCAGGCTTTGCATGTAGTGCATAGCCATTATGAGTCTAGAAGTACCTCTACATGAGAAATTGAACACAATGAGTATGAGTCCCCCCTTTATGTCTAATACAAGGTATATCTAAGTCCTTCTTTCATGAGCCTTCCATAAAGCTTCCGCTCAGCCGTGAACCAAGGAGACACTGAGCTGAGTCTGAGAACTCAGCTTCAGTGAAGAGCGCTGTTGTCAAAAGTTACTCAGTCACCTTTTAATGTCAGCGCTCAGCATTCAAGCAGATTTCTCTCATCATGACAGCAAGGGGTCTGCTGATAACCCCCCTTGTCTATTGTTACAATCCTCTTGTGAAAGCCAGCACGTGGCCAGCATTCATAGGAGATCAGAATTTTCTGTATGAATTGCAGTGCTAATGCACTGCTATGCATAGCACAAGTGATCAGATGATCGCAGCTTCAAGTTTCCTAAAGAGAATATTAAATACAGTAAAAGGTGAAAAAAGTTTTTTTTAAAAAAACACAAAAGTTCAAATCACCCCTCTTTTGCTCCATTAAAAATAAAACAATTAAAAAAATCAAATATACACATATTTGGTATTGCTGTGATAGTAAAAGTCCAATCTATAAAAATATAAAATAAATTAATTTGATTGGTAAAAGACATCTAAGAGAGAAAAACCAAAACATCATAATTAATATTTTTTGGCCACCGCAGCACTGCAATACAATATAATAAGAGGAGATCAAAACATTGTATCTACCCCAAAATGGTATTACCAAAATCGCCTACTTAGGTGCAAAAAATAAGCCTTCACCTAGCCTCATATCCCGAAAAATTAAAATTTGACTGATCTAGGAATATAGGGACCATAGCAAAATGTATGTATTTTTTTTTTTTACAAATGTTTGTAAACACGGCAGCACGGTGGCTCAGTGGATAGCATTGCAGCACTGGAGTCCTGGGTTCGAGTCCCACCAAGGACAACATCTGCAAGGAGTTTGTATGTTCTCCCTGTGTTTGCGTGGGTTTCCTCTGGTTTCCTCCCACACTCCAAAAACATACTGATAGGGAATCTAGATTGTGAGCCCATCGGGGGACAGCAACGATAATGTGTGCAAACTGTAAAGCGCTGTGGAATATGTTAGCGCTATATAAAAATAAAGATTATTATTATTTATTTTTCACCACTTAAATAAAAAAAATCAACTATAAATATTTGGCATCTGTGTACTCATAATGACTTGGAGAATAATATTGCCAGGCCTTTTTTATTACGGTATATAGAATCATAGAATCATAGAATGGTCGAGTTGGAAGGGAGCTCCTGGGCCTTCTGGTCCAACCCCCTGCTCAAAGCAGGATTCTCTAAATCATCCCAGACAGATGTCTGTCCAGTCTCTGTTTGAAGACTTCCATTGAAGGAGAACTCACCACCTCTTGTGGCAGCCTGCTCCCATTCAGTTTCATCCCATTGCTTCTAGTCTTTCCTTGTGCAAATGAGAATAAAGATGATCCTTCTACAATGTGATAGCCCTTGAGATATTTGTAGACAGTAGAGTTGAGCGATACTTTCGATATCCAAAAGTATCGGAATCGAAATGGTATCGCCGATACCCAAAAAATATCGGCGATACCCGATACCGATACCGGAAATCCAGTGTAAGTCTATGGGAACAAAATATCGGAATTAAAAAAACCTCATTCTTGCCTTGTTGGTTAATTGTACATGAAGGAAAACAACAAAGAGTAATGTAGAATGTATTGGGGAAGGTTGAGGAGACATTAAAGGCATAGATGTTTAACCCAATCAAATGGAATAGCATAATATTTTTTTTTTTAAAGATGTTCGGATTGACGAAGAAATTGACAATGTTGTTCACGTTTTTTCTATTTTGGCAAATATGTAAATTTCACAACTTCCATGCTCTTCACCTTTTTAACTTTTGACACACTTTCTCCTTCATAATCTTCAGCAGCATCATCTTTTTCATCAAATTATTCTTCATCTTCACCTTCTTTATCTTCTTCTTAAACTTCTTGCTATTCATCTTTTTGTTAACATTACTCATATTCTTCTTATTAAACTATTATTCTTATTCATATTGTACTTCATCTTCTTCATCATATTCTTATTTGTGACAGAGAATCCTGTACTTGTAATCTGTCAAAGTATGAATTTTTCATTCTTCCGTTCTTGCTGTCACAAAAGATTTAAATTACAACAGTATTTGTCCGTGTTCAGTTTAGCCTGCAGCAGCAGGCATTTTCCAGGGGCACCACGAGGAGGAACGGACTCACCCCCATACACTGCTTAGTCTTCTTCTGCTTAGAATTTAGAGCATATATTTTTAGATCTTCTGCTTATTGTTCTTGTGTCTCTTGTTCTGTATCTTGTATTTGTAGCACAACCTTGTACCAGCTGATGTTACTGGGACACGGTTACTAAGCAGGAGGTACCTGTGCTCCAAAGCACTACCAAGGACCAGCAGACGTTGCAGGAACTCGGATACCGAGATGGAGGCACCTAGGCCAAAGGCACTGCGGAGAACCAGTTGACGGTACTGGAACCCGGACGGGTAGCAGAAGGTACAAGAGCCAATGCAAGTAACGAGGACCAGCTGACTGTGCTGGAACCCGGAGGGGCAGCAGAAGGAAAAGAGCCAATGGCACAACCGAGGACCAGCTGACGTTACTGGGACACGGTTACTAAGCAGGAGGTACCTGTGCTCCAAAGCACTACCAAGGACCAGCAGACGTTGCTGGAACTCGGATACGGAGATGGAGGCACCTAGGGCAAAGGCACTGCGGAGAACCAGCTGACGGTACTGGAACCCGGACGGGTAGCAGAAGGTACCCATGGAAATTTAAGTTGACAGGCCGCGAGCCGGCCGCAGTTACCGAATCCCACAGTACTACAGTGGGTGATTGTCCTATTGTCACAACGGAAACAGCCTTTATTTGCATATCCCGCAGCACACATAGGAAGCACCTAAACTCCAAGCACCATAGAGTCGGCTAACCCGACCCAACACGACAGGACAACTTATTGGAGGCTAAGTGACGTTTACACTGACAGGAAAAGATGGCGTGCTGTAACCAGTCTGGGCAGGAGTGAGTACCCGTGCCAATGACACTTCCGAGCAACAACTGGCGGTGTTGAAGCCCAGGGATGAGAAGACAACAGGGTGGAGGCAGCATGACTTTTTGCCGTTCACACAGCAGGGGAACAGCTGATATTACTGAACACCAGTAACACTATAGCTTGTGTATTGGTCTGTGGACACGACACTTCTGAGCAGCAACTGCCAGTGTTGTAGCCCAGGGAGTAGAGTTCAGGTGGTAGAAAGATGAACATAACAGGAGACATGGATAACATTGCGAACCAGTTATTTAATCTGAAAACGGACAGACAAATTCTGGCGAGATCCATGCCTTGTTCATTTTCAGAAAAGTAAGCCGTCTACATTATCGGAGGATAGTCGCATGCGACAGTCTGTTAGTACACCACCTGCAGCACTAAAGATGCGATCCGATAATACACTGGCAGCAGGGCAAGCCAGCACCTCCAATGCATACTGGCTAAGCTCTGGCCATGTATCCAGCTTAGAGACCCAAAACTTGAATGGGGAAGAGACATCTGGGAGTACACTGAGAGGGAAAGACATGTAGTCTGTCACCATCTTACGGAAACATTGCCTCCTGCTGACTGGAGCCGTCTCGGATGGTGTAGACATTTGTGGCGCTGCCACAAAACTTCACAACATTTGGAACATACTGGTCTTGCCCTGTGCAGAGGCGCTGCTTGTGCTCCTCTTGTTGCAGAGCTGTCTCCACTGCCTCGACGCACAGAGCTGCTTTGTGAAGCAGTAGCAGCAGCAGTGCTCTCGGCTGGAATAGAGAACATTATGGATTGCACCAGTGTGTCTTGGTACTCCCGCATTTTACGCTCCCGGTTCAACGGTGTGATGAGGCTTTGTAAGTTGTCCCGGTAGCGAGGGTCTAGGAGGGTGTACACCCAATAATCAGACGTGGTGAGAATGTGGGCGATGCGGCGGTCGTTTCTCAGGCACTGCAGCATGAAATCAACCATGTGCTGCAGACTCCCAACTGGCCAACAAACGCTGTCCCCTGCAAGAGGCGTCATCTCTGCCTGCTCTGCATCACCCCACCCTCGCTCTACATACTGACTAGAGCGTTGTGTACCTCCCTCTGGAGCGATGTCTTCCTCCTCCATTGACTCCTCCTCATCCTCCTCACAAAGTGAGCCCTGCCCAGCCCTTTGTGAGGAACCACGTTGCGCTGACTGTCCAGAAGGTGATGGAATTAGTGACTCCTCATCCTCAACCTCTTCCAAAACCTCATCCCTTAGTGTTTGAATTTTTTTTTGAAGCAGGCAGATAAGGGGGACAGTCAGGCTGACTAGTGCATCATCTGCACTCGCCATCCGCGTTGACTCATCAAACGGATGCAAAACGTGGCAGATGTCCTTCATAGAGGCCCACTCAGTAGTGGTGAAGTGTGAACGGCGCAAATTGCGAGTTGATTGCGCCTGATGCAGCTGATACTCCATTACTGCTGGCTGCTGCTCACACAACCGCTCCAACATATGTAACGTGGAATTCCACCTGGTGGGTACAGTCACATATGATGCGATGTTCAGGAAGGCGAAATCTGCGTTGCAGAGCTGCAATGCGCGAATTGGCCATGCTGGAACGTCGCAAGTGAGCGCACTCTAGGCGGACCTTGTGCAGCAGTGCATCAAGATCCGGATAGTCCCTCAAAAAACTCTGCACGACCAAGTTGAGCACATGTGCCAGACATGGTATGTGAGTGAGGTTGCCAAGGCCCAGAGCTGCCACCAGATTTCGGCCATTGTCACACACTACCAAGCCTGGCTGGAGATTCGCTGGCAAAAACCACACGTCGCTCTCCTGCTTGATGGCATTCCAGAGCTCCTGCGCTGTGTGGCTTCGATTCCCCATGGAAATTAATTTCAGGACGGCCTGTTGACGTTTGGCCACGGCTGTGCTCATATCGGTCGCATCAGGTAAGCGTTCACGGGTCCATGTGGAGGTAGACCGTGACGGCTCCTGCAGCGATGATTCTGAGGAACTGGAGTAGGAGGAGGAGTCAGTGTGGACAGACTTGATTCCTGCAATCCTTGGAGTTGGCAGAACACGTACAGCGCCACTCGCAAGATCTGTACCCGGCTCCACAACATTGACCCAATGGGCAGTGAGGGAAAGGTATCGTCCCTGGCCATGGGTACTGGTCCACGCATCGGTGGTCAGGTGGACCTTGCTACTGACGGCGTTTAGTAGCGCATGTTTAATTTTTCCCTCAACATGCTTTTGCAGAGCAGGGACGGCTTGCCTGCTGAAATAAAATCGGCTGGGCACATTGTATTGTGGGACTGCCAATGCCATTAAGTTACGGAAACTGTCAGTCTCCACCAGCCTGAATGACAGCATTTCAAGGGACAGGAGTTTTGCAATGCCAGCATTCAGAGCCTGTGCTCGTGGATGGTTTGCCGAGTATGGCCGTCTTTTATCCCATGCCTGTGCTACCGATGGCTGTTTTGTGGCCTGGGAGTGTGAGGATGACAGGGAACTTGCAGCTGTGGGTGGAATAACACTGGGTCTCTGGACAACAGTGACAGAGGTTCTTCCATGGCGATCCTGTGAGGAAGCAGAACCAGCTGTGTGTGAGCTGGAGGAAGAGGCTCCAACACGAGCTGAAGATGTAGGTGCTGCTGTAGGTTGGCCTACATCTCCAGTGTGTCTTTGGAACTCAACCACGTGCTTTGACCGCACATGTTTCCACATATTTGTGGTATTAAGGTTATTGACATTTTTACCTCTTTTTACTTTTTGATTACACAGCTTGCATTTGACATAGCAAATATCATCTGCAAGTGTGTCAAAAAAGGACCACGCAGTGCAAGTCCTGGGAGAGCCCGTTTTTGCTGTTGGAAGAGAACTGCTACGAACGGGTGCCAAACTGGAGGCTACAGGCAACTCTTTGGGTCCGATCACTAAGCCAGTTATGAATCCACCTAACAATTGCCTTGTCCATTCCATGCTTAGTCATTTTTTCAATAAGGATTGTGTGAGATACTTTGTCAAATGCTTTGCTGAAGTCAAGATATACTATATCTACAGCATTTCCCTGATCCACCCAATCAGTGATTCTGTCATAGAAGGAAATTAAGTTAGTCTGACATGACTTATTAGTTACAAACCCATGCAGACTCTGGTTAATCACTTCATTCTTATCCAGGTACTTACATACATGTTCTTTAATAATTTGTTCAAAGATATTTCCTGGTATAGAAGTCAGACTCACCGGCCTGTAGTTCCCTGGGTCCACCTTCTTCCCCTTTTTGAAGATAGGAACAACATTTGCTCTTCTCAAGTCTTCTGGGACTTCTCCTGTTCTCCAAGAATTTTCAAAGATTATGGACAGTGGTTCAAGAATTTCTTCTGCTATCTCCTTTAGTACTCTGGGTGTAATTCATCTGGACCTGGAAGATGGTATATAGTGAACATGGTAAATAAAAAAACTCAAAAAACAAGTGTGAATTTGCACTTTTGATTGCAATTGCACTGCACTTGGAATTGTTTTCCAGTGTTCAGTACGTTATATGGCAGAATGAATTGTTTCATTAAAAAGTACAACTCATCCCGCAAAAAATAAGCCCTCATACGGCTCTATTGACGTCAAAATATAAAATGTATGGTTCTTGGAAGAAGGGGAGGAAAAAATGAAAACATGGAAAACTGCCATATCCTGAAGGGGTTAAACAGTATGCTTAATAACACTTAACTGTACTAACAATACAGTTCGTTGAGGTCATTTTGACATTACTAATGCTATGTTTATGCTAAAGTGCTTGAAAAGGATTCCACATGTTACATATATATTTTCCTTACAGCTGGAGATTTCTCAGTATTTGCAATTCATGGTGAATCAATTCACTGCAATCAAATTTTTTGAAACATTTGACAAAACTGGTGAACTTGAATTTAAAAGATTTGATCACTTCCATGCATTGTAGTGTACCAGATTAATACACTGACATCAATGTGGCCTTTAATAACATTCATACATTACTGATAAGTAGTTTTGCAACATATGCAAACATTAC
>JARQOD010000005.1:106178020-106224407 GCA_033576555.1 Oophaga sylvatica
CACTATGCTCACAGGGAATGCCCATTTTTTTTATGGGGAAGCATGATTCCTGATCTGTGAGTATTTTAGTGATGTTGTATACTTACAATCGTTGCCTGTATTATCGCTGCTCATATTGATTACTATATTTGCTATGGTCTCTCTATTCCTTAAAGGTTAATTTCCTTCCTTAAAAAGGAGGATACTTAATATGGTGACTTTGCATCCATATTTACATGTTCACATTCTGTGATAGTGAATGGTTTTTCTGATATAGGGTGCCAAGAATGATAATAGTTGCACCTTGATTATCGATTTTTACAAAACATTACCTAATGAAAGAGGCCTTATACTCCCTGTAGCAGGTAAATACCTAAGAGTATATTTTATTGTGTTTGTATGCTTATATGTGGTTTGGGGTTCTTTAATTGACACTTTGGTGCTGTTGTTTTTTTATTGTTTTATTTTGAATGGGGCGAAAGGGGGGTGATTTGAACTTTTATGTTTTTTTCATTTTTTTTACATTTTTAAATTTTTTTTTACTTTTGGCATGCTTCAATAGCCTCCATGGTAGGCTAGAAGCTGCCAGTACTCGATCACCTCTGCTGCATAGAGGTGACGCACAAATCACCTCTATGTAGCTGAAATACAGCATTGCTATGAGCGCCGACCACAGGGTGGTGCTCATAGCAATCTGCCATCAACAACCACAGAGGTCTCGAGGAGCAATGCACTGCTGACTCCCCAATCACGTGACGTGGGTCAGCGGTGCGCGTATTTCTGGCCCAGTGGCCGGAAGAGCCATTTAAATGCCGCTGTCAGCGTTTGACAGCGGCATTTAACTAGTTAATAGGCAAGGAGGATCGCAATTCCACTTGCGCCTATTGTGGGTACATGTCAGATGTTCAAAACAGCTAACGTGTCCCGGCTTTGAGGTGGGCTCACCGCCGGAGCCCACCTCAAAGCGGGGGATACTGCCAACTGAAGTACTATTCCATCAGCTGGCAGTAAAGGGTTTTAAGAATTACAAAAAGGAAAATGGGCAAATGCAAAAGTTTGGGCACCCTGCATGGTTAGTACCTAGTAGGACCCCCTTTTAAAATAATAATAATAATAATAATAATCTTTATTTATATAGCGCCATCATATTCCGCAGCGCTTTACAGTTTAACAGTTTCAAAACACAAGTCATAAGTAACAACGTTAACAATACAATAATTAAAGCAAATAAGACGACCCTGCTCGTGAGAGCTTACAATCTACAATGAGGTGGGGGAGATACAAAGTACAGGTGTGTATATACAATGGTGCATTTACAATGATGGTCCAGCCATCTTGAGGGAGTGAGGGATGGATGGAGATAGTGAATGGGCTACACACACACACACACTTACACAGAGAATGACTTTGATTAGTGAATGTGATAGGCCACTCTGAACAGATGTGTTTTGAGGGAGCGCCTGAAACAATGCAAATTGTGGATAGTCCTAATTTCTTGGGGTAGAGCATTCCAGAGGATTGGCACAGCGCGGGAGAAGTCTTGGAGTCGGGAGTGGAGTACGGATTAGTGCAGAGGTTAGTCGAAAGTCGTTTGCAGAGCGCAGCAGTCGGGTAGGCCGATAAATAGAAATGAGGGAGGAGATGTAGGGGGGTGCCGCACTGTGGAGAGCTTTGTGGGTGAGAACCAGTACTTTGAATTGGATCCTATAATGAATGGGCAGCCAGTGTAAGGACTGGCGAAGAGCGGACGCGTCCGAGTACCGATTAGCCAGATGGATGACCCTGGCTGCTGCATTAAGGATGGACTGGAGAGGGGATAGTCGAGTAATGGGGAGGCCATGTAATAGAGCGTTGCAGTAGTCCAGGAGCCCACGGAGAGGGAAATGTCAGATTTAGGGAGGTTAGTAGACGGCGGGAGCAGAAGAAGTTCAGTTTTGGAGAGGCATTAAGTTTCAGATAGAGAGCAGACATGATGTTGGAGACTGTGGACAGACAGTCGGTGGTGTTCTGTAGTACAGCGGGGGTAAGGTCGGGGGATGACGTGTATAATTGTGTGTCATCAGCATAAAGATGGTACTGAAAGCCAAATCTGCTGATGGTCTGTCCAATTGGGTCCGTGTAGAGAGAGAATAGAAGGGGGCCAAGGACTGAGCCCTGGGGTACACCGACAGTGAGAGGAAGAGGAGATGATGTGGAGCCAGAGAACGAAACACTGAAGGAGCGGTCAGAAAGATAGGAGGAGAACCAGGAGAGAACAGTGTCCTTAATACCTAGTGACTGGAGCCTAGACAGTAGGAGACGGTGGTCAACCGTGTCGAAAGCTGCAGAAAGGTCGAGTAGAATGAGCAGAGAGTGGTCGCCGTTACATTTTGCTGTCAGAAGGTCATTGGTCACTTTGATGAGTGCAGTTTCAGTCGAATGTAGGGGTCGGAAGCCGGACTGTGAAGGGTCTAGGAGGGAGTGAGTGGAGAGGTAACGGGTGAGGCGGGAGTAGACTAGGCGCTCCAAAAGTTTAGAGATGAACGGGAGATTGGAGACCGGTTTGTAGTTGTTTGTGCAGGAAGGGTCGAGAGCGGGTTTCTTTAGTAGTGGAGTAATGATGGAGTGTTTGAAGGAGGATGGGAAAATGCCAGAGGAGAGTGAGAGATTGAAGATTGTAGTTAGGTGAGTTGTGACAACTGGAGAGAGAGACTGGAGGAGGTGTGAGGGAATGGGGTCGGTAGTGCTTGTAGTCGGACGAGAGGAAGAGAGGAGTCTGGAGACTTCTTCTTCTGTGATGGGATCAAATGTGGAAATTGAGCCAGGGGAAATGCAGGGAGGGATGGGAGTCACAGCACTTGGTGGTTGAGAGCAGATTTCCTGATGGATAGTATCTATTTTTTCTATAAAGTGGGAGGCCAGGTCGTCAGCACAAATGTCTGTGATAGGGCTTGTGCTTTTGGCCTGAGGAGGGAGTGAAAAGTGTCAAAAAGTTTCTTGGGGTTGTTAGCTAGTGAGGAGATCAGGGTGGTGAAGTAGGTCTGTTTGGCGAGGTGAAGGGCTGCATTATAAGTTCTTAACATGAATTTAAAGTGGATGAAGTCTTCTGGTGTGCGGGTTTTTCTCCAAAGGCGTTCAGCACTCCTAGAGCATCGCTGGAGAAGGTGAGTTTGCGATGTGAGCCAGGGCTGTTTTATTGTGTGTTTGGAAGTTCTGAGGGTGAGCGGTGCTACTTGGTCAAGGGTGCTTCTAAGAGTGTTATTGTAGTGCTGGACAGCCAGATTAGGACAAGAAAAAGAGGAGATTGGGGACAGCGATGAGTGTAGGGAATCTGAAAGTGTCTGAGGGTTAATGGCTTGTAGATTTCTGAATGTGTGGTAGGTAGGAGTGCGCTGGGGTGGTCGAGGATTTGTGAGGGTGAAGGAGAGAATGTTGTGGAAGCGGTGAGTTATTTAGGTGGGAGATTGAACAGAGGCGGACAAAGACCAGGTCAAGGGTGTTACCATCCTTGTGTGTCTCAGAGGTTGAAAGCTGTGAGAGGCCTAGAGAAGTGGTTAGTGATAGAAGCTGAGATGCAGATGTGGAAGTAGGACTGTTAATGGGGATGTTGAAGTCTCCAAGGATAAGGGTTGGTAGTTCTGAGGACATGAAGTGCGGCAGCCTGGCTGAGAAGTGGTCAAGGAACTGGGTGGGCGAGCCTGGGGGCCGATATATGACCGCTACTCTGAGGAAGAGGGGATGGAAGAGCCTGATGGTGTGGACCTCAAAAGAAGGGAATGAGAGTGATGGAATTGGGGGATGACCTGGAAAGTGCATTGTGGGGACAGGAGTATGCCAACTCCACCACCATGTCTGTTTGTGGGTCTCGGGGAATGGGAGAACTGTAAGCCACCATAGGAAATGGCAGCAGGGGAGACAGTGTCAGAATCCTGAATCCAGGTTTCAGTGAGGGCCAACAGATGAAGAGAGTTGTTCAGAAAGTAGTTGCACAGGAAAGATAGTTTGTTGCATGCAAACCGTGGATGCCAGAGGCACAATTGAAAGAAGGAGATGAGGGAGTGCAAGTAATATTAATAAGATTATTATGGTTTCGATATGAGGTAGGGTAGGGATTGAGGTTGGGGGATGGTGGACCAGGGTTGGGGGAGATGTCCCCTGAAATCAGTAGGAGAAGGAAGATAAAGAGCAGGTAGTTGTTGGAGTTGTAAGTTAAAAGTATCACAGTTTGTAAAGGTTTTTTGTAGATAGCTAGTTCTGCAAGATTCCTGGGTCATCTTGCATGCACTGCTATTCTGAGGTCTAGCCACAGATTTTCAATGATGTTCTGATCAGGGAACTTTGAGGGCCATTGTTAAAGCTTGCGCCTTTTGAGGTAATGTATTGTTGAATTTGACGTGTGTTTAGGATCATTATCCATTTGTAGAAGTCATCTTCTTTTTAACTTCAGCTTTTTACAGATGGTGTCCTGTTTGTATCAAGAGTTTATTGAAATTTAATTGAATTAATTCTACCCTCTACCCGTGAAATGTTCCCTATGCTATTGGCTGCAACACAACCCCAAAACATGATTGATATATCCCCATGCTTAATGATTGGTGAGATGTTCTTTTCTTGAAATTCTGTGCCCCTTATTCTCCACACATACCTTTGATTATTGTGGCCAAAGAGTTCTACTTTAACTTTAATAGTCCACAGGACTTGTTTGCAAAATGCAATAAGCTTGTTTAGATGTTCTTTTGCATACTTGTGATGCTAATTGTATGGTGAGGACACAGGAGAGGATTTCTTCTGATAACTCTTCCATGAAGGCCATATTTGTGCACGTATCTCTGAACAGTAGAACAATGTACGTACAGTACAGTACCTCAACTCAATAGTCTGCTGAATCTTTCAAGGTCTTTTGCAGTCAAGCGGAGGTTCTGCTTTGCCTCTCTGGCAATCCTACGAGCAGGTCTCACTGAAATTGTGCTTTGTCTATCAGACCTTATTTTAACTTCCACTGTTCCTGTTAACTGTCAATTCTTAATTACATTTCGAACTCAGGAAAAGAGCAACTTCAAAACACTTTGCCATCTTCTTATAACTTTCTACTTCTTTGTGAATCTGCATCATTTTTATTTTTAGAGTGCTAAGCTGCTGCTTTGATGAACCCATGGCTGCTGCTTTCTTTGCACAAGGTTAGAGCATGTTAAGTTTTTATAAAGCTGGGAAATTTGCATCACCTGGCCTATTCTAATGATGATTGTGAGCAAGTCATAACCCTAACAGGCTAATTAACCCCTTTACCCCCCCAAGGTGGTTAGCACGTTAATCACCAGGCTAATTTTTACAATTCTGACCACTGTCAATTTATGAGGTAATAACTCAGAAATGCTTCAACGGATCCCGGTGATTCTGAGAATGTTTTTTCATGACATATTGTACTTCATGATAGTGGTAAAATTTCTTTGATATGACTTGTGTTTATTTGTAAAAAAAAATTGAAATTTGGCAATAATTTTAAAAATGTTTCCATTTTCAAACTTTGAATTTTCTTCCCTTAATCACAGAGATATGCCACACAAAATAGTTAATAAATAACATTTCCCACATGTTTACTTTAAATCAGCTCACTTTTGGAACCAAAATGTTATTTTTGTTAGGAAGTTAAAAGTTGACCAGCGATTTTTCATTTTTCCAACAAAATTTACTAAATCATTTTTTTTCGTGATCACGTCACATTTGAAGTCACTTTGAGGGGTCTATATGATGTAAAATACCCAAAAGTGACACCATTCTAAAGACTGCAACCCCCAAAGTGCTCAAAACCACAATCAAGAAGTTTATTAACCCTTCAGGTGCATCACAGGAATTTTTTGAATGTAGAAAAAAATATAAACATTTAATTTTTTTTCACAAAAAATTTACCCCAGGTCCAATTTTTTTTTATTTTGACAAAGATAATAGGAAGAAAATATACCTCAAAATTTGTTGTGTAATTTCTCCTGAGCATTCCAATATCCCATATGAGAGAGAAAACCACTGTTTGGGTGCACGGTAGAGCTCGGAAGGGAAGGAACGCTGTTTGACTTTTTGAATGCAAAATTTGCTGGAACAATTGGCCGACACCATGTTGCATTTGGAGATCCTTTGATGTGCCTAAACAGTGAAAATCCCCCACAAGTGACACCATTTTGTAAACTAGATCATTTAGGGAACTGATCTAGATGTGTGGTGAACACATTGAACCCACAGATGTTTATAACGTTGAGCCGTGAAAATAAAAAAATCAAATTTTCCCCACAAAAATGTTTTTAGCCCCAAATGTTGCATTTTCATAAGGGTAACAGGAGAAATTGCACCATACAATTTGTAGTACACGGATACCCCATATGAGGGAGAAAACTAGTGTTTCTGTACATGGCAAGGCTCTGAAGGGAAGAAGTGTCATTTGACTTTTAGAATATAATACTTCCTGAAATCATTAACGTACATCATGTCCCATTTGGAGAGCCCCTGACGTGCCTAAAAAGTGGACACTCCCCACAAGTGACCCTATTTTGGAAACTAGACCCCTCAAGGAATGTACTTAGATGTGTGTTTAGCACCTTGAGCCCCCAGCCCAGATGCTTCACAGAAGTTTATAATATTGAGTAGTGAAAATAATAAAGTCACATTTTCATCACAAAAATGTTATTTTAGTCCCAAATTTTGCATTTTCATAAGGGTAACAGGATAAATTGCACAATTCAATTTGTTGTGGAATTTCTCGAATACTCCGATACCCCATGTGTGGAGGAATGCTACTTTTGAGGTAGAGTGCAAAGCTCAGAAGGGAAGAGTTGCCATATTGGAGTTTAGCTTTTGATGGAATGGTTTTAGGGTGCCATATCACATTGGCAGAGCCCCTGAGGTGCCAGAACAACAAAAAAACCCTATATGTGAACTCATTTTACAAACTACACTCCCAAATGAATTTATCTAGGGTGCAGGGATCATATTGACACCAAATGTACTAAACACAATTTTAATCCATTCAGTGGTGAAGAAAAAATGAATTACTTTTTTACCATTAAAATGTTGTTTTAGCCCCAAGTTTTTAATTTTTCTAAGGGCTAATAGGAATTATTTTTACAACAAACTGAGGTCCATTTATATTTTAATTTTTTGTCTAAAATGAAAACGAAATGTGTCATCTTTAACTTTAGGCTTTTTAGAGAGTCTTTAATCTTCAGCTTGCTTAACTGTTTACAATAACAGTAATTTTGACCAGGCGTGCCTGAACCTTTACATCCCACTGTACTATATATGGAGGGCTGTAGGGTAATCACACTTTAGTGGGTTACTGTGAACATAATAATGTGGGAGAGTCACTGTGACATTAACATAATTCTCTATGGGGAACATGTAAAGAGGTATTCTAGTGGATGAGAACATTAAAGAGCTTCAATATGGTCAAATTACTATGTAAGTGTTGCAATACATATCATTTTGCATGTATTTAAAAATTGTGAGGTATACACTTCCGTGACTGCACTTATGCGTGAACCCACCTACTCCACCAAAAAAAATGTTTTAGAATGGATATAAGGGGGGTGTGAAATAGGAGTTAAGATGATTGTTTAGGAGAATACAGGAGCCTTTGTAAACTTAAAGGTAGCTGAGAGATTTGGCTGCCAATGCAATTCTGCAGCTTGCTGAAGCTAAACAGTGCAATTATTTTCCTAGTGTGAAATGATGAACAAGTTATAGTTCAGTGAAAATTATAGGTGGGTGAATTTATTTGAGTGACGTGGCCACCCTTTTGCTGAACAATAAATGGCTAGGTAAAGGTTAAAAAACTAATAGTCACATCACCACTCACATATATGGCCAACACTGCTGCTTGCTCTTCATTGTATGGTCCTCGGCGCATCTTCATAAGAATCCACGACTTCCCAGCTTGTTGTCTTCTGCCTAGTTGTGGCCGGAGGTTCAGGCCTACAGTGCTCATCATAAGGGCACAGCGCACAACACTAATTCACAATTACCTTACAATGCAAAAGCACAGAGACATCCAAGTCCTAGGCCAGAGACGATCCTGGTATGCCGGGAAGCTCTGGCCTAGTGTGCAGATGTGCTAAAGACCGTATGGGAAGAGAAGCAATTGAGGTATCCAGAGAGGTGAGCAGTGAGGTAAGCACACTAAGCCGGGATATCTGGAAGCGACCAGGCACAAAATGAGATTTGTTCTTGTAAAGCATCGTCCCAGGCCAAGTTGGAGCCAGAAGTTTTGAATTACCATGAAGATGCAGTGCACATTATTGGTGAGAAGATGTGCTGAGAACTGTAAGGGGAACAGTAAGCAGTGGACGTGAGGAATGATGTAATTCTTTTATTTCTACATCTTTCATTTATTATGCCCTGGGCTCTCTCCATGCCCAGAGGATAATAAAGAATGTTCAATTAGCAGAGAATAAATTTGCTACAAATCAAATTTCCAGGTAAAATGTGCACGATTTGGCGAATTTGAATCTCGTCAGATTAGCATATCTTTAGTGAAAATATATGCATTTGATTCACATCCCCAACATTGTACACAACATTTGGTCAGCACACAATAAATAATTTCAATAATTAATTAAATAAAATGTAGGAGTAGCTAACACGGGACCAATGTGATAATTTACATGTGGTTGTCCACTCAAGTTGTGAACAATCAGTAAATATTTCATCAGAATAGTTTTCAAAATAATGTTTAAGAGTATTTTTATCTAATCCATGAAAATTAACCACCCTCAACAGCATGGAATTGAAGTGTCCACAACCCAAAGTTATAATTACCAGATCCACAATGATCTGTGGTTATGACAGAAAGAACTTTATGGGCAAAACCATATCTTTTGCATGGAGTTTCATTTTAATGAATTAAAGGGAATCTGTCACCCGATTTTTCTACTATAAGGTGCGTCCACCGCCATCAGGGACTTATCTACAGCATTCTATAATGCTGTAGATAAGCCCCCGATATAACCTGAAAGAGAGGAAAAACGAGTTATATTATACTCACCCAGGGGCGGTCCGGGGTCCTGTCCGGTACGATGGGCGTCGTGGTCCGGTCCGGCGCCTCCCTTCTGCTAGCAAAGATGTCCTCTTCTCTGCTTCCTGTCACAGCTCCTGCGCAAGCGCACTGCTCTGCCCTGTTGAGGGCAGAGCAGAGTACTGCAGTGCGAAGGCGCCGGGAAAGGTCAGCGAGCTTAACACAGAACTGAATAATTTAATGTATAACATTTC
Organism: Oophaga sylvatica; assembly: GCA_033576555.1. Classification (NCBI taxonomy): domain Eukaryota; kingdom Metazoa; phylum Chordata; class Amphibia; order Anura; family Dendrobatidae; genus Oophaga; species Oophaga sylvatica. The sequence continues at coordinate 106,187,231 of JARQOD010000005.1, forward strand.
ATTGAAATACAGTATGCATGGATTAAAATAATTTAAACTGTTCAAAATGCTGAACTTTACCTATTTCTCATGTCTGTGTTGAAGGGACATTGTCATTTGGCCTCCAGGAAAACAAAGCAGATAAACTGTTTTCCTATTTTTATTTTCTAACCTTCATCTCCTCAGTACAAATTGATTTTATAAATTGTTTTTCTTAGTTTTTGAAAAGCACTTTGGTTTTAAAGAAAATCTGTGATTGAATGCAATATTTACTTAAACATCTTCTAGTCAAGCATAGAGAAAAATGCATTTTAAGTGAGCAGCCCGGACCAAAATCCAGCAATGCTTTGGTTAAAGCATGGAATTATATATTAGAAACATTCTTTGAATTATAGTAAGCTGTGCCTGGGGATCCAGTTTTCAAATAGAAGTTCAGAACTTTGGTATTCTGCATCCATTCTATGAGAATTATATTGCAGGGCCGCTCAGTATTCCAGCGCAATATTCTGAATGTAGGACTTTCATTTGATTCATTTTCATTTAATGTTACATTTAAGATTTGTTTTTATACACAGGTCAATTACATTCCTTTCTTACATTAGAATTTCATGTCCATGCTTTCTCTTCCCATTAACTTATTTCTCATCATAGTGCCAGTGTGAATGCTTTATGTAGGTTTTATTGTATCTTGCTCCTTTTATGGCACAATTTCATTTTATGGAGATAGTTTTGTCTTTTGCCTTTTTACCTTTTCCCCATGCCAAGCTATAAAATTTCTCTCACAATAAAATGTCTATATGCAACAGATTTGTTTTGCTCATGGAAATCAGGAAACTAGTAAAGTTTAAATTAAATATTATCTATATCACACTTAAAGTATAACAGTAGGAGTAGAAGAGATGACAGAAACCTAAACTTGCCAATAAACTCAAAAATATATGGTAATGATGTTGTAAATTTATTTTATTGTATACCAAATGGGTAAAACGAAAGGTCATTTTTGGTCTTATCTTGAATCTCGGTGATACATTTTTCATTCTTTCAGCCTATGCACATGGGTTTATTGAGGCTCTGTAAAACCTGAAAATTGTATGAAGCCATAATCCACAACCTTTAGGAACATATGGGACCCTACTCTAGCTCCATATTTCATATGGAGACAAACAAAGGTATTTTCTTTCAGATTATATAGCATGCTAGAATGTCAAATGGTTTTAGGAACTAATATTTCTGTAACACATGACTTTGCTCTGTGCATGGAGCATTAAAGCACAAGTACAGCATTTTTTTCATTTTACCTCCACACTGGTGTCACTAGTCTAAGTTCTCTGCCTCTAGTATCATACTCACCAGTCACCAGCTGCCATATTATTATTATTATTATTATTATTCATTTTTATAGCGCCATTTATTCCATGGTGCTTTACATGTGAGAGGAGGTGAGTATAGACAAGTACAATAAATATGAGCAATACAGGACACACATAAAGTACAGAAGGAGAGAGACCCTGCCCGCGAAAGCTCACAATCTATAGGGGATGGGTGAGGATACACTAGGAGAGGGTAGAGCTGGTCGTGCGGTGGTTCAGTAGACTGAGGATCACTGCTGGTTCTAGGCTTGTCGGAAGAGGTGGGTCTTCAGGTTCTTTTTGAAGGTTTCCATGGTAGGCGCGAGTCTGATGTGTTGGGGTAGAGAGTTCCAGTGTATGGGAGAGGCACGGGAGAAGTCTTGTATGCGGTTGTGGGAAGAAGAGATAAGGGGAGAGTAGAGAAAATATTCATTTGTTATCAGTGCCTGTTCTATCCTCATTACACGTTACCCTCAGGTGTGCACGTAGTATGACAGGCAGCTAAACCGATCTGCTGTAGTGCAATAATAAGACCGTATACTGAAGTCGGTGCAGTTTATTGAACCTTAGGTAATTGTATTCAGTGAAACTAGATACAACAAAATAAAAAGGAATCAGCTAATGTATAAAGGCAACACAGAAATACATGATACAAATGACTGAACAGTATATAAAAAACATGTGTCAAACCAGACTACTGACCAGTCTTATAAAAGTAGCTGACTAATGCAGAGGGTAAGAGTCTTGTGTATCTGATGGCTGCAAACAAATGCCACATAATCCTTCTTACCAGTGGTGCTATTACAAAGGGGGATAAAATGGTGGGTGTCCTCTGTACTCCAGTCTATGAAGAAATTAGCTCCTTCTTCCCACAATGCACCAGTACAGAACAAGGAAATGGAAAGAGCAGAGGGACAAAAAGCTAATGCCGATAAGCAAATTCAGCCTCTAGATGGAGACTGTATGCTGTGAACAAAAACTCAGTAATGAAAACATGAAACATGATGCTGAAGGCATGGCAATGCCACTCCGGTTGGTCTTCAGCAGGTTGTGACCTGCTTGATAGCTGCAGTGCTTTCTGTCACTTCTCAATGTAAGTCTATGAGAGCCAGAACAAGGCCAGAATGAGACTCTCACAGGCTTACATTGAGAGCTTGTAACAGTTACCTCTGACTTCCGGACAGTCAGAAGAACAGCTGAAGACGGTGACTGGTAAATATATTAATAAGGTTATGGAAATTAAAATAGTGGCACCTCTCCAGCGAATCCATACTAACATACTAAGTTTTCCATAAAGTGAATATGATCATCATAGAAGTGAAACCCTCTCTATGAGCCAGAGCTGTGTGTGCATGAGTGATTGTCTCTAGCTTTGGTAGGCCCCACCTTAGCATGAATTACAAGGACAGCTATCTATTTAAATGGTGTATAATAGCTGGGTGAAACTTCCAAGGGCAGTAACAGCTGATCACTGGAAAATTCTAAACTTGGACAAAACTATCTGGCTTCATTTAAAATAGAAACAATTAAAAAAAAGTGATTTTTTCACTAATAAAATGTGTATTTCATTGAAGTCCTCAAAGATATGTTCACCATATAATCAGCACAGCACAGAATTTTCTAACACAGGACCACTTTGATGCTTCAAAATATGGCTGCACTACTAGTGTTATGAACAGTCACAATTTGGGACGTGTGCACACTCATTGGGTATTTTGCATGCTTCCTATTCTAATGACTAGTCAATTCCACATCAGCACCGCTCACCTTTTGATACAAAATATCCCCTTTAAATGCAAGCTAAAATATATTTGACACTGACATCAGTGGGGTTTCGTGCTTTCACGTTCCCACTAATTTGACCTTTTTTATATTGCCAACTGACTTAAAAATTGCCATTTTAATTGGTAATGTACTACAGAAAACTACTGATGACAATGATCATAAGAAATGTAAGTCTATTGTCCACTAGGTTACTGCAGAACTATACAGTAGAATCACCATGAAATACTGATGTATTTCAACAGTTATTACACATCTAAAACTGAAAAATGCTTTAAAAAAATGTTATCGGTTGAAAATGTGTTCTGAAATGTTCCATTAAATGCAATCATCATTTTGCTTGCTGTAAAATCGAGAGTCATTTGTAGAATATGTACTGGACATGTTTACAGCAGAAGATACGTTGATTCAAACACTATAAAAAAACAATAAAATGTGCCAACCATGGCAGTGACCTAGTTAGTCATTGAAGACTCCCTGCAAGGAAGAAAAACACAGATTAATACAATGTTATTACAGGCTTGAAAGCCTTGCAAATAAAATTGATTTCACTAGAAAAAAAATCTGAAGAAAAATGTATTATATTTATATATGTACTTTGAGGCACTATTAATTATATATATTGTTGGAGAGCTTAATGTATTCTTCATTGAAGGAATAATTGGAAGCAGTTTTTAAACTTTTGTTCCAGATCTAAGCATAAATTAGTTTGATGAGCAACGCATTTTTCATCCATGTGGTAGATACGTTTGCATCCTCTCAATGCTTACTGGCCAATATCATTCACTAAAACCAATGACTTAGGACTCTGAAAGGCTCTTAGTAGTAGCCATGCAAGAAGCCATCATTATTGCAAAGAGCAGTGTAAAGAAAAGTGATTTTTCTGAAGACAGCAGACATTCTTCAAGTTCCAATTTAGAAAGTTTAAATACTTCTACACTATCTTTGGGTTCAGATATTGAATCCAATTAAACAACCACCCACAGATAAGTTGCCGCATTGCAATACTTACTTATTAGATAACAAATTAATCATTTTTTGTTTTTGTTCAAAAAGGACCTTTCACCAATTTTTTCATGTTGAACTGGACACAGGATGTAAAAGTGAACATCGGAACTAGACACAGGATGAAAAGTAAAAGCTTATTATATACAGGTTGTGACTGTACTTGTGCACCAAAGATTATAGGAGGGCATTATTCCAATTTATGCAGGATATAAAAGTAGTTACAAAACAGAATAGAACATTTATGTATTTTGTTTTTTCCTCTCTGTTGTAAATATATTAGAAATAAAAGTATTTAACATCTAATGAGTGAACATTTTAAAGCCAAAGTGGATGCTATCAGAACTGGGGGCGTATACTTATTCCTGTTTGATGCTAACTAATCATCATCATGCAGCTCAAAGCAAATTTCTCAGTATATGAGATGTAATGATACATCCCTGATCTCCTAGTCTTAACTTCTGAATAAATCAGTTGAGAATGAGGCAGTGCAGCTGAGTTTATCTGTGTCACATTACAAATTCGCCCTTTAGTTCTCTTCTTCTACTAGCAGTGTCACCTCTGCTGTACTACCTCTCCCCCCACACACACACTTTCAGTCCAGAGATGTATAAGTAATCACAATTATATATGTTGTATTCAATTTGTAATTGTTCTGCAGTGAGATGAAAGCAGGGTCTCATTACATCTCACTATGGAATAGTCCATATGAAATAAATTTAAATTTTTCCAGAAAAAAAGTGAAATCTAAACTGCAAATTTTATAGATGCTATGTAACCTATAGGACTATATAAGTAGCATAAATCGAGCTTTGGGATGACAGATTTCTAGTGATGAGCGAACGTGCTCGCCACTACTCTTTACTCGCACGAGTAACACGGTGCTCGGTGTACTCGGCGAGCACCGAGACATTTCCGGGATTACTCGGTGGGAACTCGGGTCTCCACCCAGCTTTTTTAGCAGACTTTACAGACCCAATCACGATGCAGGGATTGTCTGCCAGGCAATAAAACGCCGCTGCCATCTTTGTTGTGGTCGTGCAGTGCTTGGATGGCCGCACAGCATCATCAGGGGTATAAGAGACCGGACGCCGCCCTGCTCGGCACATTCAACTCCGTATTGAGATAGTGTAGGGAGAGCTGCTGCTGATATAGGGTCAAAATTGGGGATTTATTGTTATGATCTGCTACAAGCACTAAGGAAAGATGGGAATTCTGTCCCTACAATAGAACTAAGCTGGATCCCTACGATGTAACGGGGAACCTGATCCTGCGACCAGACCCGCTAAAGTCCTCAGCTAGTCTGAACGAAGACCTATAGTTGCGAGGGAGGAATCCCTACAAGATCTAGGGACTGGGAGAAAAGGTGGACACCTCCTAACAGAAATTGTAGCAGGGAAAATAAAACAGAAAACAAATTACTTAGAGATCCTAAGATCAAGCAAAACTGACTGAGTAAGGCACCTAAGCACCCGGCTAGCTTAAGAGTAGATAATACAATGAAGTCCAGCAAAGCCAGAAGGGCGGAACCAGACTAAATAGGGAAAAAAGGTCATGTGACCAGCAAACTGAAAAAAACCTAACAAGAGGGTTCTAACAGTACCCTCCCTTCTAAGAGGATCCTCCGGATCCCCTAGGACTTAGGCTTATCCGGAAACCTCTTGTGAAACGTTTTGACAAGTCTAGACGCAGAAACATCATCCGACCTCACCCATGAGTTATCCTCGGGTCCATAACCCTTCCAAGCGACGAGGTACTGCAAACCCCCTCTGTACCGTCTAGAATTTAGGATGCGAGAAATCTCATATTGCCCGTCCTCCACCACCAGGGGAACAGTGGCCGAGACGTCTCTATCTGAGACCTCAGCTTTTTTCAAGAGAGAAACATGAAACACCGGATTAATCTTCCAGGAGGTAGGAAGCTCCAACTTAACAGCAGATTGGTTAATAACCTGAAGCACCTTAAAGGGCCCTACAAACTTGGGACCCAATTTCTTAGACGGAATCCTCAAGCGCAGATTCTTAGAGGACAACCAAACCATGTCACCAATAGCAAACAAAACCTCTTGTCGTTTTCTATCAAAATACACTTTGGATCTTTTGTTAGCCTCCTGAAGATTACCACGCACATCAGTCCAAACTCTCTCCAAAACACCAGAAAAATTCTCCTCTTCAGGTACAGCCGATCCCAACTTGGAAAATGTACCCAAACGACGGATGTCTCCCAGTACAACAAAAAAAAAAGGCGAACAACCAGCAGAAGCGGATGTATGGTTGTTAAGAGCAAACTCAGCAAGTGGCAGAAACTCAGACCACCCCTCTTGATTATCAGTCACAAAATAATGCAAGAACTGCTCAACATCCTGGTTTTTCCTTTCTGTCTGGCCATTAGACTCAGGATGATATCCGGATGAAAACGACAAATGAACTCCCAACCTGTCACAAAAAGCGCGCCAAAAAGAGCCACAAACTGAGGTCCCCTATCGGAAACAATGTCAGTAGGAATGCCATGTAGTCTGACAATTTCCTTGACAAAGGCCTTAGCGAGAGTCTTAGCGCAAGGCAGTTTGATGAAAGGAACCAAGTGACACATCTTGCTACAACGGTCCACGACCACCCAGATGACAGTGAAACCCTCAGAGGGGGGAAGGTCAGTAATAAAGTCCATAGCCAAAAGTGTCCAAGGTGCACTAGGGACCTCCAGAGGCAAAGCAACCCGCAGCAGGAGTATGAGAAGACTTAGATCTAGCACACACCGTGCATTGACGCACCCACTTAATGACTTCCTTCTGCCATCCAGGCCACCAAAAGCTGCGACCCACAAGTCTCTTGGTCTCAGAGATTCCAGGATGACCTGCCAACCGAGAGTCATGACATTCAACAAACAAATCTCTCCTCAGGGTACCAGGCACAAACAACCTCCCATGGGGAGTGTTAGATGGGGCATTCTCCTGTGCTTTAAGAATCTCATCTTCCAACACAGAGTTCAAAACAGCAATAACAACCCCCTCTTGCAAAAATGTTTTCCTCCTCCTCAGTACCCACCATAGGAGAAAAGCTGCGAGACAAAGCATCAGCTTTAACATTTTTAGTACCTGGGATGTAAGTAACGGTAAGATTAATCCGCGAGAAAAACAGTGCCCACCTAGCCTGACGGGCATTCAAGCGTTTGGCAGCATCAAGGTAGACCAGATTTTTATGATCGGTGAAGAATTGAACGGGAAATTCCGCTCCCTCCAAAAAATGACGCCAGTGTTCAAATGCGAGTTTAATTGCCAACAATTCCCGATTACCGATATCATAATTTAGTTCAGACTCAGAAAATTTCTTTGAAAAAAAAGCACAGGGATGTACTCCATCCGTCTTTTCCTGAGACAACACCGCGCCGACCCCCACAGAAGAAGCATCAACCTCAACCAAAAATGGTTTAGTCACATCAGGCTGCGTAAGGATGGGAGCAGAGCTGAACTTCTCCTTTAGCAACACAAAAGCCTCAATGGCCTCAGTAGTCCACTGAACCGCATCAGCACCTTTCCTGGTGAGATCGGTCAGAGGTTTGGCAATCACAGAAAATGTTTTAATGAATTTTCTATAATAATTGGCGAACCCCAAAAACCTCTGTATAGATTTCACACCAATAGGTCTAGGCCAATCCTGCACAGCTTGCACTTTCACCGGATCCATCTCAAAACCTTCACTGGAGACAATGTAGCCCAAAAAACTAAGTCTCTGTACAGCGAACTCACATTTTTCTAGCTTGGCAAAAAGTGAATTATCACTCAGTAACTGTAATGCTTCACGCACACTCCTCCAATGAGACTCCAAATCCGGTGAATAAATCAAAATGTCATCCAAATACACAACCACACTTCTGCCGATCAAAGTCTACGGATGTCATTAATAAGATTCTGAAAAAATGCCGGAGCACTGGGAAGCCCAAAAGGCATAACCAGATTCTCAAAATGACCCAGTGGAGTGTTAAACGCAGTCTTCCATTCATCCCCCTCCTTCATGGCAACAAATTGTATGCCCCTCGAAGATCAATTTTCGAGAACCACTTGGCCCCCACTAACTGGTTAAACAAATCAGGAATCAATGGCAGTGGGTAAGGATTGCGTACAGTAATCTTATTAATCTCACGAAAGTCTAGACAAGGCCGTAAACCGCCGTCCTTTTTTTTAACAAAAAAATCCAACCGCCACAGGAGACTTAGAAGGCCTAATGTGACCGGCGGCCAAGCTTGTCTGTATGTATTCCTCCAAAGCCTTTCTCTCAGGAATGGTAAGATTAAATAAACGGCTTTTAGGAAGAGTTGCTCCAGGGACAAATTCAATTGCACAATCATAATCTCTATGAGGAGGCAATACCTGCGATTCCTTATCAGAAAAAACTTTCCAAAAATCCTGAATAGGTACAGGTAACTCCCCCTTAACTACAGCAGCAATACGCCCGTTACAACACTTGTCATAACAATTAGGACTCCAGGACTTAATTTCATTGGTAGAGTAATCCAGTACCGGATTGTGCAATTTAACCAAAGTAACCCCAAAATCACCGGTGAGGGCAAATTATTCAAAACTACCAAATCCAAATTCTCTTGATGAACATCATTAATAGTAAGAGGAAATTTACAGATATGGTGAGTAACATTTTTCAAGGGAGAACCATCCACAGCAACCACATTAATAGGGGAAGACAGAAGTTTGGGTTTTAATTTTAGTTTTTCCAAAAATTTCCCATCAATCACATTGAGAGTTGAACCACAATCCACAAATACCCGAAACTCCATTAATTCCTCCTCAACAGCAGTGGTAGCAGAAAGAAAGACACCTTTATTGTTTAAACAAGCTATACGGGCGAAACTGACCTCATTTTTTTTTTCTCTTTATTCATACGAAGCACACAGTTCTTAATGAAATGGTCAGATTTGCCACAATAGAAACACAAAACCTTCAGCAAATCTACGGTCTTTTTCCCGAGAGTGAAGTGTCATTGCTCCAATTTCCATCGGCTCTCCAATGTCAGTACAGTCCCTCTCCAGACTGGGAGCTGACAAGGCAGATTTACTCTCATTAACCCTTGCACGCAGTCTCCTATCCACCCTATAGCTAATTGCATAGCCTCCTGCAAGTTACCAGGTATGGGATAAGCAATCAGCAAATCTTTAACCCTTTCACCTAGCCCGGCAAGAAATAAACTTTTCAAAGCTGAATCGTTCCACCCCACCTGAGTGGACCACCTTCGGAAGTGAGTACAATATTTTTCCACATTACCTGATCCCTGTCTCAAATGTCTCAATTCTGTCTCAGCTGATGAAACATGATCAGGATCGTCATACAATAACCCCAAAGCAGAAAAAAAAACTATCCACTGATCTAAAGCATGGATCACTAGGCTGCAGAGAAAAGGCCCAGTCCTGAGGTTCTTTGCGCAAAAATGACATTATGAACCCTATACGCTGTGATTCATCACCAGAGGATCTGGGTCTTAAACGAAAATACAACAAGCAAGCATTTTTAAAAGAAAAAAATCTTGTTGTTCACCAAAAAATAAATCAGGCAAACATACCTTTGGCTCCACGAAATGTGCTCCAGAACAACTACTCACGTGTTGCTGGATCTCAGCCACCTCCAGAGAAAGTCCCTGCAGGCGTTGAGCCAAATCCTGAACCGACACCATGATGGAAACAGAAAATCTTTCCTTGGAGATTTTTTTTTTTTTGGCTGGACTTACTGTTATGATCTGCTACAAGCACTAAGGAAAGATGGGAATTCTGTCCCTACAATAGAACTAAGCTGGATCCCTACGATGTAAGGGGAACCTGATCCTGCGACCAGACCCGCTAAAGTCCTCAGCTAGTGTGAACGAAGACCTATAGTTGCGAGGGATGAATCCCTACAAGATCTAGGGACTGGGAGAAAAGGTGGACACCTCCTAACAGAAATTGTAGCAGGGAAAATAAAACAGAAAACAAATTACTTAGAGATCCTAAGATCAAGCAAAACTGACTGAGTAAGGCACCTAAGCACCCGGCTAGCTTAAGAGTAGATAATACAATGAAGTCCAGCAAAGCCAGAAGGGCGGAACCAGACTAAATAGGGAAAAAAGGTCATGTGACCAGCAAACTGAAAAAAACCTAGCAAGAGGGTTCTAACATTTATTAGTTAATGTGTGGTCTACCATCTTAAATTACTCAAATCCAGCTAAACCAACAGTCCTCCTAAGGACTAATTCCGGAGTACATAGGTTCCAGTGTTAGGTAGGAAGGGTAGTGTACGTCGCTTTATACACATCAGTGCAAGACCTGCAGGCACTGTATGTGTGTATATAGATCATTGCATACATCAAGAGGGTCCGTTCCTTTCCTGTGTTCTGGTGCTGCTGCTGCTACCTGTAGGATATATTGACCATATATAGCTAGCCCCAGGTGTAATTGGAATACAGGCCACACATTTTTTGGTGTGGTATCTCCGTGCCAGCTCATATCTGTGCGTGCTCAAAGTTTAGCCAGTTTACGGCGGTTTTCTTTTTTTGTCTTGGGTGTCACTGTATTTATATACAGCAGTATTTACCCCCAAAAAAATGAAAAAAAATCACACATTTGTCATAATGGTATCTCCGTGACAGCTCATTTCTGTGTGTGCTCAAAGTTTGGCCAGTTTACGGCGGTTTCCTTTTTTTGTCCTGGCTGTCACTGTACTTACAGCAGTATTTAGCAAAAAAAATAAAAAAATACAGGCCACACATTTTTCGGTGTGGTATCTCCGTGGCAGTTCATATCTGTGTGTGCTCAAAGTTTTACCAGTTTAGGCCGGTTTTTCTTTTCTTGTCCTGGGTGTCACAGTACTGAGATACAGCACTAGTTAGCCCAAAAATGAAAAAAAAAAAAGGGCACACATTTGTTGCAGTGGTATTGCCGTACCAGCTGATATCTGTGCGTGCTCAAAGTTTGGCCAGTTTAGGCCGGTTTTCCTTTTTTTTATCCTGGGTGTGACAGTACGTACATGCAGCACTAGTTAGCCCAAAAATAAAAAAAACAGGGCACACATTTGTCGTAGTTGTATCTCAGTGGCAGCTCATATCTGTGTGTGCTCAAAGTTTGGCCTGTTTATGGTGGCTTTCTTTTTTGTGTCCTGGGTGAAACTGTACTTATATACAGCACTATTTAGCCAAAAAAAAACATTTGTCATAGTGGTATCTCCGTGCCAGCTCATATCTGTGCGTGCTCAAAGTTTGGCCAGTTTAGGCCGGTTTTCCTTTTTTGTCCTGGGTGTCACAGTACTTAGATACAGCAGCATTTTGCAAAAAATATAGGCGATCAAAGATCACATATCCCATCACAAATTGTACATACGTTGCAATGGACATCATCTTCCCATTTCGTATCATTTTCATTCATCAGGTCATTCAATTGAACAGTTACAGTTTTTGGTACTGGAACAGGTAAAGACTAACAGGAGAGGGGGTGACCTGGTTAAGAAACTTCAATTAAGAGAAGCTTATTGGATCCATTATTTCCAAAGTTTGGAACCAAAGGGATTAAATAGGGAATATGAGTTGTCAGGATTAGTTTGAATCATTCTAAAAGTTGTTTTCCTTATTTTCTTTCTAAATTTTCATATGGTCGATTATACTGTGATAATATCTCTTTTGAGGTTCACTAAGTATTATATTATTGAATCTAGTGATACTTTTTTAGATGCTTTTTCTAGCTAGACTTATGATTCTATTTTATTCATGGTCTTTATGTCGAATTAGATATCCCCCTGGTATCCGTTAATTATGGTCACTAATTGAATGCTTTTAGTTTTGGTATAATTTCTTTATTATGTCTGATTTTTTATCTATTTTTCTTGATATTTTCCAGGTTGCGCCTTGAATTATAAGATACTTGCCTATCTCTCACGTTCCTTCGATGGGATCTTATATTCACTTATCCTGGACCGCCTTTCAAAACATCCATATCCTATTTGCGTTACAGAGCTGCGATTCACTGACCACTTCCTTTCCTGGGAGCTTCTAATAACGCACTTCCGGCTTGACGCTCTATATGCGTTTCACTTGCGTTCCACTCACAGCGTCCTATGCAAGTTCCGCCTTGCTACTTCCTGATTCACCGCTATTTATAGCTCATTAGCGCACGAGTTCCCTCAGCGTCCACATCATCGGCTCCCACCCGTTACCTGACGACGCGGATATACTGGAACCTAAAGCTAATATGTTTATCTGGTAAGCCCTGTTTTTTTGAAGCTTTTTTTGAACCTATTGGTGGTTAATAGTTACCCCATTTTTTCTAGATTTTCTTATGAACTAATTGTTTGGTGTCTTCTTCTGCTGTTACGGTTCTTTCTTATATTAAAATTTTTCTATATTGGTATTCTTCCTTATTTTGGCATGCTCTCATTTGGTGGTCCAGATCTTACTGTCTCATATTATCCATATTACCCATATTTATAGCAACAGATTTTTTTGTGGACATTTAGTCATATTTAATTTTTTACTTTTATTTCAATAACAAATTGAGTGATTTGTGAAACAAATGACTACTATTCAAAATGATATAGTATATCTGTATTCCTTGTTTCTGAGCTAGATCTGTCAATTATGAGTGTAACTTTATTTACTGTGATCGCATTTATTGTGTTATACCAATTTTTTTGTATTAATTCTGTATGTGGATAGATCTAGTCTATGTTAAATAATTTTTCTTTCATTTGTATATTCTAGTCTGAAGAAGGTCAAGGAAATGACCGAAACGTTATAATTCATTTGGGATTATGTCTATATGAAATAAATTTAATAACAAGCATCCAGAAATGAGTGCCAGACTTTTTTGATTGTATCTGTTAAAGGGATTGGTAACCCTCGTCTGAGCACCTATCTTCTTTTCAAGGAGTGACGTGTCAGTTTATATCAATTAGGGCAACAGACAGGCCCCATTACACCAAAAGAGGGGTCATGTTTATACAGGGAACCTGGCCGGAAGCTGAGGGAAAAAAAGCAAAGCAGGAGTGAGTCCCCAGCTGTGACAATGTAAGCAGCAAGGGGGGAAGTGCACTATGCACCCGAAGCGCCGACACTGCGGCGAAATGCAGCAGACAGACCTGGTGACCTAGAGGCATGGGGCCAGCTTAAGAGAAAGCGGGCAAGGCATCAAAGATTTGTGGCGTGGACAAGCAGCGCATAGGAGGCTGAGAAGCGTGCTCCCTCCTTAGAGCACTGATGCTGCAAAGGACTGTTCCGTTGGCTCCCGCCACTAAAAGCGGTACTGCCATTTAGCGAGGCGCCGTGTGCCCAGTGACCACCAGAGAGCGAGGCACCGTGCACTACATGACTGTGAGTACAGCGCACGTGTGCAGTACAGAGAGCCAGGTCATGCCACGTGTTCAGTGTGAATAACCAATAATTATAAAGCACAGAGGAATGAGAGAGGACGTTGGTACGGTCAGCAAGTTACCCCGTCAGCATTTTCACAAACTTTTCACTCCTTGTGAGAGTTCACCATGTCTCAGGGCCAGGGCGATGGGAGGGATCGAGAAAACTCTCCCCGAACTTTGCCAGTGTTCCACTGCCTCTGCTGGATTGGAGTTGTGTCTCTCTCACCTGTACTCCTTGCTTGACCAACAAACTGTAACCTCTGCTGCCAGCGTTTTCATATGGGAATTTTTTTAATAATTCCACAAGACGGGCCATCTGGTCCTCCAACATTTTAGTACACCTGTCTGCCTCTAGAAGAAGAGATAGAAAGTTATCCTGGTAGCGTGGGTCTAGAAGTGTCACCAATGAGTATTGCCCGTCACCCAAAATTTTGAGAACATGAGGGTGACGGGAAAGGCAGCGGAACATAAACTCAGCCATGCGTGCAAGACTGCTAACAGTCAATACTTCCATGTCCTCACCAAGAGGACGACTGACTATGCTCTACTCCTCCTACTTGTCCTTAGGCTTCCTCGACTTTCGACTAACCTCAGTTATATAATTGTAAATACATTATTGTAAATACAATCTCCCCCACCTCATTGTAGATTTTAAGTTGTCACGAGCAGGATTTTTTTGGGGGGTTTAATTATTGTTATCATTGTTACTTTGTGCAGATTGTAAGCTGTGATGAGCAGGGTCGTTTATTTTGGTTTAATTATTGTATTATTGTTATTGTTGTTACTTAGTGTAGATTGCAAGCTGTGATGAGCAGGGTCGTTTTATTTTGGTTTAATTATTGTATTATTGTTATTGTTGTTACTTCGAACTGTTGTTTTTCAAAAGGTTAAACGGTTAATATGTTTGCGATATATAAATAACTATAAATATTCAGATTAGAACATAGAGAAGCAGGATGGAGATGTTAATGATGGCATCATTTACACTCACCGTCTTGTTGGATTCCTCAAAGTTTTGGAGGATGGTACATATGTCTGATATCCATGTCCACTCCTGAGATTTATGTGTGAAGTCAAAACTGAATACCGACAACCTTGTTGATGCTGGTAGACTAGTCACCAAATGCCCTCTTCTGCTCACAAATCCTTTCCAACATCTGCAGTGTAGAATTCCAACGCCTGGGGACATCACACATAAGTCTGTGAGCCAGAAGCTGCAAGCGCTGCTAAAGCACGGCAAGGGCAGATGAAGCTGTAGCTGACTTTTTAAAATGGGTACGCAGAGCGTTGTACTTTTCCTAGCCGATCTGGCAGCTCCGTGTCGCTTTTCAGAAAACGTTGACCAATGAGGTTAAGCGCATTAGACAGGCATGGCACGTGTCTGAGCTCGCCTCACCACAGAGCAGCCACCAGGTTCCAGCCATTATCACACACAACCATGCCTGCCTGTGGGTTCAGCGGTGTCAGCCACAGATCTGCCTGCTCTTTCAGAGCTGTCCACAACTCTTCATCATTGTGCATTTTGTCACCTAAGCATATTAGCTTCAGCACAGCCTTTTGCCGCTTTGATGAGGCAGTGCTGCATTGCTTCCAGCGTTTGACTGACGTGCAACTTTTGGAGATGGAGGCTGAAGAGGAGGAGAAGGAGGAGGTGCAAGAGCTGTAGACTGTGGGGGCAACCCAGATTTACGTAGGTCCCGCAATACTAGGGATTGGGAGGACGTACACTATACCAAGGTCAGAGTGGGTTCCGGCTTCCACTATGTCAACCCAGTTTGCCCTCAGTGACATGTACCGCCCCTGACCTTCTTTTCTGCTCGTTTTCAAAAAGTTGACATGGACAAATCAGAATGCATCATCTTTCAAGCATCTCACGCTGAGTAGACATGAGAGCTGTGTATGCATCATTTGATACCACTTTAGTAAGAGGGTAACTTAGCCCCAGAGAAAGTGATTTACCAGACATTCATGGCCTTTTTTGCACATTTTTTGCAGCTGTGATCTTCATCTTCTTGGTGTGGATGTGGTAAATTTTAAAGTCATCATCAATGCCATCATCGTCCATATCTTGTAAAGAGGATATCTGGTGTTTCCAAGGGTCGTGGTTATGTACGTTTAGTGTTATTACTTTAACAGTGTTCGTTACACTATTGCAAATAATTTTCAGCTGGGACATTTGGATCTTATTAGTAATATGTATGGGTGAAGATGAAGAATCTTGTGCCACCGGTGTGTTTATAGTTGCGGACGGTGCACTCCTCTTTAAACTTAGTTTTTCAGGAGCATACATCAGTTTGTTTGGTTTTCCTCCGACACTGATCTGCTTTCTGTAATTCAGCATCTCACGAACATGTTGCACTTTGCCCTTTATACAGACATGTGCATGTTTGGCAACATAGTTTGGATGGGAATTTCTTAGGCCGAGTCTTATAGCGCATCGGTTACACCGATCTTCTGACGGGCATGAAACCGATTCTAGTAATTGATGGTGGCTAAACGACGAATCATTGTAGGCTGTATCCTTGCTCTCATACCTCCCATAGCCACTGCTGTTATTAATCATGTACTTTCCCATTCCTGCCATCACCATGCCCCTTTTCCTGATCACTTCATCCAATGATTTGTCCGCCATATTTTTACTAAAAACCTGCACCTTACCAGCAGCAACTGTGTAGGAAACCACGTTACAGTTTTGCAAGATGTTTATGATGCCCCTAAAAAAAAAATGTACACACTATGTTGATATCTACCCCCCAGGGGGAAATGTTTGCCAGCCAGTGTATAGGCATTCCAAGTCTAGGAGACCGGTTCCTTTAAATTGAGCATAGTTTTTAATCAGGC
The DNA here is from genome assembly GCA_033576555.1 of Oophaga sylvatica. NCBI lineage: Eukaryota > Metazoa > Chordata > Amphibia > Anura > Dendrobatidae > Oophaga > Oophaga sylvatica. Next base: position 106,203,563 of record JARQOD010000005.1, read on the forward strand.
CTTCCTCCACGGCTCATCATCCACCACCACTTGATCACCAGAGTTAACGTGTTCCATGCTGCTACAGCCAGTGTTGAATTCCTTACAAGGGTGGGTGGTTATGCTGGGCGTAAAATACTTGTTATGGAAAAGGTTGAAGTGTACCCCACAGGGGAAAATGTTTCCCAGCCCATACACCTAGTGTATGGGTATTCCAAGTCTAGGAGACCTGCTCCCTTAAATTGGGCATAGTTTTTAATCAGGCCTTCCTCCACTGCTCATCATTCACCGCCACTAGATCACCAGGGTTAAGTGTTCCGTGCTGCTACAGCCAGTGTCGAATTCCTAACAAGGGTGGGTGATTATGCTGGGCTTAAAATACTTGTTATGGAAAAGGTTGAGGTGTACCCCTCTAGAAGACCCGCTCCTTTTAAATTGGACATTTACTTTATGAGGCTCTCCTCCATGTTTCTTCCAAGGGGGGATTGGGGTTATTGTGGTGCATATGACTTGGTAGCATGGCAGGCCTTGCAGTCGATGCATAAGAAAACAGAATGGGAGTACAAAATGAATAATGTTAAGTGGATTTTCCTGTGCCCATTCAGTACCTGGCTTCAAAGGCATATTGGGGTGCATATGACCTGGCAGCAGGGCAGGCCTTGCAGTCAATGCATAAGAAAACAGAATGGGAGTCCAAAATGAATAATGTGAAGTGGATTTTCCTGTGCCCGTACAGTATGTGAGTTCAAAGGCTATTTGGGTGCATATAGCTTGGTAGCAGTGCAGGCAGGGCAGTCAATGCATAAGAAAAGGGAATGGGAAGTAAAAACTGAATAATGTGAAGTGGATTTTCCTGTGCCCATCTAGTATGTGGGTTCAAAGGCTTATTGGGGTGCATATGACTTGGTAGCAGGGCAGACCTTGCAGTCAATGCATAAGAAAACAGAATGGGAGTCCAAAATGAATAATGTGAAGTGGATTTTCCTGTGCCCATCCAGTATGTTGGTTCAAAGGCTTATTGTGGTGCATATGACTTGGTAGCAGGGCAGGCCTTGCAGTCAATGCATAAGAAAACAGAATTGGAGTACAAAATGAATCATGTGAAATGGATTTTCCGGTGGCTATCCAGTACGTGGCTTGAAAAGCTTATTGGGGTGCACGTAACTTTCAATGCAACATTTTTTCTGGAAGCCCTACTGTACCACTCATGAAACGGGTATTGTGGCGCGTCGTAATTCTTGGCAGTCCCATCCACTCACTGCATAGGCAATAACAGTTTAGGAGACCCACTGTTTACTAATGGCCCTTTAAGAAGATTAATGCCTCCTGATGCCCCGGTAAAAATATTCTCTGTGACTTTGAGTCCCTCATTCATAAATGAAACAAAATGTATCTACTTATGTGTCACACCACATGGCCAGCTAGGGTTGTTAAATGTTACAATGATATTTCCAAGTAAATGCATTTGTATTGGTTGAAAGCTATGTTAAAGTTGAAAAATGCTTCAAAAACACTGCATCTGAACATAGCCCAAGTGGTGGAGGAACATTTTGATCTGGGGTTAATTATTTTGCCTTATATACAAGTCATTAACCTGGAAAGGATGTACTTTTACATATTTCTATTACTCTATTCTTTCACTGGCATCAATATCCTCACTCCACGATACAGACAGTGCCACTGCTTTCTACAATGCCACTCTCACATCGGCTATTGACACGGTCGCCCCTCTCGTTCATGGCAGAGTACGACGTACCAACAGACAACCCTGGCACAATAACACCACTAAAAAGCTCCGGCAAGTGTCCAGGATTACAGAGCGGCGTTGGAAAAAAACAAATTCGCAAGACAACTTCACTGCATTCAAACAAGCAACACTCTCTTTCAAATCTGCCCTCACCTCTGCTAAACAGGTCTACTTCACAACCCTCGTATCTTCCCTATCCTACAACCCCAAACAGTTATTCAAAACTTTTAACTCCCTCCTCCGCCCACCACTGCCCCCTCCTACCTCCCTCATCTCTGCTGAGGACTTTGCCACACACTTCAAAAATAAGATCGACCAAACAAGGCAAGTCTTCATTGTTCAACCACCTCAACCACTTATACCAGACCAATGCCCCAACCCCATAACCTCCCTCTCCAACATAACTGAAGGGGAGCTTAATTGTCTTCTCTCCAAATCGCACCTCACAACCTGTGCACTTGACCCCATCCCAACCCACCTCCTCCCCAACCTCACCACCACTATTATTCCATCCCTAACCCACCTCTTCAACCTATCACTAATTTCCGGTACCTCCCCTTCTGCTTTCAAGCATGCCACAATCACGCCTATCCTTAAAAAGCCAACCCTCGACCCAACCGCTATGTCCAGCTATCGCCCAATATCGCTGCTCCCATTCGCTTCCAAACTCCTGGAGCTGCATGTCCACGCTGAGCTTTCCTACCACTTCTCTTCTAACTTGCTCTTTGACACTCTACAATCTGGTTTCCGCCCCCATCACTCCACTGAGACAGCCCTGACCATAATTACTAATGACCTACTTACAGCCAAAGCAAACGAGAATACTCTATACTCCTGCTTCTTGACCTGTCCTCTGCTTTTGACACAGTTGACCACTGCCTTCTACTACAGATTCTTTCTCTTTCAAAGACCTCGCCCTATCCTGGATCTCCTCATACCTTTCCAACCGCACATTCAGCGTCTCCCACTCCCACACTACCTCCTTGTCCCACCCTCTCTCTGTTGGAGTCCCCCAAGGCTCTGTTCTAGGACCCCTACTCTTCTCAATCTATACACTTGGCCTGGGGCAACTCATAAAGTCCCACGGATTCCAGTACCACCTTTACGCTGATGACACTCAGATCTACCTCTCTGGCCCAGACATCACCTCTCTGCTATCCAGAATCCCACAGTGTCTATCAGCCATATCCTCCTTCTTCTCCTCCCGCTTCCTCAAACTCAATGTGGACAAATCTGAACTCATAATCTTTCCCCCATCCCACAGATCTTCCTTACCTGACCTATCTATCACAATTAACGACATCACGCTTTCCCCCGTACCAGAAGTCCGCTGCCTCGGAGTAACCCTTGACTCTGCCCTGTCCTTCAAACCGCACATCCAAGCTCTTTCTACCTCCTGTCGCCTTCAGCTCAAAAATATTTCAAGAATCCGTCCTTTCCTCAACCCTCAATCTACTAAAATGATTGTGCACGCCCTCATCATCTCCCGCCTCGACTACTGCAACACCCTTTTCTCTGGCCTCCCTGCTAACACCCTCGCACCTCTCCAGTCCATCCTTAACTCTGCTGCACGACTAATTCACCTCTCTCCTCGCTACTCCTCCGCTTCTCCCCTCTGCAAATCTCTTCACTGGCTCCCATTCCCTCAGTGTATCCAGTTCAAATTACTAATACTGACCAAACCACAATGTCTCACCCTTTATAATCTGCTAATCTCCTTCTTCCCTCACGTAATCTCCGATCCTCCCAAGACATCCTTCTCTCCTCCACACTTATTCGCTCCTCACCCAACCGCCTCCAAGACTTCTCCCGAATATCCCCCATCCTCTGGAATTCTTTGCCCCAACACGTCCGACTATCAAACACATTCGGATCCTTCAGACGGAACCTGAAAACCCATCTCTTCAGGAAAGCCTACAGCCTGCAATGACCCTGCTACCTCCTCACCACTACCGGAGATATTGCCTCAACCAACACCGGAACTGCTGCAACCCCCCGACCTACTGTCTCCTGCCTCACAATCCTGTAGAATGTAAGCCCGAAAGGGCAGGGTCCTCTCCCCTCTGTATCAGTCTGTCATTGTTAGTTTGTTTACTGTAAGGGATACCTGTAATTTGTATGTAACCCCTTCTCATGTACAGCACCATGGAATCAATGGTGCTATAGAAATAAATAAAAATAATAATAATAATAATAATAATAATAATAATATTTCCATGCAAAATCCGTTTTGGTTTCATTTTTGTATGTTTTTTGATGCCCGATAAAAAGTGGCATGAAACTCTGACCACATTGTTTAAAGTTGTGAACTAGTCAGAAATGCTTCCAGGGGCAAACCCCATGATGTCACCGTGTCATTTTAGCAGTGTTTCTGTCATTTTCAGATGTTTTTAGACCTTAAAAGGACCCCCGGGGGGCTTGTTGTTCTGTCCGAGTACCCGAGTATTCCAATTTGCTCGACCAGAGCAACGAGCACCCGAGCATTTTAGTGCTCGCCCATCACTGCAGATTTCCAATAAATTGGCTATATTATTCAATATACTGTGGCTGGAGCATATATTCATCACATAGAAGACACTGGGGCTGGAGCATATACACATCACATAGGAGACACTGGGGCTGAAGCATATATTTCACATAGGAGAAACTGGGCTGGAGCATATACATCTCATAGGAGACAATGCGGACTGAAGAGCATACATCACATAGGAGACACTGGGGCTAAAGCATGTATGTCACATAGGAGACACTGAGGCTGGAGGATTTACATCACAAGGAGACATTAAAACTGCTGTGTATATGTCATATAAGAGATGCTGGGGCTGATGCACATGCATCACCCATAGGAGACACTGGGGCTGGAACCCATACATAACATAGTAAACACTGAGGCTATAATCAATTAAGATTACCATAATTATTAATATTTGCCAAATGCCAGAATAATGAGAGAGAGAATGTTTTAAAGCATTTTTTATTACTTATTGCAAAGTTAATTGTTTACATACATTTCATTAGTATTTGGTACCATTGCCCTTAAACTGAATGACTTGAGTCAAATGTTTGGGATATCCTTCCACAAACTTCTCACAATAGTTGGTCGGAATTTGAGCCCATTCCTCATGACAAAAATGGTGTAACTGATCCAGGTTTGTAGATTGTCTTGCTCGAACCTGCCTTTTCAGCTTTGCCCATAAATTTTCAACAGGATTCACATCAGGGCTTTGTGATGGCCACTACAAAACATTGACTTTGTTATCCTTAAGACACTGTGTTACCATTTTGGCAGTATGCTTCGGGTCACTGTCCATTTGGAACACCCATTTCTGCCCAAGCTTTAACTTCCTGGCTGATGTGTTGAAATGTTGCTTCAGTATTGCTACATAATCTTCTTTTCTCATGATCCCATCTATTTTGTGAAGTGTACCAGTAACTACTGCAGCAAAACAACCCCACAACATGATGCTGCCACCCCCGTGTTTCACAGTTGGGATGGTGTTCTTAGGCTTCCAAGCCTCTCCCTTTTTCCTCCAAACGTAACGATGGTCATTATGCCCAAAAAGTTCAATTTTAGTTTCATCAGACCAAAGGATATGTCTCCAAAAATTAAGGTCTTTGTTCCTGCGTGTATTTGCAAACATTAATCTGGATTTTTTATGTTTCTTTTGGAGTAATGGGTTCTTCCTGACAGAGTGGCCTTTCATCCCATGTTGATACAGTACTCGTCTAACGTGGCTATTGACACAATCTTACCAGCTTTCGCCATCATCTTCACAAGGTCTTTGGCGTTTGTCCTTGAGTTGATATGCACATGTCAAACCAATGCACGTTCATCTCTGGGACACAGAACTTGTCTCCTTACTATGATGGCTGGACATTCCCATCTTGTTTGTACAGATGAATGAGGCACCTTCAGGTATCTTGAAATTGTACCCAAGGATGAGCCCGACTTGTGCAAATCCACAATTCTCTTCCTGATATCTTGGCAGATATCTTTAGACTTTCCCATGATGCTACACAAAGAAGCAGTTTGTTTCAGGTGTACATTAAAATACATCCACAGGTGTGTCTCTAATTAACTCCTATGTTGCCAAAAAAACAGGAGTTTCCAAACACATGACATCATCACATGGGTAGTCCAGAACTGTTTAAAGGCATAGTAATCTTAGTGTATGTAAACTTTTGACTTTGCAGTAAGTAATAAAAATGCCTTAAAACGTTCCCTCTCTCTTATTATTCTGGCATTTGGCAAATATAATTATGGTAATCCTAATTGACCTAAAACGGGAAAGGTTTAGTATGATTTCATGTCCTATTGTCAGTAAAGTGATTGTATATCTTATGGTGGTAGATATATTCTAACAATATGTTTTACTAAGGAACATAGCTCATTGTCTAAATCAGTCGCTTTTAATTTTGAGCTCCTATAATATACTGTATGATTTCCATTGATGCGCAAGACAACTTAAATTATATATTTTAGTATGGAGTAGAAATTAAATCAATTGTTAATTATACAGCTGTTCACAAAAGGGCAGCCGCATTTACCTATGTGTAGGCAGTCAGGGTGATCGCTTATTGGACAGCTATTAATATCATACCCAGGGACCACTTAAATTATTTTATACCCTTATTGTAATGCATCCCACAACTCACCCCACTGGTAACCTCATCTGCTAGTGCCCGGCTGGTGTGGGTGATCGCATGCACTATTAACAGATGCAGGCACAGTCTCTTTAATCTGTTCATCTTGCTGGCATTAGTGTTAGCCAGCATGTTGGTATGAAAAGGCTGCTTTGTGCTCTCTGTGAGTTGCGCCAAGATATCACAACTATAATTCTATTTTGTGCACCTCTATCGGATTAAGTCCTGCTGTGTGCAGCACAAGCGATCAGTAGATCGAATCTAGTATAAAAAAAAAGTTTTTAAAAATAGTAAAAACAATTTTAAAAATATAAAAGTTCAAATCAACCCCCTTTTGCCCCATTCAAAATTAAACAATAAAAAAAATAAAAAAAATACACGTTTGTTATGTGCCGTGGTCAGAAATGCCCGTTCTATCAAAATATAAAAATAATCAGATCGTAAACGACGTAAAGAGAAAAAAATGTAAAACACCAAAATTATGTTTTTGGTCGCCACATTGCAATAAAATGCAATAGCAGGCGATCAAAACATCGTATCCAAACCATAATGGAAACAATCAAAATGTCAGCTTGGCACACAGAAAATAAGCCTTCACCCAGCCCCAGATCCCAAAAAAGGGAGATGCTTCGGATCTAGGAAAATGGCACCTTTTTTTTGTTTTGTTTAACAAACTTTGGACTTTTTTTTCACCACTTAAATAAAAAAGAACCAAGACTTGTCTGGTATCTACAAACTTGTAATGACCTGAACAATCATAATGTCAGCTCAGTTTTAGCATTTGGTGAACATGGAAAAAAAAATCAATTGTGAAATTTTTTTTTGTAATTTCACCGCGCTTGGAATTTTTTCCTCTTTTCCATTTTATTATATGGTAAAATCAATGGAGTCGTTCAAAAATAAAACTCCTCCCACAATAAACGGACGAGTGCAATGTGATGAAATATCGCATTGCACTCGGACCAATGTTAATCTATGGAGCAGCTGCCAGCATCCGATTTTTTCTCTGCCGTTTTCCTCGGACCGAGTCAATCGCAGCATGCTGCGATTGTCACCGATTATTGGTCTAGAATCGCCAATGCAAGTCGATGGGTGCGATGAAAAATCGGATTACAAACGGATCAATGTTCAGGAAACATTTGTGCGATTATCTGCCGTCAAAAACGGTCTGATTTTTTAGATGGTGTGTGTGACTCCTGCCTATCGGCGTGCACAGCGCGCGGTTGCAGTTACATTCTGCGGCAGAGCAGGGAGAATAGATGTCCTTGCTCTGCCACCCGGTCGCTATGGGCCCCCCGCCCGTCATCGCAGGTTCAGCTGTATCGGCTAAATGCCGATACAGCTGACCGCATTGAAGAGAGAAGGAGCCAGCGCTCCTTCTCCCTTCATCCCCCTGTCAGCGTCTGACGTCACCGACGCCGACACTGACAGCGGGTGCAATGAAGTCACTGCTAGAGCGGGAGCTCGGAGCATCGCAGGGACCAGAAGGAAGAGAGGTGAGTATATATTTATTTATTTTTAGAGGCTGCCTATGGGGGTTATGGAAGTTGCTGCCTATGGGGGGCTGCATTATGTTGCAGAGGCTGCCTATGGAGGAGATGCATTATGCTATACAGGCTGCCTATGGGGGCTGCATTTTGTTATAGAAGCTGCCTATGGGGGGGCTGCATTATGCTATACAGGCTGCCTATGGGGGGGCTGCATTATGTTATACAGGCTGCCTATGGGGGGGCTGCATTATGCTATACAGGCTGCCTATGGGGCTACATTATGCTATACAGGCTGCCTATGGGGGGCTACATTATGTTATAGAGGCTGCCTATGGGGGGCTGCATTATGCTATACAGGATGCCTATGGGGGGCTGCATTATGTTGTAGAGGCTCCTTTGGGGGGCTGCATTATGTTATACAGGCTGCCTATGGGGGTCTGCATTATGTTATACAGGCTGCCTATGGGGGGCTGCATTATGCTATACAGGATGCCTATGGGGGGCTGCATTATGTTGTAGAGGCTCCTATGGGGGGCTGCATTATGTTATACAGGCTGCCTATGGGGGTCTGCATTATGTTATACGGCTGCCTATGGGGTTCTGTGTCATGTTATAGAGGCTGCTGGCTATGGGGACTGCATTATGCTATAAAGGCTGCCTATGTCGGTGCATTATGTTATACAGGTGCTGCATTACACTATAGAGTCTGCCAATGGGAAGTGCATTATATTAAGGGCTACATTATACTAGAGTCTGCTTATGGTGAGTGTATTATATTAGGGGCAGAATTATACTATACTGTCTGCTTATGGTGGGTGTATCATATTAGGGGCTGCATTATACTATAGAGTCTGCCTATGGGGGGTTCATTATATTAGGGGCTGCATTACACTATAGAGTCTGCCAATGGGGTGCATTATACTATAGAGGCTGCCTATGGGTGCATTATACTATAGAGGCTGCCTATGGGGTGTCATTATACTATAGAGGCTGCCTATGGGGAGTGCATTATACTGTATTGAGGACTATCTGTATTATGCTATATGGAGGCTATCTAGGGGGCCATCATACAGTGTAGAGATTACACTGGCGGGGCCATCATACAGTGTTGGGGTGATTAAATAGTTTGGGGGGTATTAAGTGGTCAGTATATATATATAGAGGGTCATTATACTGTGTAAAAGTGAGCATCATACTGTGTATAGGGGAGCTATACAGGGGGAGACTCGGGACATTGGTAAATGTAAAGTGGACATTTATTGTTATAGGGGAACGCAGGTTACTGTGACTGTCAAAGGGGCACACAGGGCAATATTACTTTCTAGGGGTAAAAATGTAGGCACTGTTTTCTAGGGCACCTGCACCCAGCATTACTATATTATAGAGGGTTGCTTTAGAATTTAGAGAGCACAGAGAACCACACAGCAGGTGGAGTAATAGGGACACATATGGCAGCAGCGGCTCAGTATTGGGGTATAAGCAGGATAAGGAGTTTGTGCAGGTTGGGGATAGATGGTGACGGTGCTGAAAATGTGAGACGTGAAATGTGTCTTTGTTGTAATCTCTGCAGCCGAGTACTGGCTGGAGGAGTTGTCATGTCGGTCTGGGCCAGATGGAAAAGACGGGAAAAGTGAACGATTCCATCAGAAAGAAAGTCAGCGGTAAGTCACCATCTATAACTGTGCTGTGATCTCTTATATGTTCTGTAGGACTGGTATTATTTACCACTGACCATATGGCGGTAATATCCATGTTGGTCTTTATGTAGATATTATTTTCAGTAACAGCGCGATTATCTGCTGAGGTTCTCCTCCACTATTAGGCCACGTGCACACGTTCAGTATTTGGTCAGTATTTTACATCAGTATTTGTAAGCTAAAACCAGGAGTGGAACAGTCAGAGGAAAAGTATAATAGAAACACGTCCCCACTTCTGTATTTATCACCCATTCCTGGTTTTGGCTTACAAATACTGATGTAAAATACTGACCAAATACTGAAAGTGTGAACATGGCCTCAGGGTGTGTCACCCAGTTGTTACCTGGTTAGGGGCCCACTCAGAAGTCTCGCCCCCCCTGAACAAAAACTCTAGCTACGCCTCTGACAAGTTAGTAATGACTAGAGTTGAGCGATGCTTTCCGATATCCAAAAGTATCGGATCGGAATGGTATCGCCGATACACAAGAAATATCGGCGATACTCAATACCGATACCGGAAATCCAATGTAAGTCTATGGGAAAAAAATATCGGAATTAAAAAAGCCCATTCTTGCCTTGTTGGTTAATTGTACATGAAGGAAAACAACAAAGAGTAATGTAGAATGTATTGGGGGAGGTTGAGGAGACATTAAAGGCATAGATATTTAACCCAATCAAATGGAATAGCATTAATATTTTTTTTTGTAAAGATGTTCGCATTGACTAACAAATTGACAATGTTGTTAACCTTTTTTCTATTTTGGCAAATATGTATGTTTCACAACTTCCATGCTCTTCACCTTTTTAACTTTTGCCACACTTTCTCCTTCATAATCTTCAGCAGCATCATCTTTTTCATCAAATTATTCTTCATCTTCACCTTCTTTATCTTCTTCTTAAACTTATTGCTATTCATCTTTTTGTTAACATTACTCATATTGTTCTTATTAAACTATTATTCTTCTAAATATTCTACTTCATCTTCATCATATTCTTATTTGTGACAGAGATTCCTGTACTTGTAATCTGTAAAAGTATGAATTTTTCATCCTTCCGTTCTTGCTGTCACAAAAGATTTAAATTACAACAGTATTTGTCCGTGTTCAGTTTAGCCTGCAGCAGCAGGCATTTTCCAGGGGCACCACGAGGAGGAACGGACTCACCCCCATACACTGCTTAGTCTTCTTCTGCTTATAATTTAGAGCATATATTTTGCTCTTCATTTTGGTCTTATACTTCATTTCTTATGCTTTTTCATCTTCTGCTTATTGTTCTTCTGTCTCTTGTTCTGTATCTTGTAGTTTGTCTTAACCTTCTTTGTCCTGTTGGTGATCTTCTTCTGGGTAATCTTTTATTTCTTCTTTGTGATGGTGTTCAGGCTGGTTGGCTTCATGCTCGTCGTCCTTGTGGTCGTCATCTTCTTCGGGGTGGTCATCAGGGTCGTCGTCTTCATTGTTGGAGATCCATAGTGATTACCCAACAAAACATTTAAAAAATATTCAATTTGTAAATGTAGCTGAAGGTACAAGAAGGCTGACTAACTTCCGAGAACCAGCTGACGTTACTGGAACCCGGACGGGTATCAGATGGTACAAGAGACAATGGAAGTAACGAGGACCAGCTGACTGTGCTGGAACCCGGAGGGGCAGCAGAAGGAAAAGAGCCAATGGCACAACCGAGGACCAGCTGATGTTACTGGGACACGGTTACTAAGCAGGAGGTACCTGTGCTCCAAAGCACTACCAAGGACCAGCAGACGTTGCTGGAACTCGGATACCGAGATGGAGGCACCTAGGCCAAAGGCACTGCGGAGAACCAGTTGACGGTACTGGAACCCGGACAGGTAGCAGAAGGTACAAGAGCCAATGCAAGTAATGAGGAACAGCTGACTGTGCTGGAACCCGGAGGGGCAGCAGAAGGAAAAGAGCCAATGGCACAACCGAGGACCAGCTGACGTTATTGGGACACGGTTACTAAGCAGGAGGTACCTGTGGTCCAAAGCACTACCAAGGACCAGCAGACGTTGCTGGAACTCGGCTACCGAGATGGAGGCACCTAGGCCAAAGGCACTGCGGAGAACCAGTTGACGGTACTGGAACCCGGACGGGTAGCAGAAGGCACCCATGAAAATGTAAGTTGACAGTCCGCAAGCCGTCCGCAGTTACCGAATCACACAGTCCTACAGTGGGTGCTTGTCCTATTGTCACAACGAAAACAGCCTTTATTTACATATCCCACAGCACACATAGGAATGACCTAAACTGCAGGCACCATATAGTCGGCTAACCAGAATGCAACATGACAGGACAACTTATTGGAGGCTAATTGACGTTGACACTGCCAGGAAACAGCTGTCGTGCTGTAACCAGGCTGGGCAGGAGTCAGTACCCGTGCCAAGTACTTCCGAGCAACAACTGGCGGTGTTGGAGCCCACGGATGAGAAGAGAACAGGGTGGAGGCAGCAGGACTTTTTGCCGTACACACAGCAGGAGAACAGCTGACATTACTGAACCCCAGTAACACAGGAGCAAGTGTTGACTGTGCTAACAGCACTTCCAGGCAATACATTGGTTGCAAACACTATAGAAGTACACAAAGGGGCCTTTCACACCTAGTGAACAGTTGTGTGCAGTGTTCACTGCAGTCTCTGCGTAATAACCACACTTAGGCCTTATAACTTTTCAGACTTTCTTTATCAATCTACCAAGATGAAGAAGGCAGGGAGTAAGGCACGTGGTCGTGGCCGTGGAGTTTCAGCAGGGAGAGGACGTGTGGATTCTGTGGCTGCTGCCGCCCCCAGTGACACAGCATCCACCAGTTTTCCCCGTGAGCGTTCCTTTATGCGCACTTTTGTAGGAGGTTGGCGTACCCCCCTGCTGCGGGAAGAACAAATTGAAGCCGTTGTTGGTTGGATGGCAGCCAATGCATCGACTTCAATTGCTTCCACCTCCTCTCAGGACCACATCACTGTTGAGCAACCATCTGTCTCTTCACCGCCTGCCAAATTGCCCAGGCAGTCAGAGAGTTCTGTACAGGAGCCAGCTGAGTGTCAGCTTCTGTTCTCAGAATCTGTTGGCTTGCAAACAGGGGCCCAGCCAAGCAGCATTCTGGAATGTGAAGAAGAGGGAGTATGCAGTGATGCACAACAGCTGTGTCTCTCTGAATCTGAAGAGGCGGGTGAGACAGTGCCGATGGTCAGCACACCGCAGAACGCATCTGATGATGATGAGACTCAGGTGCCAGTTTCTGTTGAGCATGGTGCTGGCCAGACCACTCAACAGCAGCAGGTGTTGGAAGAGGGTAGTGGAGATGATGAGGTCCAAGACCCAACATGGCGTGAGGAACAGGAAGGTGGTGGGAGCAGCTCAGAGGAATAATAATAATAATAATATTTATTTATATATAGAAAAAAAAACACAGATGATGTCAGCTTACCCCAATGTTCATGATGCACATAAATATCCTCACTCCTCGCACGGATGTGGCAGAGCAACCATAGCAAGCAAAGAAAAAGAAGAAAAATCCAGCGTGGAGCAGAGATGATTAAAAATAAAAAGTCTTTAATAAAGTTGACTAAAAATGAACAGCAATATCACGCAGTACAGACCCACAGAAATATAATATAATATAATATAATATATTTCTGTGGGTCTGTACTGCGTGATATTGCTGTTCATTTTTAGTCAACTTTATTAAAGACTTTTTATTTTTAATCATCTCTGCTCCACGCTGGATTTTTCTTCTTTTTCTTTATTTATTTATATAGCGCCATCATATTCCGCAGCGCTTTACAGTTTAGCAGTTTCAGAACACAAGTCATAAGTAACAACGTTAAAAATACAATAATTAAAGCAATATAAGCCGCCCCTGCTCGTGACAGCTTACAATCTACAATGAGGTGGGGGAGATACAAAGTACAGGTGTTTATATACAATGGTGTATTTACAATGATGGTCCAGCCATTTTGAGGGAGTGATGGATGGATGGAGATAGTGAATGGGCTACACACACAGACTTACACATAGAATGACTTTGATTAGTGAATGTGATAGGCCGCTCTGAACAAATGTCTTTTGAGGGAGCGCCTGAAACCATGCTAATTGCAGATAGTCCTAATTTCTTGGGGTAGAGCATTCCAGAGGATTGACGCAGCACGGGAGAAGTCTTGTATTCGGGAGTGGGAGGTACGGATTAGTGCAGAGGTTAGTCGAAGGTCGTTTGCAGAGCGCAGCAGTCGGTTAGGCCGATATATAGAAATGAGGGAGGAGATGTAGGGGGTGCTGCACTGTGGAGAGCTTTGTGGGTGACAACCAGTACTTTGAATTGGATACTATAATGAATGGGCAGCCAGTGTAAGGACTGGCAAAGGACTCTATGAAGGACATCTGCCACGTTTTGCGTGCGTTTGATGAGTCAACGCGGATGGCAAGTGCAGATGATGCACTAGTCAGCCTGACTGTCCCCCTTATCTGCCTGCTTCAAAAAAACAATGCAAGCACTAAGGGATGAGGTTTTGGAAGAGGTGGAGGATGAGGAGTCACAAATTCCATCACCTTCTGGACAGTCAGCGCAACGTGGTTCCTCACAAAGTGCTGGGCAGGGCTCACTTTGTGAGGAGGATGAGGAGGAGTCAATGGAGGAGGAAGACATCGCTCCAGAGGGAGGTACACAACGCTCTAGTCAGTATGTATAGCGAGGGTGGGGTGATGCAGAGCAGGCAGAGATGACGCCTCTTGCAGGGGACAGCGTTTCTTGGCCAGTTGGGAGTCTGCAGCACATGGTTGATTTCATGCTGCAGTGCCTGAGAAACGACCGCCGCATCGCCCACATTCTCACCACGTCTGATTATTGGGTGTCCACCCTCCTAGACCCTCGCTACCGGGACAACTTACAAAGCCTCATCACAACGTTGAACCGGGAGCGTAAAATGCGGGAGTACCAAGACACACTGGTGCAATCCATAATGTTCTCCATTCCAGCCGAGAGCACTGCTGCTACTACTGCTTTACAAAGCAGCTCTGTGCGTCGAGGCAGTGGAGACAGCTCTGCAACAAGAGGGAGCACAAGCAGCGCCTCTGCACAGGGCAAGATGTTATGATTTGGTAGCTGAGGAGATCAGGCAAAAAAGGCAATACACCAGAGAGGTTGGAATCTATGGGATTGCAGTACCCTGACTAACCACCACAACTAAAGGCAGCCGTGGAGCGTACCTACGTTGGTCCTAGACGCCTCGTCACAGCCTGAGAAGCTAACTACACCTAAAGATAGAAAGAGGAAAGCTATCTGCCCCGGAGCAGATCCACAAAGAACATAGAAAGCCCCCAAACATGTAATGGCGGTTAGACAAGAAGAAATACTGACACAGACAGAAAATTGTATGAGCAAATGTTGGGGCCCAAACTTCATAAATAGAAAAGGATAGGAAGGGCACTTTCTGCAATCACAAAAAAACACTGAAAAGTACCAACTCTACTAATTACAAAAACACCTGACATCACACGACCTCTACCACCTTAATTAGTTCTCTGGTGTAACAAAAACTAAACAGCAGCCACAGAAAAAAATGGAAAAGGAAAATGAACAAACAGCAGTGGCTGAACTAAACTGAGAGGAGCACAAACCCCCAAGGGGACCCGGCAGACCCCCACAGAAGTGCAGGACAATATGCCAAAAAAAAAAAAAATAAAATAAAAGAAGAAAATGTCTTATCTGTTAGCAAAAGATGCAGGCACGAAACAGCAAGCTACAAAGTGTACAGGAATCAAAGATGAGACCAGAACAATTGATCACCGTCAACCCTGATGGGAGGGAACCTCCCTTATATAAGACCAGTCAGTAACACCTGATCTCCAATCTTCACAATCTTCATTGGATAGTTCAGTACTGTTTGTAACCACCAGAGGGAGCTTCTGCTCAGAATTCATTTCTATCACATTCACAACAGCAAGACCAGTATGTTCCAAATGTGGCGAAGTTTTGTGGCAGTGCCACCAATGTCTACACCATCCGAGACGGCTCCACTCAGCAGGAGGCAAAGTTTAAGTAAGATGGTGACAGACTACATGTCTTGGCCTCTTAGTGTACTCCCAGATGGCTCTTCCCCATTCAAGTTTTGGGTCTCTAAGCTGGATACATGGCCAGAGCTTAGCCAGTATGCATTGGAGGTGCTGGCTTGCCCTGCTGCCAGTGTATTATCGGAGCGCTTCTTTAGTGCTGCAGGTGGTGTACTAACAGACCGTGGCATGCGACTATCCTCCGTTAATGTAGACCGGTTTAGTTTTCTGAAAATGAACAAGGCATGGATCTCGCATGAATTTGCCTGTCCGGTTTCAGATTAAATAACTGGTTGGCAACGTTATCCATGTCTCCTGTTATGTTCATCTTTCTACCACCTGAACTCTACTCCCTGGGCTACAACACTGCCAGTTGCTGCTCACAAGTGTTGGATGCACAGATCAAAAAAATCGCTGATGTGTTTGTGGGGTTCAGTAACGCCTGCTGTTCCCCTGCTGTGTGTCCGGCAAAAATTACTGCTAGCTAGCTACACATGTTGAAAAAAACATGACATGTTAAAGTGCCTACTGCTACACATAGATAAGAGGCTACACCCTTATTTATAATCAAAAACAAAATTGGATATAAAATATCCAAACACATCACTCAAAGAGGGATATATATAAAAGTAACAAATTTTATTGAAATATAATATAAGGATTTCATAAACAAAATTGACAGAAAAAATATATAAAAGGAACGAACACCATATATGAGGAAAGGAATACAACTCAAGTATAAAACACCAAATGGGATAGAGGAAAAATTATGTGAGACTATGGGATATAGTGATGTAAGATCAAGCACCAGTAACTAAAAAAGTGCTACATATGGCAAATAAAGAAAGAATCCAAAAGCATATATGTAAAGTGTATAGACAAAAAAATGTCAGCAAACAATAATACACATAAACGGATTTTGCCAACCAAGGTCAAATTACATAAAGTGCCTGTGCCTGTGCAAGAAGTAAATTGGTGCAAATATGATGATCAACACGTACCCATAATAAGTCTCTCCTGCTATATCCAAAGTCCCGACGCACGTTTCGCGTATTGCTTTTTCAAGGGAAGGTGTGCCTGCCATGTCTATCCCAATATCCTAGTTTTTTATAGGGCAACTACCTACATGTGGGCCAATGGGACCTTCATTGTTCTATAAATGGATATACCCCACTATCAGACCCACAACATCAGACCAATGATCATATATCAATTGATTTTAAAAAAACAAAAACAAAATAATAAACATAATAATAGAATTACATATCATAATAGAAGTAGCTTGAATTCTTGAAATCTTAATGTCTTCAATTGTAGAGTTATTATATTGTTTATTACAATTGAAGACATTAAGATTTCAAGAATTCAAGCTACTTCTATTATGATATGTAATTCTATTATTATGTTTATTATTTTGTTTTTGTTTTTTTAAAATCAATTGATATATGATCATTGGTCTGATGTTGTGGGTCTGATAGTGGGGTATATCCATTTATAGAACAATGAAGGTCCGTTATATAAAGCGTCAGGCTATTATCATACTTATGTATTTAGATCGCTAGTACTGCGGTGCGCATGCGCTGTGGGGATTTCCACCTTGTGTGGACTACAACAAAATGGCGGCGCGCACATGCGCCGCACTCGGGTCTCATGGGTTCGATCTAAGGCCTCTACTGTGTTCGGTGTGCGGAAATGACTTTCAGAGGGGACTTCCCCCCTGCACGCTGAACTTGAGTGCCGGACGCCGATACACATGAGACTCGGGGGCGGCGGTGCAGTGTGCGATACATCATTGGCCCACATGTAGGTAGTTGCCCTATAAAAAACTAGGATATGGGATAGACATGGCAGGCACACCTTCCCTTGAAAAAGCAATACGCGAAACGTGCGTCGGGACTTTGGAGATAGCAGGAGAGACTTATTATGGGTACGTGTTGATCATCATATTTGCACCAATTTACTTCTTGCACAGGCACAGGCACTTTATGTAATTTGACCTTGGTTGGCAAAATCGTTTATGTGTATTATTGTTTGCTGACATTTTTTTATCTATACACTTTACATATATGCTTTTGGATTCTTTCTTTATTTGCCATATGTAGCATTTTTTTAGTTACTGGTGCTTGATCTTACATCACTATATCCCATAGTCTCACATAATTTTTCCTCTATCCCATTTGGTGTTTTATACTTGAGTTGTATTCCTTTCCTCATATATGGTGTTTGTTCCTTTTATATATTTTTCTGTCAATTTTGTTTATGAAATCCTTATATTATATTTCAATAAAATTTGTTACTTTTATATATATCCCTCTTTGAGTGATGTGTTTGGATATTTTATATCCAATTTTGTTTTTGATTGGTATCACACATCCATATACCTTGGTGCAATGTTGGAGTCCTTTTCATGGTGAAGGTCCCTTTAATTTGCAATAATATGTTTTTGGATATCCGTATAACCCTTATTTCTAAACTGTAAACAAGTGAAACGTCACCTTTAAAACCATAAAATTATTAGTCTTTGTCACAAATCTGTAACAAAATAATTGTGACATATTACTGCAGATATCCACATGTGGAACACAAATGCTAACACAAAAGCCTACTTATGCTATAGGGTACTGATGGTGAACCTTGTCACTCCATAACTTAGACAAATCCAACTCACATCATGCCTCAAATGCTGCAATGTTGGAAGTGCATAATGTGGGTTGAACTTTGACAACAGCTGCAGTGCGAAGGTTAGCCTTCAGTGTTCTTGGCTTTTAAATAAAAGCATACAAGTAAATTTAATAATCCATTGTTGATTAAGGGACGTGATGTACACCTGTAATATTGTGGAAACAATGGATGTAGGACTAGTCCTCTTCAACATTACTTATATTTGTGTCATTTGAAAAAATACATATTTAAATACAAATTTAACAACCCATATCATAAAGGTCCATCATGTAAAAATGAGAATAGGTAACAAAAATCATGCATTACCTTGTTAAACTCAATAGTGCATAGTCACAATAGCTAAATATATGCCTGCAAGTGGTGCTGAAACAACGACAACTGATAGAAAAGGTGAATGATATCTAGTTATCAGACTGAATAGCGACACCTGTACAATGTCGATATAATACTGTACCTTAACAAAAAGGCTGTTTGCAACCAATGTATTGTATACGGATGGAAGCGCGTCACACTAATAGATTTGAGTTATTTGAAATAGAATGGAGCAGCACCAATTAGAGAAAAATGTCAAGGATGAGGCAGTGAGACACGCTCAGCAGAGTACAAGCAGCAGTGTTTGAATAACTAACTGGAGCAGGATCTGCACTCCAAAAATGAGAACCTCTGACTACAGTAAACAATGCACACAAATGTTCAGTAGCTGTGAAAGGCCCGTTTGTGTACTTCTATATTGTTTGCAACCAATGTATTGGATAATGATGGAAGCACGTCACACTAATAGATTTGAATTATTTGAAATATAATGTAGCAGCAACAATTAGAGAGAAATGTCAAGGATGAGGCAGTGAGACACGCTCAGCAGAGTACAAACAGCAGTGTTTGAATAACTAACTGGAGCAGGATCTGCACTCCAAAAATGAGAACCTCTGACTACAGTAAACAATGCACACAACTGTTCAGTAGCTGTGAAAGGCCCGTTTGTGTACTTCTATATTGTTTGCAACCAATGTATTGGATAATGATGGAAGCACGTCACACTAATAGATTTGAATTATTTGAAATATAATGTAGCAGCAACAATTAGAGAAAACTGTCAAGGATGAAGCAGTGACACACGCTCAGCAGAGTACAAGCAGCGGTGGTTGAAGAAATAACTTGAGCGGGATCAGAATTCAAAAATTGAAACCCTCTGACTACAGTAAACAATGCACACAACTGTTCAGTAGCTGTGAAAGGCCCGTTTGTGTACTTCTATATTGTTTGCAACCAATGTATTGGATAATGATGGAAGCACGTCACACTAATAGATTTGAATTATTTGAAATATAATGTAGCAGCAACAATTAGAGAAAACTGTCAAGGATGAAGCAGTGACACACGCTCAGCAGAGTACAAGCAGCGGTGGTTGAAGAAATAACTTGAGCGGGATCAGAATTCAAAAATTGAAACCCTCTGACTACAGTAAACAATGCACACAACTGCTCAGCAGCTGTGAAAGGCCAGTTTGTGTACTTCTATATTGTTTGCAACCAATGTATTGGATAATGATGGAAGCACGTCACACTAATAGATTTGAATTATTTCAAATATAATGTAGCAGCAACAATTAGAGAAAACTGTCAAGGATGAGGCAGTGACACACGCTCAGCAGAGTACAAGCAGCGGTGGTTGAAGAAATAACTTGAGCGGGATCAGAATTTAAAAATTGAAACCCTATGACTACAGTAAACGATGCACACAACTGTTCAGCAGCTGTGAAAGGCCCGTTTGTGTACTTCTATATTGTTTGCAACCAATGTATTGGATAATGATGGAAGCACGTCACACTAATAGATTTGAATTATTTGAAATATAATGTAGAAGCAACAATTAGAGAAAAATGTCAAGGATGAGGCAGTGACACACGCTCAGCAGAGTACAAGCAGCGGTGGTTGAAGAACTAAATGGAGCAGGATCTGCACTCCAAAAATGAGAACCTCTGACTACAGTAAACAATGCACACAACTGTTCAGTAGCTGTGAAAGGCCCGTTTGTGTACTTCTTTATTGTTTGCAACCAATGTATTGGATAATGATGGAAGCACGTCACACTAATAGATTTGAATTATTTGAAATATAATGTAGCAGCAACAATTAAGAGAAATGTCAAGGATGAGGCAGTGAGACACGCTCAGCAGAGTACAAGCAGCAGTGTTTGAATAACTAACTGGAGCGGGATCTGCACTCCAAAAATGAGAACCTCTGACTACAGTAAACAATGCACACAACTGTTCAGTAGCTGTGAAAGGCCCGTTTGTGTACTTCTATATTGTTTGCAACCAATGTATTGGATAATGATGGAAGCACGTCACACTAATAGATTTGAATTATTTGAAATATAATGTAGCAGCAACAATTAGAGAAAACTGTCAAGGATGAAGCAGTGACACACGCTCAGCAGAGTACAAGCAGCGGTGGTTGAAGAAATAACTTGAGCGGGATCAGAATTCAAAAATTGAAACCCTCTGACTACAGTAAACAATGCACACAACTGTTCAGCAGCTGTGAAAGGCCC